>NQII01004134.1:0-220285 GCA_002778355.1 Clitarchus hookeri
TACACAACGATTTTATGCGTATTTGTTTGTTCCGAGACGTCTTACTATTTATATATGATATATTTTGTTGGGTCTCCGAAATTAATGTTCACTTATAAAAAATATACATAATATGGATAATTTTGGTTGATGGCATGTTTTGCCATCATGAGTATCCAAGAAAGTTGTGGTGACGCTTTCTCGGGTGTAGGGACACGGCATCGAATATAGTATCGAAAGAAAAGTATCGATTACTTACTACTTACTTTTCTTAGGGCCTAACCCTAATACGCATACAACTACACTCACGTAAAGACATCAATGTCAGTCAGTTTAGCTTCAGTAGACCATGAAAAAACAAATGGTACATAAATACTTNGTCTTGAAACAAACTTCGTTGTTGTTAATCTTGACAAAATACTGCCAAAGTTCACTCTTACTAGGCGGCATTCTTCTAATTATGAGTTATGACTCAAATATCAATACACAAACACAGCACAGATTAATAGTGAGTACTTTAAGATTACACTTGATTCAACTAGATGGCGTTGCCATAAACATGAGCTGTAAAGTCAAGTTTTAAGTAGATAACTTCTAAGATTTATTCGATACGATACCTATCAAAAAGTACTCATTAAGTAAAAGTATCGAATTCAAAGTATCGAGTACAAAAGTATCAGTATCAAAAGGAAAAGTACTCGATACCAAAAAGTATCGATACTTTTTTCGTGTCCCTATCCGTACAAGTATTACATAATGAATGTTTCTGCGACCAGCGCCCTCAAGCCCGGAGGTAGGTTGGATCCTCAGGGAATCCTGGGAGATCGTCTACAAGTCAAGTAGATTATATAATTTTACGTTTCGTAAGGTTACCTTAATACCTCCAAGCAGGATAATAACTCCTACTAAATGCACTGTGAATCAAATGAGTATTTCATTGGAGTATGTTTTTATTTCTGAATGCTTACTTAGTTTATTTCATGCAATGCTTATTTTGGGTTCCGAACGGACACGGATGGTTTGTATTAATAACATAGGTTCAAGTTATTACAATATTTTGGCCGTCATCCACGCTTTTTTGTTTGCACGATAGGTCATCGGAAAAGTTATTATGTTTTTAAAACATCTTGGTTTGGCTGATTTGCCTATCATGAGCGGTCTTAATTTCTCACATCCATCCATGTTGGCGGCCAGACAATTATAAAATAACCCCGTCTCATCGGTATTAAAAATGTTGTTGGGCTCATAAGAATCGATTATTTCTCCCAATTCGTATTTCAACTCAGAACAAACGTTGGCCGATACACTCGCACTTTCCCCACTAAGCTTCTTCAATTTTATGCTGTGCCTTTTTTTAAACCTATCAAACCAACCATCACTTGCACGAAAGTCTTTAATTCCCATTTTTTTCTGCGAAAACTTTTACTTTTTCTCTTAAAATGTTCCCTTCAACTGGTACATTCGAATTCCGTGCTTCCGCAAACCACTTCTTTAAATTCTCTTCTAGTTGTGGATACTCACCAGTCTTAAAGCGCTTTACTTTGCTGTCCGATGTCTGGGAGGCGATCTTGTCCTTGTTCTTCAGAATTGATGTTATTGTGGAAGGAGGAACGTTATCACGTCTGTTTTTCACCACCGGCCACGGTGGTAATGATTTCTTTTTTTTCTCTAATGGAAAGACACTTATTACCTCTTTTTGGAGGCATGGCTAAGACCGAACTGACTAACTTTTCACTCGCTCTGCTCCTTCCTACCCTCTCATAACTGTAGACCGGACAGCAAGGCGCCTCTTAGTTCTGAGAATCACAGACACATCACCTCACAGCTTACTCGGCGTCATTGCCTGCCCTTCAAACCCTCCTACGTCCCTCAGTACCCTTCCGGTCTTTTTTACCCTGCCCGAATTGCATAAATTTAGAGCTGGTGTACAGTCTAGGGTTAAAAACATTACCAGTTAACGAGATTTTTAAGTTGTAAATAAGAATTATAATACGTTTTAATTGAGCTCGAGCCCCAAAATAAATACGTATTATCGAAGGGACCGGAATGCATTGTTTTTTTACGAATTAAAGGGATTGTTAATGTATAGCAATAACCATTTAGAATTTGATCGTGCGTAATCATTCTGCGCATCCTTGTAAGCTTGTCATTTCCATATACGCATGTATGCATGCTTGTGTGTATATATACACGTATACATGTAAATACACATACATGTATATGTATTCCCTCTTAAATATGATTATCAAAATCCTGGTGGGAAACATGGCGGACGTTGCCACGAGTCTGCGGGTTTTATCGACGCAGTCCCGTCTTTGTATTCCGCTGATATTAGTGTGTGGCGCGTAAGTGATAAAGATAGCACCCAGAGTACTCTATATATCTCAGCTTATGATCAAAGTAAAGTGATCCAATATGAAGTGTGACACGAGAAAGCCTCGCTTGCAAGCACTACCCCCGGCGGAAGTGAGGGCAAGCCACGTGCGGCACTTTTTACTATCGCTTCAGAGAACGGCGCTGGGCGTGCGCGATAAAACGGCTGCGCCCATTGGCCGGCAGCCTGGTGACGTCAGCAAGCCGCGATCATGACCCTGGCCGACTGGGCCAAGTGGGCCTTTGACGCGGAGTCGCGCAACCATGGATACGACGGTGGAGGTCGCGCCGAGTACGGTCACCCGAGGTTTCAGACCTTGTGCAAGCCGTCAAGCCACGAGCTGGTCATGTTGCGCGCGCCTCTCGCGCCTGCCTGCACGCTGTCCCTGATCTGCTGCGCGACGGGCTTCGTCTGCCGAATATACGCGGAGAGATACGAATTTATCCGAACTCACTTGCCCGGTCACATCCTTGCGTTGCAACGTATTTGGCATGCGCGTTTTATAAAACGAAACTGCTAAACGTTCCTGAAATGTTTATCCACGTTAAGACTCGGCTTCACACGCCATGTTGAATTACTGGTTTCTAGCTTATTTCAGTTAAGTGACATTTTGAAACTACAACTCTACATCTGAGGCCATATATACTGCGCTATTGAATTGACATAAATTTTGAACTTTCGTCAAGTATTTATGACATTATATTATAGCAACATCATGTTAAAATAACAATGGATTTTTCCCTTTTCGCAGTTAGCAGATAATGTGTGGATAAAATTTGGCGACTGGATTTGAAAACATTTGCATGTACACGTACTATATTATAACCTTTTTAGTTATTTCACTGAAAAAAAAGTAATGGCAAAAATGGAAAATTCAACATGGCGAATGAGGTCTAGTCTTAAGGCCCTGCCTACCAAGCATTGCAGCCACAGAGTTTAAATGTGGAATCAATGCCAAATAAATTCCTTCTCAATGCATCAGTTTTAAAGATAACTGTTTCAAATAAAACAAATATTCAACGCTATTTTCTCAGAAAATACTGCCGCGTTAAGAAATTTNTTTAAAGATAACTGTTTCAAATAAAACAAATATTCAACGCTATTTTCTCAGAAAATACTGCCGCGTTAAGAAATTTAAAAATATATATAGTCAACCATATATATATTTTTTTTGTAAAATTTTGTAAAAGCAGAAAAAAATATTAAACTAAAAATTGTTAGTATTTCTAAACGTACCAGTANTTTTTTTTGTAAAATTTTGTAAAAGCAGAAAAAAATATTAAACTAAAAATTGTTAGTATTTCTAAACGTACCAGTATTCCTTAAGAAATATCGCTTGGAATACTTTTCGTTTGAAATGGTTATCTTAAAAATTGATACATAGAGAAGGAATTTATTTAGCACTGATTCCCCATTTAAACTCTGTGGCTGCAGGCTTGCTAGACAGCGGCCTTAAGTTTACAAATGTCAGTGTTAGGCAAAATAATTATGATTAGTTTATCGTGGAGACTGTTTAACACGAGCGTGTTCTTTATCTCAGCACATACGCCCGCGCTAGCAGGCCAGTTATAGAAGTGTCTATATAAAGAACATTGGCACAGTGAGACCATTTTGCTGGGGTAGAAGCAAGGCCATGTAAGTGGGATGTGTTTAGAACAGAGATAAAATGTGGCTGTCTGAGGGAGAAATGTGGTATCTTGGTGCGTCCACTACCGTCTACCCCGTCCTTTAGAGCTATTTAAGTGATCCGCTGCCGTTAACGTCATGAACCAGATCATTCTGAAAAAAAAAAGAAGTATTACTGGTTTATTAGTGATAGTGTCCTCATTGTCGAATGAAGAGAGGTTCGATAGCGACAGTAACGCAGGCGTACACGTGTTGTTTTTTTTCTCAAAATCCACCAGCACTTGACTACGGCACAGAGTACATAAAAATACAGAGGTGAAACACAACATATAGGAATGCCATTCGCCAATCAGTGCCTTGTAACCTACGCAACCCAGCCAGTAGGGAACCGTTTTGCAGCATGCAGTAGCCACTCAGACACAAGGCCCGTTCCCAGAACCTCGCACAGACAATCAGACAAAGGCTACGCCTACATCCAAAGGAACCGCCACGCCATTTCGTTTCTGTGTACTTATCTACTCTGTGTCTACAATCTCCAGCACACGAAGCCGGCCATGTCATGTCATGCCAATGACAACCAGAATTTTTTAAATGTAAGGTCTAGTTTTCCCCCTGTTTTTTTTTTTCCTTCGCCTGACATAGTTTTGACGAATGCTTCTTACCTTTGACGGGTTGGGAAGCCGCCAATCAGTGCCTTCGTTTCAATGGCAGTCGGTAGATACGTAGAATGTCCTTTCTAAAACTAGGCAGTATGAAGAGAATTTGTCTCCATAATTCTCGAAACAAATTTACGTTGTAATTGACTCGTTCTCACAAAATTACAAAAATCGTGTCCATACTCAGTTTCATACGTAATTATCAGTACGTTATTAACTCAGTATATTTTATGCAAACTATACCACTTCAGCTACTTGTACCATACCTAATTTTAGCGTTCTCGTTTGAAGATTGTGACTAGTAACTACAGGAAATGCAATAAACAAAGTTTACAGTGAAGAAAAATTTTGATATTAATTGATTTGTCTTCCATTACCTAGATGTTGTATCATGAGAGTGCGACTCAATATTCTATTTTTAACTCCGCTGAATTATGGCACCGACTTGGTTATCTCATAAAATAAAATACTTACACGAACTTTGTTTCATTAAATATTTGTTTTAAAAATGGTTTCAAGATGTACAACATTGACTAAAATAAAATAAATAAAAAATATGTCAATAAAGAATTGATAAAATACAGCATATCGAACAATACTATTGGTAAACAACAGACTGAAAAAGATCTCAACTCTGACGTTCATGGAGATAAATCTGCGAAAATTCCCGCTTTCTGTGACTAAAATGCTCCAAACAAAATAAAAATTGATAAAATCTCCAAAAGTAGGAAACTGACTTTAATAAATAGACTTATAATGCAAGTGACACAAGCAAAATCGTCCTGAACAAATATAGAGTTTTTCCTTAACTTAACTTAATTTTATCCTGGACAACGTTGGAAACTCTTCTGAGGTATTCTATAAACGTTTATTATTTTAAAAAACTTATTAAAAACATTTTTTCGTATGATTTTTTAGTTACGTACAGAGATATCTGCCAGACGGTAAATGTGAATCTGCACAGTGTTGTCGCCTGAGGAAGGGTAATCAGGGATGAAAGGAATTTGGCGCCGAGAGTAGTCTGCTGACATACATGACACTCTTTTTCCAAAAATTGTTTTAATAATTTGGAAATTTTTATTTTCATATTTAAATACTAATGAGTCATTTAAAACTTTAATATATTTGTTGATTTTGCCAGTAGATAATATATACTTATATTTTATTCCACAGTTAAAAGTATAAATATCACAAATATTAGAAAAAAGGAATAGCTAAAAAATTAACAATGGAGTATGTTGTAAATATCAGATAGTATTGTTGTATGTCGCTGTCTGGTGTTTCCTTCGTGTAGGAAGGCGCCGAGAGCTGGAGGTCGTGTTTGTAACGTTAGACGAAGCGAGCGGCCTATTATAAAGGACACCGCCGCACACGCCGATAAAATTATCGCAGCTCGCGCCTCGCTGACCCTGAGAAGCTCATATTTCGCCATCTATCACGCAGGAATGTCGTCGTCATCACCATTACCTTTCCCAGAAAAACTTGAATTGCCAAGAACGTTCTAGACGGCACCTACCTCAAGTATAAATACTACGTGCGTGCCTCTGAGGGGTGAGTGATTAAGATCCGAGGGTTTGGCGTCTCGTGCGACCTTAAGCGACAGTTGCGCGATTCCGGAGCGGCGAGGGGCGACTGCAGCGATCTGCGAGAGTGCGTCGGCGAGCTTGTGTTCAGTGAAGAGTGGGACTGATCTGTGGGACTGTGGACTGGATGCGTGAGTGAAAAGACATTCGGGACGACGGAAATATACACTTTTAAATAATGTGTTGAAATAATTGGAGTAATTTAAGTGACATTAGCAAGAGTAAAGACTGCGATAAAGTATTTAATTGAAATGGAGATAGTAATTAAATATTGCTCTCAATAAGAATAATAAGAGTTAATAGGAGGCTCAGACTGGTAAATAATAGATGTTTGACCCTGTTTTTATTATTAATTTATTAAGAACCCCGTCCCTCATGAACTCAGATACGCCCCTCAGGCATTCCTTGTAACAGTATTAAATATTACACAAATGTAAAAAATATATTCATAAAAATAAGTTTGAAAATATTTAAGAGTTCCCAATAATGACAAATTGGTATATTTTTCTTGCTATGGGGAAAAAAAATGCAAAATGAGAAAAGCGAAATAAATTATTTCTTTTCCAAGACACAACTACACAATATATCAACATAAATTTTACTAAAAAAAACCAAGCATTACAAATACAAAAAAATGAATTTGTTGAATTTGCAAATTGAAATTATTGTGATAAACTTATTATGTAAAGATATATGCAAAGTGTTCCAACCATATACGTCCAAACTGAAACGAATTATACAGGGCCTCAAGATCAACAAAAAATGTAATACCTATGTTGTCCGATTCCGGACTGATCAATTGTGACACACTTTTTTGCGAATTTTTGGACCTACTCTACACTACACTAACAATGTCGTAATAATGACAGAAGTAATTATTCCAGTGAAGTAGCGTTTGTACAAATGATAGAATACTCGAGTAGCCACTTTGTCAAACACCTTTCATATCATTGTCATTACATTGATGTGAAAAATAGTAAATGTTTTGTGGAAGTTGTCTTGTCTGGATATTTATCACGAGTTTATTTGAGTATAGAAAATAATAATGTTGACGCGTACCGTATCTTGTAAGTAGACGCATCATTGACACACCCTCTACCATCCTAAACCAGGAAACCCAGCATCGGGGCCCCCGGTACATGTGCCACCAATTAACGCGTGCGGCGAGGAAAAGCCGGGCCCAGAGGATGGATAGGCAGTTAACACGTGTCAAGGTTGTGCCACTGGATCCCTCCCGCAACCCCGAATAAAACCGCATGAGAACGTGAACACGCCGAAGAAATGCAGAGATAGGTTAGCGATTTTCGCACACGACGGAATTAAGACACGCGCTGAAGGGAGATACAACAGAAAAGGGCAGCGTTTGGCAGTGGCCGCTGGCCCTCACCCCGCCCTCTTTAACTCCCCCAACAAGAGTCCTGACACATGGAGGAAGTGGGTCATTGCTCGGTGCCTTCCACCCCCTTCCCACAACAAGGGGGACACATGTATGAATCTGGGAGGAGATCAAGAGAGTTTAAAAGCCAACTTGTGAGACAAGGAGGGGTCAGTTGAATCAGAAGTTCGCGAGAGTAAGTCGGATCGGGAGGTCACCAGAAGAAGCGTGTTGTGGAGGCGTACATCGAGAAGCGAACCCGGAGCATCAGTCGTGGAGAGACGACACCGAAGCCAGGGCCTGTCAAAGGCCGCCCGAAGTACCGGACCTCAACCTGTTGCTAACAGACCCAGAACTACAAGCATAGCTAAGTATCAAGTCGTCACTCGAAGAAACCTCCCAGACGCCTAGTGTCCCCCCCCCCCAAGGCGTCTGCAACAGTTAATATGAGTAAGTTAATTGGTCCTTAAGGCCCCCAACTCGCAATGTACCACATCTAGGTGTAATATATGTATTTAATATTCAAGACGATATAACTCAGTAAATTGAAACACCGAGTGACTACCTTATTGTTTACCCTCAACCTTCAAGGCACCTTATAGTCTGTGCCTGGTAAAAATAACTCTGAACCTATGAACCTTCTTGTACATCATATCACAAGGAGATGAATAGCATCAATGTAGTGTTTATTTTTGTGTCACTATAAAAATGACTTTATGTATGCCTTAATGACTTTATGTATGACTTTAAGTAAGCCTACCTACTAATCATAATCGGTCATGAGCAGACTTAGACGTCTAAAATATGAAAACAATGTTACTATACATAAGTTGCAACAGTTACAAATTGACTTTAGAGCAATACTACATACGCGGAAAGGGTTCAGCTCTCACAAATAATGATAGATGATATTTAAATTCAACACAATCGAGTGAAAGAGACAGAACACTGTTAAAAATTTCCTTATATATATACAGTAAATTCTTACAGAAATGTACATTAAATATACGGTAACGCAATCCGTTATGACCAAAAAAAAAAAGTTAAGTCCGTAAATACAAAATACGAAATATATTCGTATTTCCTACAGCTTCGAGTTTCGGGGACAAACAATGCCTTCCTAGTCTTTACGAAGTTTTCTTCGCCATTCTAACCAGAAAATCATTGTTTCTGCGGCAGTTAAGGTTACACACGCCACTAAGACCTATTATTTCAAACATTAAATTTAGCACAAGGCGAATGTAAGATTTAGCAACACTTAAAATACATGAACTTTAATATAAACTGAAAAAGTTGCTTATGTGATGCTAGTAGAAATACAGAAGTTTTACCACACACTATGTAAGAATTGGAGGTGGGTGGTTATATTCGTGCACTTATACCGTTTTGATTCTGGTTCAAATCTTGCTCAAGTATAAAATATTATAACTTTTTAAAATATCTCTTTTATACGTAGTAGAACACTCACATAAAGAAAATTAAAGACTTTTTCATCTGGCCTATCTCTTTTTATTTTAAAATAGAAGTACATAAAACTGACTAGGAAATTAATGGAGAGGTTCCGTGAAATTTACGAAAAGTCCGTTTTTGAAAATCAATGTGTCAGTAATTTTCCGGAGAGTTTATGGACACCTCTGGATAAATGTTTGCCGGCACTTTTCCGTAAAATTAAGGACATTTTTTTCTAACAGTGCAGTTTACAGAAGACTGTGCGAAAGTTGGTTCAGCTATGACGAAAACTCAATCAATCTGCAAGTACGATGCCTAAGGAAAGCATCTACGAACCGAGGTTATGAGAGTGTGTTTATTGAATCTATATTTTGCAATTTCAAAAAGGATATTTAGAAGTTTACCATACACGAGAGCAGCCAATATCATCACGAACCGGTGGAATACGTTTATCAGTTACGATAGTCTGTAGTAACATTCCTGAACAATAACCCAAGGAATGGAGAGAAAGTTGCACGAGTTGATTTTCAGAAATTTATTAGTTCTATTCGTTACCTTACTCGGTCTGGTTAGGCATTCTGTGGCTCTGAAACTTATTATGGTAATCTCGTGCAGTTTTTGGAGGAACGAGATGAAGATTATCTAGAGCTTTCAAACTGGCTGAAACAAAGAGATAATAGGGTCAGTAGCGATATTCAAAACGAGATAACATATATTATTGTGCAAAGAGTGCAGCGTAATCATACTTGATATATACAGAGTAGTCCGTATTTTGCTACTATGGGCGATGGCACCACAGACGTTGCAGGTGAAGAGTAATGCTCAATTTGTTTTCAGATCCTCAAAAAGGCGACACATGAAATACAATAATTATTCATGGGACTTCACGATATACTAGACGGTATGGTAGAAAACTCCCATAAGATTCTAACAGATGTTATGATTCGCCTTAAGAAATAATTTCTAAGAGGACGCTGTTTCGATGGAGCGCGTGTAGTATCTAGCCATTCGAATGGCATGCATAATTTTATCTATAATGAGCAATAATACTATTTATTTGTACGTTGTTCTAACCACCCCCCATGGATCACGGGCTTCAGATAGTTGCAAATAAATGCACCATAATTTCAGGGGCTTTATTGTTAGTAAAAAAAGTTTCAAACACATTGTCGAATCTTTTAAGAAATAGTATAACTGATATATACTCATGTGTTGTCGAATCTTGCTCTCAAAGCGAAATCTTCCCAGCCAAACGCTTAATAGCTCTATCCACGACCCATTTGTATGTTAGCGATAAAGCTCTACGCAGATTTTTCGAAAATTGTACCCGAGTGATGGAGACTCTTGACCTATACCCTACACTTCCAAAGTCTCAGTGGAAAGACAATCTAATATAAGGGCCACCTGACCAAAATGAGACAACTCCGAGCTCTCTTGGCGGTTGGTATAGCTCTAGCTATGTGTGAACCTGCTGTACAGCAGATTGACAAATACCTACAGAGTGAAGGATATACTGCAAGTGGTGCTAAGTAAGCTGCGCAGGCTCTTTAGGATTTATATGGTGGACTGGGTGAGACAGATTTTGAACATATTTTTTAAAAAGAAACTGAGGAAAAGGGACACGAAGAGAACCTAGGCTTAGAAATGCATCTTACCACACGATTCAGAGCTCCTACCAGCCTCGGATATTTGGAAGAAATAGGAGGCAAAGCACCACCTGCTCAAATCGGCGAGAAGACTCGTATGCGTCAAGAATTCATTTGTTTTAGACAAGCTGCGCCGCTTTAACCAGACAGGTATTGAACAACTTGTCAAACTGGAAACCGTCTTGTTTAGACTATCCGGGGAGGATTTGACTACGGTTCAATTGTGAAGTATCTTTGGTATATATAAGGTTGGCNCAAGAATTCATTTGTTTTAGACAAGCTGCGCCGCTTTAACCAGACAGGTATTGAACAACTTGTCAAACTGGAAAGCAACCGTCTTGTTTAGACTATCCGGGGAGGATTTGACTACGGTGAAGTATCTTTGGTATATATAAGGTTGGCTTTGACATAAGCATGTTTGCAGCAAGTGTCGCCCACCCGCCTGTAAAAAATGCAAGGGAGCTCGCAGATGCATTGCATATTCTGCCAGAAATATCCCGCAAGATGTTGTATGAAGTAGAGTTGAGTTGAGTTGAGTTGAGAGATTTGGGCGGCTCTCAACAGCGAGGTATTGAGAGCCGATGGGGGTGAAATGAAGTGAGAATGGAGCAGTGGGGGAAACGGGAGAGCCCCGAGAAAACCCGCCGACCAGCGGCATCGTCCGGCACGATTCCCATTTGCGAAATTATGGGAGTTATCAGGCCGTGGATTGAATCCGGTTCGCCTTAGTGGAAGGCGAGCAGGCTAACCGCTCAGCCACCGCGGCCCCTGTGTATGAAGTAGAGTGTTTAGTAATTCTCCTCTTGATGGTCCCAGTCATAGTCCTGGGGAAGGTCTTTCAGCGCTCTCAGGTGCATCAAGTCCTACCTCAGGTCAACAATGTCACAGAAGAGGTTAATGCAGTGTCTTCTTTTACGCGTACTGTGCATACACGATAAACACGGAAAGTACCTATCAAGGAAGTCTTACAAAAGTTTAATTTGTCTTGATTATGCAAGAAAGAGGGCAAACCTTTTGCTTTGGCACAATTCCCAAATATTTTGGAAACAACAACATTTCTTTAAATGTTTAAACTAGAAATTGAGTATTTTTTTTACACTTCGTAGTTACATTAGCCCGTAGCTCAAATAAAAATATAAAATAGTCTAAATGAATAAAATTTTACGGTATGAATTTGAACATATCCTAAATAATTGTAATTTCAGTGTTTATTCAGCACAGTATTTTGTAACAAACATAAAATCGTTTAACACCGTTGAAGTTGCCTATTAAGTTTCGTGCTAATGCGTAAATTGTGATTACCGGTTTCTCCTCATCCTTCAGGAGGCGTAGTGGCCCAGTGGCTAGAGCGCTCGCCTCCCACCAAGGCGAACCCGCTGGTCGGCGGTTTTTCTCTGAGACCTCCCGTTTCCCCTGCCCTTGAATTNAAATGAATAAAATTTTACGGTATGAATTTGAACATATCCTAAATAATTGTAATTTCAGTGTTTATTCAGCACAGTGTTTTGTAACAAACATAAAATCGTTTAACACCGTTGAAGTTGCCTATTAAGTTTCGTGCTAATGCGTAAATTGTGATTACCGGTTTCTCCTCATCCTTCAGGAGGCGTAGTGGCCCAGTGGCTAGAGTGCTCGCCTCCCACCAAGGCGAACCCGCTGGTCGGCGGTTTTTCTCTGAGACCTCCCGTTTCCCCTGCCCTTGAATTCCGGTGCTTCTCCATATTTACTTAGCTTCACTCCCCATCCTTCAGTTCAGCCTCCCCTGTCTCGGAACACTTCCTACATGCCTGAGTTCCTCAACTTTTATCGAACGTACAATATGAATGAATTAACGACTTACTTAATCCATGTGAAGAAGATAGATGTTTTCTATGCACGGTGATGTTCAAAATTAAACATGATTCTACAAGGATTGTAAAACAGTTCAGAGAGACTACATGCAAAGGAATTTTCTTAGTGCCTTGGGAACGATTTTGGCGAGGTTTTAACAGTCGTTTCATACATCTGTTTTTACAAGCGAACGAATTTACGTGCTAATTTCTTTCACCTAAAAAATAAGTAAAATGTTATGTTATTAATTAATTAACGTAAATATTTCAAACTATGGCGGTATCTGTGGCTACTGTTACGTAATTAGTTAGCCACTAGGTTTGAATATCACGATAAACTAAAACATTTGCAATATTATTGTGTCGGAAAAGTCGGACTGAAGATCACGTGGCCGCAAACTGGAAGCAGTAGTTTTTTTTTTGTGGCCCTGAAGGGGCGCACCCTATGTTAGTAGGCTAAATACGAGTTGGGGAGGGGCAGCATGTTCCAGGTGCGTGCCAGGCCATATTCTACAAACAAAATTGGGTGTAGGAGGAACATGCATCGTTTGACTAAGTAAGGTTTTGGAATGCAGAGCCAACGTTTGTGGCCTGGCCCTCCTCTTCGGTAAAACTAAAGCTGGGCACGTGGAAGGAGTCATGGTAAACCAACGAGGCCGCCGGAGGAAACCCACGACCAAGACATGCTGGGTGGGTTCTCCTTGCTAGCAAGGCAAATATAGAACTCTTGCAGTATGTATTACACACATTTGGGGAGGGGGGGATGATGAAGATGTGTATCTTCCGATATGGCGGTGAAAGCTGTGGACAGAGAAACATGCTCCCTCTCCTCTTCAACCGTCTATAATGTCGCAGATGTGGCAACCTCGGCGGTGCAGTACGCCTGAGGCGCCGACGAAGCGGGGGGAAACGCCGGCACAGTGATTGGTCGCGCAGATTTCTCTCCTCCAAGGGGGGCCCGAACGCGCGGCCGACACCGGGGATGGACAGGAATGACAGACATTGCAATTGACTTGGTGGAGGTGGGCGAGGGACTTCCCCTGGCAGAAACCGCGCTCTCAGCGTCGCTGCCGAGAGTTACCTGACGTGCCTAGAGCATTTCGTCACGGGTCACTTTAACTACAAGGTCAACCACTGCCGTGGTTTACGTAAGCAAGGCCGCAGGGAGTGTTTGCTGCCCTCGTCAACGGTTTTAGTTACAATTTTTTTATTTTCTCCCCACAGTGTCTGGTTTTTCAGCTTGTCGTTGCAGCATCATTAACAAGGACCCTAACACTTCCACCTTATATAATGGTACATTCACGGTTTCTTCCAACTTTTCTGACGCCCTGGTACACTTCTACTTTCGGACTATTTCTCAGCCTCCTGCAAACGATTTACAAAGTCTAGAAAATTACACTAAAGGAGACAACACAAATTATTTGCGCGCACTCTGTTTTCCATGACAACGATTTCTTGAAAGCTGTTCACGATAAAAGTGAGTGCTTTTGAAATCAACCCTAGAAAAAGTCACTGCTCTTACCTGCATATATTTAAACGGGCGTACTGAGTTGCATTCACCCAGTAAAGTTGGTAACTATGGAGGGAAAGTAATTCCATCGAATACAAAGTGTTTGGTAAACATTTGTAAAAACCTAAATGATTTCTTTCAGTTTCTGTTTTTTTAATGCAGAAATGAGCAGATTTGTAAAATATTTACTTTAAGTATTTTACAGTTTTACTTGACTGATGCATAAATTAAGTAACAAGGCCCGCGGTAGTGTTGATTTTACATAAGACGGAATAATCACAGCGTGCTTTCAAGTAGATCTTAAGCAGAACCTTGAAAAGTGCTCAGTTAACCGCGAATATCTAATACTAGGCATTACCAACAAACTTATTTTCTCTGCAATTTTATTGATATTAATTATAAATGAAACATTATAATTAATATGCAAAAATAAGTAAAGGTTTATTTCTTAAAAAAAAAATTTAATACTTATATATTAACAGAAGTGTATAAAACGCTTGTGATATATGGCATATTTAGGAAACAACGAAAACCTATTACATGGAATTATTTTACAAAGGTTTGATTCAAAAAGTGTGAATATACCGCGAATAAACTATAGACTAATAACCATTCGAACTTGAGCGATATATACACCTGTTTTCTTGCGTCATTGAATCACTCTTAAATATGAGATATTGTGTTCTCGACTTCCGTGAAATTAGTCACACATTTCTCAGAATAATCTGAGGGTATAAGATGAACTAAATAATACTTGGTTGACCCCGTTGCATGGAACTGGCGTATTTTACACCAGACCAGTGAAGTCTTCTAGGTNTTTAATACTTATATATTAACAGAAGTGTATAAAACGCTTGTGATATATGGCATATTTAGGAAACAACGAAAACCTTATACATGGAATTATTTTACAAAGGTTTGATTCAAAAAGTGTTAATATACCGCGAATAAACTATAGACTAATAACCATTCGAACTTGAGCGATATATACGCCTGTTTTCTTGCGTCATTGAATCACTCTTAAATCTGAGATATTGTGTTCTCGACTTCCGTGAAATTAGTCACACATTTCTCAGAATCATCTGAGGGTATAAGACGAACTAAATAATACTTGGTTGACCCCGTTGCATGGAACTGGCGTATTTTACACCAGACCAGTGAAGTCTTCTAGGTNGAACTAAATAATACTTGGTTGACCCCGTTGCATGGAACTGGCGTATTTTACACCAGACCAGTGAAGTCTTCTAGGTTCAAAGTGGATAATTTTGACATCTCAGGGTTTCGTAGGCTATAACTCAAAATCTTCTTTAAAGTTGAGAGGTTGTCATTGTAACTGAATGGCTGGTGTGGCTGGTGACTTAAGGTGAAACAAATCAGACTCTATTGGACTGCAATTGATTAGAGTCTTATTTACGCAAGAAACGGTGGTAATATTGAAAAGAAAAAAGGAGGGGAGGGGTTGAAGTAAGACGGAGAAGTGTTTTTGAAGTTCCCACTGAATTAATAATTTTTTTGTCTCTACTGTTTGGGCTAGTCACTGACAATTATTACTAGCGAAATTTGAGGCGCAGGCAAGTGCATGCCCTATAAGAGTGTATTAATTAATTAATTATGCAATTCTGCTTAAGTAATGTGTCCTTTTTAACAGAGTTTCCCCTTAAAGCAATTAATTTTGTTGCACTTGGTTTGAAACATCGAATATTGTCCACATAAACGATACCAAACCAAAATGTTAATATAGCAAAAACCTGCTAAAACTGAAAAGTTTTTTTATAATACTACAAATACATTTACCTTGAAGATAAGATAAGATAAACGAACGCAGCTATACCAATTTGTTTCTTAATGCTCGTTAAAATACTTACCCAATAATTAAAAAGTGATTAACAAAAGGCTTACACAATGATAAACAAAACTCGCATTTTTAAACGTCTTAGAGCAGAACACGAAGAAATAGATTTACAGGAAGAAGTTGTGGATTCTCTTAACAACACACGGTAACATTAACTGATTTGTTAAGCAGCCAATCGNTAGATTTACAGGAAGAAGTTGTGGATTCTCTTAACAACACACGGTAACATTAACTGATTTGTTAAGCAGCCAATCGATTGCAATATAATGATAATGTGTTAATATACATTGTGTTCCTTAGATAATTTATAGTAACACACTGGGTTAACTTAATCGCAGGGGAGAATTTTGTTAGCTCATTATGTAATATAATTCATACTAGCACGCAAAAATGAACGTCAATGGAGAACAAGTTAAACCAGTTTGCTATAAATACGACATGAAGCCTGACTGTTGAATGGCTGTTGAAGGATTGTTGATAAGAAAGGTACAAAGTATTTTTATAGACAAACATATGTACTATATTGTATCAAATTATATGAAAAATATTTCCACTGCACGTATTTGTTAACATTAAATTAAATCAAACTTGCTAATTAAATCCTGTATTAGTTGATGGCATCACTTAAGATTTAGTTTTCTGTTTAAATGTTTCTTCGCAGCAAAATAAAATAAGCAAAATAAAACAATAAATTAAAGTCAGCGGCTGATGTCCTGTCCTAAAAACAGGCAAACAAACACAAATTTAATTCACGATCTTAAGTATTATCGTGTATCGGAACAGTGTTAGGGAGACCGCACAATTAAGTCGTGCAAAGATTGTAGCACGGTTTAAAGTATTTCAGTAACTTGGTGGTGGAAACATCTTTGTCAAGCAGTCCTGCGCGGTGTAATATGCAGTGGCCGCGTAAATCGCCAAAGAAAGTGCGCAGCAAGCCATCACGTTGCATGGCTTGAGTGAGAGAATCTAGGGCTTGCAACCAAGAGATCGACTACAGTGACTGTACACGACACCTGAACATGTGAAGCCAGGTTACCATGTATATGCACACAAAACTTGACATATTGCTCAGCAAGTTACCAAGGTATCGCAGTGGTAAACCACTGGACTCACATTCGGAGGGACAGGGTTTGATTCCAGATCCAGCCATTCTTATTTCAGTTTTCCTTGGTTTTCCGAAATCACTCCAGATGAACTCCAGGATGGTTCCTTATTACAGGCCATGACTGAGTCCTTCCCCGTCTCTACCCCTGTGGCATAATGGCATCGCTGTCGACAAGACGCTGAGTTATACCTAATTACCATTCNTAGATTTACAGGAAGAAGTTGTGGATTCTCTTAACAACACACGGTAACATTAACTGATTTGTTAAGCAGCCAATCAATTGCAATATAATGATAATGTGTTAATATACATTGTGTTCCTTAGATAATTTCTAGTAACACACTGGGTTAACTTAATCGCAGGGGAGAATTTTGTTAGCTCATTATGTAATATAATTCATACTAGCACGCAAAAATGAACGTCAATGGAGAACAAGTTAAACCAGTTTGCTATAAATACGACATGAAGCCTGACTGTTGAATGGCTGTTGAAGGATTGTTGATAAGAAAGGTACAAAGTATTTTTATAGACAAACATATGTACTATATTGTATCAAATTATATGAAAAATATTTCCACTGCACGTATTTGTTAACATTAAATTAAATCAAACTTGCTAATTAAATCCTGTATTAGTTGATGGCATCACTTAAGATTTAGTTTTCTGTTTAAATGTTTCTTCGCAGCAAAATCAAATAAGCAAAATAAAACAATAAATTAAAGTCAGCGGCTGATGTCCTGTCCTAAAAACAGGCAAACAAACACAAATTTAATTCACGATCTTAAGTATTATCGTGTATCGGAACAGTGTTAGGGAGACCGCACAATTAAGTCGTGCAAAGATTGTAGCACGGTTTAAAGTATTTCAGTAACTTGGTGGTGGAAACATCTTTGTCAAGCAGTCCTGCGCGGTGTAATATGCAGTGGCCGCGTAAATCGCCAAAGAAAGTGCGCAGCAAGCCATCACGTTGCATGGCTTGAGTGAGAGAATGTAGGGCTTGCAACCAAGAGATCGACTACAGTGACTGTACACGACACCTGAACATGTGAAGCCAGGTTACCATGTATATGCACACAAAACTTGACATATTGCTCAGCAAGTTACCAAGGTAGCGCAGTGGTAAACCACTGGACTCACATTCGGAGGGACAGGGTTTGATTCCAGATCCGGCCATTCTTATTTCAGTTTTCCTTGGTTTTCCGAAATCACTCCAGATGAACTCCAGGATGGTTCCTTATTACAGGCCATGACTGATTCCTTCCCCGTCTCTACCCCTGTGGCATAATGGCATCGCTGTCGACAAGACGCTGAGTTATACCTAATTACCATTCACCAAGAAGAAAACAAGTTTCAATTAACTGTACATATGTGCAAATATGCAAGACACCGGTAGTATGATAATGTAGGTTTCAGGGCAAGGACTGGGAGCTGAGGCGACGAGGCGCAGCCGCCATCTTGAATCAGTCATATTGTTTCCAACCACTATCTTGTTTCCATCGGCAATTTTGTTTCCAACCACCACTTTGTTTTTCCATTTCACATTCTATCATTCTGTCAATTTTTTCATGCTCTATCATTCGATCTTGTTTTCTCTTGTGCTCTTATTTTATATTGCCTCTCTGTCATTCCATCTTGTCCCTCTCTCTCTCTTTCCTTTCTCATTCCCACTCTTGTCACCTTCTTCGCCCGCAATGTACGTAGTTCCCTTGCTGCCTGTTAGGGACGCTAGTGGTTGTCCGCCATCTTCATCGCCTGCTAGGAGGCGCTGGTATGTGCCACTGTCGTCCGCCACCTTGTTTACAGTAGTTTAAGTCGTCAAGCGACAACCAGGAGCATTGTTATTTATTTCTACGCAGACCTCAAAAAATCTTGTGGAGAGATGCGCGCTCGAACTACCGGACATTGTCATCGCCAGCATGGTTGATGCCTTAGCCAAACGAGCTATCAGAGCATGCATTATATTAGGGGTTTAAATTAAGTATATGTGTTTTCATGTTTATGGGAGGGGGAATTACAAACAATTTAAAAAAGGTTATATATTAAAATTGTTATATATTTAACTTATGTATATTTATAAAAGAAAACTTACATCCCCCATTGCATAAAGCAAAACGATTAGATGCATGTACTCATAAAAATAAGAAAAAATATATTGAACAATTATAGATATTCATTAATAATCTAAAAACGACAATAAAGTTATAGATTTGGTATTTTAATTAATTTTTAATTAATTTTATTTAACTTGTAAAATTTACAGATATAAAAGTATCAAGCGACGTGTCTGTGAAATCGTATTTTCAAGAAGAATTCGACTATGGGAAAAAACAGCCAAATATGAGAAGCATAATTTTATAAAATAAAAGTTATGTGTTTCATTTTATAAACATTTTATTTAACCTTTACCAACAAGTGTATCAAGTGACGTGTCTACAGATTCGTATTTTTTTTAGACGGATAAGAATATATCGTAAGAAAATAAGGTTAAGTGACTATGACCAGCGCCATATTGGATTTTATAAGTATAGAAATGTATTAGTAAATATAACAAGTGTTTTTTTTTTTGCAACTTGTGTTTTTAAGTCAAATGCTAAAGTAACATTTTGACCTTTGATTATTCGCACTTTTTCGTAGCCATATTGAATTTAGAATCGATAGGAGCAATTTTATAATTTTTTAAATTAATTTTGTAACCAGTTTGAACCTCAAATACAAAGTGGTTGACTTACCACAGGTCATGTTTTAAGTGCAGTATGCCTATATCTGACCCCCACGAACTTATAAGCATAGTTAGCTATAATTTCCGAACTGTTTAAGATATAGTCACCAAATTCATATCACAGGCTTCGCTCCCGACATCGAACATGGCGGCCAGTTCAAGTATGTCTTAAGCTCCCCTATAAGCATATTTGGCTACCATTTGCCATCTACGAAAGCTACCACCACCAAATTAATATCACAGGCATTACTCCTAACATCGAAGAGGGCAGTGAGGTCAATTATGCCTAAAGATATTTTATAAGCATAGAGGTCTGTCATCTCTTATCTGCTAAAGCAGTAGTCGTCAAATTCATATCACAGACATCACTTCCGACTCCAATCAAGGACATATGACAAGTAGGTCTTAAACCATGTTATAAAAATAGTTGGTCGCCATTTCGGAAGCTTTGAAGTTTGGGAACATGTAACCACCATCCAGACATAAAGAAAAAAAAAGGTAGGTATACATACAAGTGTGTTGTAAAGTTGTCGATGCATATAGGAGTGTAGGGCTTGAAATAGCACATATATGCACCGGCCTGCACGCACTCGGCAGTGACCAACCACCACCCTCTTGATCTGCTACCACAGGTGTCTACCAACTTGGATCCCCTCAGCGAACACTAGCCACCCTTCGCCCACCGACATCCAGGTTGTATATATAAATGCGAAAATATATACATAAATAAATATTAGCATGGGTAACATGTAACAATCAACCATATGAAAAATCAAGTTATATACAAATGCGCTGCGAGCATGATGTACATAGTCGCGGGTAATGCATATTTATATAAACAAAAACTTTCAGCCCAACACAAGAGCCGGCGGCCCGAGGCATCGTTATCATGGTTACCTCTAATAAAGGCGCATACAATTATACCAATAGCAAGACATACGTAGTCGCAGGTTCCATTAAAACATCTACGCATTTGTAACAACAAACACCGTCAGCCTAACATGATGGCCAGGGGAATCGAATGTAAGAAGATGTGAAACCACTCTCTACATGAAAAAATCAGTCACATAACAAATAATAAAGGACTGGCATATATGCTATTACATCACGAGCATGATGTCATAACGAGTCACAATATATATTTAAAAAATACCATATGGAGCAACAGTCCATAATAGCAATATCAGTGTTGGTGTCGCGCCATAAATGAACGAACTTTGTAATATCGAGTGAGGAGACATCGCAACACGCATGAATTTCAACAATGTAGGCACTCTGCTTTTAGAAGTGCCAAAACATAAAGAATAGGGGTTTACATTAACGGAAAAAAAAAAAAAAAAACTGGTGTAGCCATTTTATGCGCAGAAGACCTGAAGAGCGCGAGGGCGTCTCGTAGCCATTGATATGAACTCAACAGAAGCACATACCACGATATATGTCCTGCCTTTCTATGCATGACATACATCACCGACCAAGAAAGTCACTCCTCACTTGCAATTATTGTAATTACACCCCCTATGACGAAACACTTATGCACACCTCAGAATGATAAACGTACTTGCTTTTTACATATGCCATTGTAATTTTATAGGAAACTAGCTAACCCTGCCACGCGTTGCTGTGGCATGAAAAATGTTGGTTCTATTCATTTCTGTGGAATTAATTGAAAAAAGTATATGTATTTTCAAAATCTTTATTATTGTTTGTATACAATGTTTGTATACATGTTTGTATAGAATGTTTTTAGTTTTACCATCTTCCGCGCGTATGAATAAGTTGTGTGGTTTTCCTACTCTAGAACACGACACATACAATTAATTATTGGCCGTGCGAAAAACATTCTGTTTCTAAATCTATTCCGCACATTTGCAATGACTGCCCTTGAGCTTTATTTATTGTCATTGCAAATGCCAATCTTACTGGAAACTGTGTTCTTTTAAAGTGAAAGGGAATTTCTGATGGAATAAATGGAATTCTGGGAAAAATCACATCTTCTCCTTTGAAAGCACCTTTCAAGATGGTAGCTTCTATAGTATGTCCATCTTTTTTTTTATTACAAGGCGTGTGCCGTTGCTAAGTTTTGGTGGATTTATGTTACGAAGTAAAATGACTGGCACTCCTATTTTCAATTTTAATATATGTGGAGGCAATCCTGGAACATAAAGCGAATTTAGAAATTCTGGCGGATAATTTACCGCTTCATTTTCGTGTAATGTTACATCCACAGATTTGTATGCGAGATGTTCGCTTGTCGATAAGTATCGACATATATATTAGTATCGATATATCGATATATCGAGCATTGGTGTACTTATACGTATCGATATATCGACATATCGTTATATCGATAAGTATCGATATATAGTTTTTATATAGGTAGATAGATTTGTTGCTAGGTTGAAACTTTACATTGTTGACATTGCATTGTTGACTAAGGCACGCGAAAGCATGGTAAAAATGAGATTTTTGCAGATTTTAGTACCTTTGCAGATAAAAAAGAAAGGCGCACAAACACTCGTGGGAACGAAAGGAAGGTTTATAAAAAAACAGAATGAAAATCGGTTAATTTTTTCGGAAGTTACACGCGTCCGAACAAACGGACACAAGGTTTATATATATATAGATAACTCATGTACTCTAACGGTGGTGAATGTCCTTGAGAATAAGGTATTTTGTTTCAATCCCTTAGAGTCAAATATTTTCACAGGAAAAAAATACAACACGATACACAACATTTCTGTTATATCTATGTATTTAAGTATCGTACGCATCATTAAACCACTGCAATTAACTATATCACACACAAATATTTTGTATATAACCACACTCCATGTATGTTAGTCACAAATACTTATAGTCTACCAGACATTTATAAATACATAACAAGCAGGCCACAGTGAGGCAACCCGANTATTTTCACAGGAAAAAAATACAACACGATACACAACATTTCTGTTATATCTATGTATTTAAGTATCGTACGCATAATTAAACCACTGCAATTAACTATATCACAAACAAATATTTTGTACATAACCACACTCCATGAATGTTAGTCACAAATACTTATAGTCTACCAGACATTTATAAATACATAACAAGCAGGCCACAGTGAGGCAACCCGANATGTTAGTCACAAATACTTATAGTCTACCAGACATTTATAAATACATAACAAGCAGGCCACAGTGAGGCAACCCGAGACGGGCAACACGAACAGCCATGTCGTGGTAATGGTATACAAGCATACAGTATGTACATATGGTTCTCACTTTGTCTTCGAGAATGGAGGAAAGCAGATAGCTATGGCTACATTCATCTACCGCGACAGAGTAAGCTGTTACAATATCAAGACGGATTCAATACTTCAAGAATTACCATCTATAACACTGACTGCATCGTCAACAGATATGGACTATGGACATTCGCCCCTTACATCACGGAAACTATGTTATTGCTGAAAGCAGTCGTGCATGGCGACATAAAAGTAGCCATTGCATGTTCAGCATTGCATACAAGACTTACCACTGTTTGCGACGTAGTTCGCCCACATTGATAGTCTGAATAGGCATAGCTAGAAGTGCAAAGACAATCTTTGTTGTTCATCGAGAAATGAGTGGAAGTATTGTAGCAAGACATTGACTAGCAGCACTTGTGCTGGACGACATAGAGATAGTAACTGTCCATTCACCATCGTCTACGAAACTTACCACTGCGATAACTACGATGTGAGGTTACCCGAAGTGATAGCTTCAAGAGACAAAGTAAGAAGTGTAAATTCAATGTTTGCTGTTTATCAGGTGATGAGTGCAATTATTGTGGCAATCAGGTATACTGAACATGTATGTGTATATAGTTAAAATCCTTATAACATCACAGCTTACAATGTAATTTATCTCCAGCAGATATTTGTGCATAGCCATACTCCATGTATGTTCTACGCAAATACTTGCAACCTACCAGACATTTTAAAATGCATATAAGTAGCGACATTCTTAGGCAATAGATATTTAAAAAAAAACGAATTATTTTAATTTCTAATTATTGGGTTTATTCCTATTCTTAACCAAATCACACACATACATAATATGTCATTCAATAAAGTCTCTAGCTCTGAGTTCATCAATAATCGAATTATCTCTTCACTGACAGAAAGATATCCTCTTCTTTGCAATGGAAACAACGTCTGCAATAATCAACCAAGGAATTGGGATCTTCAGAAAATAAGAAGCTATAATTCATACTATTCTTTGTAGAAGATTCACGGTACATGGCTACATGTACGTTCTTCTGTGTTGTGTAGGTTGTGAGATACCTCTGGACCAGACTACTGGTTTCGAATTCACGTTTCTCCTGCCCCAAATTCAGGTAGTCCTTATCTTCAGCTACACATTTACGCTTTTGCTTTGCTGACGTCATCACTTCAACATCAGTAGAATATTATTTCACATCATCGCCAGCAGTGTTGGATGTCACATTTTCGTTCTCGCTGTCCTGGATGATTGTAACATCTTCGTTTTTCACTTTACGTGTTAGTGGTGCATATTTGTTGTTTATAACTTCTGACGACCTGTAATGGCTGGCACTCTTCATAGTAAATGTCTACAACTCTCATATTTCCTTCATCACACACTAATTTGGAACACTATGCAGACCCGGGTAATGTTATGGGTGCCTGAATCACAGTTAGTTTACACGGAGAATCAGCAGGATGACTAGCCATAGCCTTTTCGTGTGGAAATAAATTAATTGCTTGCTGTCTTGAGTCAAGTAAATGTGTGTTACCTTTACTCATACCAGTATGTATCTTTAGATTATAGATTCTACCAAATGCTTGACGCTCCCCGCGTCCATGCATTTTTGGCCGTCAGAACACACGCGCTAGCGAAGCCTGCTGGCGGTCAACACCAATAAATATTAAGGGTGGCGGACGNTTTTTGGCCGTCAGAACACACGCGCTAGCGAAGCCTGCTGGCGGTCAACACCAATAAATATTAAGGGTGGCGGACATGTCCAAATAAAGGATACCGCGCCTCACAGCTGCAAAGACGGGCCACCCAAGTTTTCTGCACGTGCAGACGGCATCCGGAGGCAACGGAAGCCACCAGGGCACGAACACAGCTACACTGGGCAGCCGCCCCAAGATACGCCGAGGTCCCACGACCCCGGGCTTCACCGCAATAAAACCCTGAGAGCTTTTGGGACGAGCGTGCGGAGAAGAATAGCAGCATATCCGGGGACAAGGGATGGACCAGTGCGGGCGCTGATCCAAAGACCACCCGCCAAGTAAGCACGTGCAGAACGAGACAAGGAAACGGCCATACCAGAACCGAAGGTCCATGTTGGGCAGCCCGAGCCCCAGACACGTGTTTTATTACTCCCCGGAACACGTGCAGACAAGGCAGTTTTAATATGGCGANGGGCAGCCCGAGCCCCAGACACGTGTTTTATTACTCCCCGGAACACGTGCAGACAAGGCAGTTTTAATATGGCGAGGGGAGCCTACAAAAACGACGAGAGAGAGGAAGGGAGAGGGCAGTGAGGCGCTAGCCGTGAGACAGTTCAGTGAGGCGCGAGTAGTGAAACGACACAGTTGGTCGGAGGTCCGTCCGCGAGACGTCCGGTGTTCGGAGCCGGACGACGGGAGTTTGCCACGAGCAGTCAGTGGGAAACATAAACCAATCCAGCAGGGAATCANTTACATAGTTAGTACGTGGTAGTGCTTAGGTGGTCGGTCCTTTTCAACATTTGCTTTTTTCATGTCGATGAACATGGCAGATTTTGCTGAATATCTTTCTACAATTGCAACAATGTTTTCCATGTAATTTTGCAGCATCGGGAGAAGGTACATTCATAAAGGTGAGCTCTACAGTATGCTTTGTGTAATAATCAGCTTATGACATTTTCATGCAAAAACTGAAATTCTTTGTACAGTAGCAACTTGGGCATATACTGGGTCTAGCTACGGCTAAGTATGCCTTGAGCCCTAGTATAATCATATTTGGCTGCCAGGTTCCGTCTGCCGAAGCTACAGCCACCAAATTCATATCACAGACACAGCTCCCGACATCGAACAGGGCAGCAGGGCGATTATGTCCTAAGCCTTCCTATAAGCATAGATTACTGCCATTACCTATCTGCTAAAGCAAAGGCCATCAAATTCATATCCCAATCATCACTCCTGACTACCATAAATGTTGATAATGACAAGTAGGCCTTAAGTCCTGTTATAAGCATAGTTGGATACCATTTCCAAACCTCTGAATTTCGGGAACATATAACAACGGGCCATATATGTGAAGAAATTAAAGGTAGGTGTGTGTGTGTGTATATATATATATATATATATATATATATATACATATATACATGCATCTCAAAGTTACCATTGCATGTAGGAGTGTAAGGTCTGAAATAGCAGACATACGCTTCAGTCCACACGAACTCGATAATCACCCACCGCCACCTTTGTAGTCTGCTACCACAGGTATCTCAGATCCCCTCAGCGACAGCTAGCCTCACTTCGTCCATCGACACCCAGGTCGTATATATAATGCGAACATTTATACTTATACAAACGTTAGAATTGGTAACACGCAACCACCAAAAATATGCGAAAAAATCAATGTATATATATAAATGTGCTGCAGGCATGATAGACATAGTCGCAGGTAACAGCAATAATACATATATAGTAATATAAACAAACACCATCAGCCAAACACAAGGGCTGCCAGCCCGAAGCCTCGTTAGCTTGGGTAACCCTTAACAACCAGTTATAGGCCTACATTAAAAAAATTAAATTATTTATACAATTGCACCGATAACAACGTGTACGTAGTCATAGGTTACATTAAAACATGTACACGTTAATACAAATAAACACTGTCAGCCGGACATGAGGGTCGTGGGAACCGAATTAAAAAAGATTTTAAACCAACCTGTACATGAAAAATCAATCATATAACCCATAATAAAGGACTAGAATACATCACGAGCAAATGTCATAACGAATCACAATATATAAAGACTTTCCATTGGTGCCACTATCCATCATTGTGATAGCAGTGTTGCTATATAATCGAGGATTTTAGTAAAAGCTAGAATGCTCAGCAACATGAAAAAGAACTAGTGTTCACAAAGATCAATCTCAAAAAAAGTCTACAAAGCGACAAGGGCGGTAAACTTACCAGCCAGCGCATATTGCACAAACATCCAACACTGTGTGTCGTGTTAGACGATGCTAGACAAGATCAGGCAGCCCTGGTTAGTACGGGAGAAAATCAAACGATTTCCTTACGAACCGATTGAAACAGAGTACAGCCAACACTCACAACACTAGCAGCGGAATGCATCCGACCCGTTCCACTTTGTGAGATCAACTTAGGGTCTTGAGAATCTGTAGGGCAGCCCAGGTGGTCGGCCGTCAGGCTCCGAGGAAAGAGGTTGAGGGATGACACCTCTCCTGAATTTGTGGAAATGTTGAAATTACTTGTATTTGATATCACATTCAGCCATAACTTGAATTATCATAATTTCTTTACTCTTTTGAAAATTCTGGTGAATCCTTGAATTTGAAACCGATATTGCACAAGTAAAGAAGATACAGATGTTAATCTCCTGAAGTGTTATGGTCTTGGAACACCGAAAGCAAGTGTGTCTTGGGCATGGTTGTGAATTGGTGACATGTCTCAAGTTCGGGGTGGAATGAGAGACAAATTACAAATTTCGTCAAATTTTTGCACAAACGTGAAACTGCACTGGTGAAAGCCATTCCAAACATCCACCTCTGCCAATATAATGTGGGCATTTTCATTATTTAAGTAGGTCATGTGGTACTAAGTTGGCTAATAAGCTTTAATAACCCAGAGCATTAAATATTCCGATTGTTACAGCAAGGATAGGTCCATTACTAAGAAATATAGTATGAAGATATATTAACTCGACGATGGAAATTCTCTTGTCATCAGTTTGAGCAACATGTGCAAATGATTTGAAATCACCCCGATGGTAAACCACGATGCACAATCTGTAACACTGTAGCGGATGTATTTTATGAGCTTATCCTATTGATGTCTGGCATACCGTTTGAATTCAACTCCGACCAAGGATGACACTTTGAAGCCAGATTTCTCTAAGTGGCCAATATTTTTGCGACGATGGAGACTAGGACCATAGCATTGCATACACAATCAGACATGATGATTAAGAATTGGAAGTCTCTGTTGAGCATCATGGCAAACGATCAAAGAGTTTGAAGTTTCAAGATGTCGCTGTTTCTTATTACCTATCGACCCCCGGTTCACCTTCCAAAATTATTTTGGTGAGTAAGCTCTGTTTCCCCTATTGATTTGCTGTTCGAATGGAAACAGTATAGGAACACATTGATACCCTAGCATATACCAGTGAACTCTCACAAAACTCACCTACTTATTCCTCAAAAACACCTTCACATCAATAGCGGCAGGATTAGGAACCGATTTGACAATAAGATTTTTGGAGGACGCCTGGTATGACTGCAACAATGCATAACCCTCTGCGATACAAAATCTATTTATCTAAGATCCAGAAAGTTTTGATGCTTTTGGGTTGGAAGTCAGCAGGCCTGACTGTCACTTATACTATAACATATTCATGCAGAACACCGATATCCAACCGTGTGGACATCCCGACATGGCAAATTCTGGCAAGTGGCGCTGTTCCTCTCTCCTTCACTAATCTGAAAGGACCGGGCCTCCCCCTGAACATGACATATAATGGGGGATTTTATTTTTAGAGGCTGAGGAAGAGATGATAGGTGCCATGACCTGCATGTGTTACACCATTTTTCTTCGAACCTGTCTCTGAAAGAGTCGAGAACTACTAAACCTTCACATTGCGATAGTCGACATGTGAAGGTTTAGTAGTTCTGCTCACAATCATAAAATGTAAAAAGGGGCGGGGAGATGGTGGGAGGATCGTATTAAAGTGAGTTGGGAGGATAATGTTAGCAAGTTGCCACAAGCACCTGGGGCAGTACTGTGGTGAGATTTACGTATGTTTCCCACAAAGTTCAAGTTGTATACAAAGTACATCTGGTGGAGACTGTGCAATATGAGTGGGTAGTGTAGGAGAATTTAAGTTGCTTACACGAGAATATCAGCAACAGAAAAATGAGAAGGTGCAATCAATAAATGGTTATTTTGTATTTATAAATTTGAATACTAAACTTGCCTCTTTTATTTTGTTATAGTAAAAAAGATTATCAACATAAGGTCAGTGGTATTTTCAGAGACGGTTATCTGGTAGCAATGATGTTTTCGCGAATTATTGTCAATTATTCAATTTCAGTATCTCTTAATGAGTAGTGTCCAAAATATAAATTTCCTTTCAAAATATTATAGTAAAGTCTAATTGAAATGCGAGATACGAAAACACAGGCACAATCTTCAGCTCAAAGCAGAATAGTTGACAAAATTTCCGCAGCTCTACATGCTGCGTCGACCCTCAACTAGGTGCCTCCCCCACCCTCCCTTCTCATCGTGCTTGTCTTCATAATGCGGAATTAATTTTTTTTTTTCCGCACACGTGTTTACTGGCCGAGATAGGCGGTGCGCGGTGGACACTCAGAATGTTTCTGTTTTCTGCCGGCAGAGGAACGGATTGATGGTTTCTCACAGAGGGAAGTTCCCCTCAAGCTGGCACGAGTTGCGACATGCACTGCTCGCCACTAATTTTTCCCGGAAGAGCTGCGTCGTCGCCAGGAGGCGGAAACGGCCTCCGTCTTCCGTAACGCCCTGAGCACTCACCACATTCACATCTAGGTTATCACAACACTGAACTCTCTCGCGTTTGTTGTCACAGCTTCACTCGTGACACACCGTGACGGTACGTGAGTTTCTTTCAAGGGGCACACAATTGTTTCATGAAGATGTACCGTAATTGTTTGAGAAATAAAAGTACACGGAAGAACATCTCGAAAGGAACTGGAGACAGTTATCGTTTCTGTTACCACGCTCATTTATTTTTGGCATGATCTCAATACCCTTCGAGGGCATAGAAAATACAAGATAAGGATTTTGAGGGTACACTATCTGAAAAGATTGAACTCCACTTCGCTGGAGCATGCTCACAATGCTCGCATCTGGATCAGTACGAGCTGGCAGGAAATCACTAGCCCAATTTTTGGTCACCCAAACGCTTGGTCAGTTGATGTACATCTGCCCACTGCAAGGAGCTGTGCATCGCACGGATAGTAAATGACAACCACAAAGTTTTAGGGTATATCTATTTCATAACTACAATATAACTCTTAATTCCAGGTTTTATGCAGGACTACATGAACAGGACAGACGAGAACTGTACTGTCTGCTGCTAAAGACCTAGTTTCTGATTACGACAGTGTAGAACAAAATACCTATACGAAAGTCACAAATTACTTGCGAATTTCTTTCAGAAGAGTCGCTTAAAAATAATTCCTCCGTTATTGCCGAGTTTAATTCTTTGCTGTGAAAATCCAACATATTATAACTCAAGACCAGTTTCAGTAACATGATGTTGCGAGTGTTAGCAGGACACTGAGTTATTGAACAATTCCGTGTTTTAGAAAGTGACAAGGACCTCGCACTTGGAAGAATGCCCTCGGCACTCAAAATAAATTTTTTTCCAAGAATAATTTATATTAGACTTTGATAAAACATGTTTGTATGTGAAACAAATAAAACATTTNAATAAATTTTTTTCCAAGAATAATTTATATTAGACTTTGATAAAACATGTTTGTATGTGAAACAAATAAAACATTTATTTAATAAAAATTATTGAGTTTTAAAAAACACAAGTTGTTGGTTATTACTATTACTGGCCGATTATTTCTAATGAGTGACTACATAGTACATGCTTAGGATTGTCATCAATATACTGAATTTTGTGACATTTGAAGAGTATGAAAACAATACATGTCTGATTTGACAGTGTTTTTTTAAAATCACGTTCATGCTGAAGATGTGTATTCAATTACTTGATTGTGTAAATGTATTCTTATTTCAGATCTTGTTTAGNAAATCACGTTCATGCTGAAGATGTGTATTCAATTACTTGATTGTGTAAATGTATTCTTATTTCAGATCTTGTTTAGGTTATAAATAAATAGACTGTTGCAGGTCGACAGTCTGTTTCTCCCCCTTCCCAGTCCTGGGTCAACCCTGGCGACCAACAACGGTAGAGATGACACACGTCTGAAGGGAGACAAGTACAGCGAGTGATGATGAAGTGCGACCGGGGAATGAGGGTTGAGACGCGATTGACACGCGCCTGCTTAATTGACAGCTCATTTCTGGAGAAAATTTATCACCTTTGAAATTATCGGTGACTGTCTTTCCTTTTGAGAAACGTTTTGATGCTGAATAAGATCATCTCCAGTCGTGAGGAACGAAGAATAACCTAGGGAGGATTATCGCAGGCATTAATACATCCCCCTCCCCCAGGAAGTTTTCGGAGAAGGCTGTGGACGGCGACGTCCAGCGAGTGTTGCTGATGATTCAGCGAGGTATAGGCTGGTCGAGGTCAATTAAGCACTTTTGATATAAACCTTTAAAAGGAAAAGCCACTGCCCGTAGCTGCATATGTATATTTTAATTTAAGCACAATGAAATAGCAGTGGAAAAGTTGGCAGTGCATCAGTAAAAGTATTTCCATGTATTAACGTCGAATGAAAAATGTGACTTTTAAATTTAAGAACACTGAATTTATTTAGTTTATTTTCTTTTTATTTTGTACGCGTAAGAGTAAAAAATTGGCATTTCAGTAAAATATTTTTTTGTTTCTGGACATTTCACATTTACGCCTGACTGACGCATGCATTAAGTGAGATGGCTCACTGCAGTATGTGCCAAAACGTTGGGATACTCTTCGACTTCGACGTGACTGAAACCCAACGACCAAGAATGCTCAAACATTAGCAGCAAAATCCCGCAAACTGTAATAATGTTTTTTGTTGAGGTTATCATAAACAATATAACTTTGTGTGCTTCACTACGCAAGAAAATNCGCAAACTGTAATAATGTTTTTTGTTGAGGTTATCATAAACAATATAACTTTGTGTGCTTCACTACGCAAGAAAATACAGAATAAAAGAAACAGAGAGAAAGAGAGAGAGAGAGAGAGAGTGAGAGAGAGAGAGAGAGAGAGAGAGAGAGTGAAATACTAAGGTATTTGTTAGTTTATGATGGCTGCTTTGTTTCTGTCTACTCGCGTGTACAGCTATTTATATATGCCTGTGTCACTTTCTACATCACTGAACATTTTGAGAACAGCCGGTAATAAACATTTCCAACGTCAATATTTTAATAACCAGCCCTGGACAATCCATCATATTTCAATCGATAGAGCTCATTCTGAATGGAGGCTTTAAATCTCATAATTTTTTCTGACATTGGACACCATCACAGATCCTAGTGGCCTTAATATTTACTTTCCGTTCATGAAACCAACAACGTCCAGGCAGTTGCAACATAACTATATAATACTGCTCCAACTCACACCTGCACAGAAAATAAGACGTTTCGAAGTGCTGAACGGGAAAGACTTTCCGGAACGCACTGGTGTAAGGTGTAACAGAATTCGGACGCCATTACTTATTTGAATGCGCCATTTTTACTTACAGGTTCACTGATGCGCCATTTTCACTTGTCCTCCTCACAATGTGCACGAGCCAAATGGCATAGCGAAGTCATCCGTTTCGCATTAAACATCATATTTTCTATGGCCGATAGATTTTAAAACGTTTTGACAATATGGGATGCAGGAGTGTGATGAATATCAAATTTTAGCAAACTGTTACACTAAGAGAATTCATAATTGCTGGGAATACATTTAAACACATTTAAATGTGGGAGAAATTAAGCGAATTATTAATTTTAATTNAGAATTCATAATTGCTGGGAATACATTTAAACACATTTAAATGTGGGAGAAATTAAGCGAATTATTAATTTTAATTGTAAATCGGCGAATTAAGTTTGGTGAATAAGGTATGCTTTCTGAAGATACAATGAGTATTCTATATACTATGTTTCATTTCTGGTATGGTTAATAATAGTACAGATTTATTTCATAATATGTATCCGTTATTATGCTTAACTTATTGATGAAATGTCATAAATGAGCCAAAAACACGTAAGTGTACAAATTGTAAGGCGTGTTAAGAAAGTCAGTTACACGCAACTGTTCTACAAGTCGATATTTGTTAAAAAAAAAAAAAAAAAACTTTGGGATGTCCCTTTTTCGCTAATCAGTTTATGCATCTGTCATTTCAACTGAGCCTGTGCGTTACAAAAAATATCTCAGCCATTCTAATATCTTACTTTTCCAGTCCTTATTCCAACACTCGGCTCTCCGGAGAGTAATTACACTTCCCTGGATATTCACGGAAATTTTTACGGATATGTCCAAGCATTTTACGGGACCGCGATCCATAATTACGTAAAACGGAGCTGGGCTCCGTAAATAGACTACAAAATACGGCACATCACCGTATTTCCTACACCTTTGGGTTTCTGGGACAAATAATGCCGATTAAATGCTGAGTTTTCTTCGCCACTGAAAAAAAGAAAATTATCTTTTCTGTAGCAGTTAGGATATCCACGCCACTTATAACTGTTCCTCCAAAAATCAAAAAGTATCATCTAGCACTTGTTACAGTTAGTGACACTTAAAATGCACAAACATTAACTAGCAACTAAACAATTGTATTTATCACATTTAATACTGAAAGTCGCCATGGGAAGTTGCAAGCGATTGGTAAGAGTAATGAACTTTAAAACACAATATTCGTGTTCTTATCTCGCTGCAGTGTTATAAACTTGCAATCAAGCGATCGCATTCTCACAAACACAACACCGGTAATTGGGACACGAGCCGAGCGCCAGAATCACAACACAAGGAACCCCTTCCAACGGGGCGAAGGCCCTGGAGTTTGTTAGTCAACACGCGCCCGATATTAAGGCTGGAAGCGCGGCGGACACGGTCTCTTGTCCTTGGTGGCCGAGATGAAGCCGCCAGGAGATGGAGTGTGCCGACCGCCGTAAGACGTCCACAGTCATCAGTCTTCGTCNTGGTGGCCGAGATGAAGCCGCCAGGAGATGGAGTGTGCCGACCGCCGTAAGACGTCCACAGTCATCAGTCTTCGTCGCCGTGATTCAGGTGAAGACGTTCTATTTGTATAGAATCCTAACTAAATAATGTTCTGTGGATATTAAATAATATTTAACTTATACTATATCTCTCAGTTCCTCCGATCTAACTTATATTTCATGTACCGAGTTGAAACTAATATTTAAACAATACAACGATAACCTAAGCGACCTACCTGCCTCGTTTTATCTCTGAGTACTACGCATCCCCATAATAATTAAATGTACAATTTAAACTAAACATAAAATTGTAACAAGAGCAAATTATTTAAACACTTTAAGCTCACTTTTTATACACAGAGATAAAACCCGTATAACTAGAGAAAACATACGGAGAGGTTCCGTGAATTTGCGGGAAAGTTCTGTTAGATTTTACGGAAAGTCCGTTATTGAAAAGGCAACGTGTCTTTAATATTACGGAGAGTTCTGGAAACATTTTCACCACCACTTTTCCCGAAAGTGACGGAGATTGTTTTAACAGTGCACTAGTGATAACGGTGTCACCAAACGGAGTTCTTGGAGGGGGAACACAGAGCGTGCCGGGTCGTGGGGTGACGCTCTTGACCTAAATTCGAGAGGCCGTGGATTAGCTCACATCCGACTGCAAGGGCGTGGTAGTCCGCCTTCATTCCAGGGAAACGCTGCTGCAATTCCGGAATATGTACGTGCGTTCGCATTCCCCCCTTCTTAACACCGGGTAAGCCCTCGATCTGCTCTGAATACAAAACAAATTAAGATTGTTGTTATTATAATTCTCGCCCTGTGGTAGTTATCGCCGTTTCCACATTTCCGTAACTTTTTCCCCGCTCAGTTTGTTTACGTTGTTATTTCGCGGAGAGCTCCGAATCGTCTGTTTTGTTTGTATCTCAAATACCTGCAAGTTTCTGAAATAGTCTTGAAAATTGTATTTTCTCATGACAGAATTGTTATTTAAGTAGAAACTGATTAATTTTGTTGATTTTAAATTTAAAACTGCCCTCTGGAAACTTTCGGGAATAATTACTGCTTATTTCAGGACATCATAGAGTTTTAATTTTGGAAATATGATACAGCAAAATAATAGTATCAGGACATGCTAGACAGTTGAATGTCGTGGTGTTTCGAAACGCTAAATACAAATTACAAAAAACGAAACTCAAAAGGATTTGAAACACGGCCTTAGGGACAAAGAAGTAAGTAGGTTTTCTCACTCATTTTTTTGTGTTTCTTATAGAGCACAATCAATACTTATGTCTCGTAAACCCTTGAAGTATTTTTGGCTTACTATGCTAGTTTCCGGAATAATATATTAATTCTGCGGTATTTTGCCGTAGCTGTGTGTAGCGTCGGTGTTGTTTGGGCGAAACTCAAGTTTTCTTAAAAAAGTACAAACAATTATAAATTATTATGATTATTCGACGAGGAAAGTCGAAAACACGAGAGCAAGTCAGCTTCATACTTTGTCCACGTAACATGGAACGAGTTAGCTGGAAAAAAGAATATTTTGATACAGAGACCAACAACTCAGAAAAAGGTGCAGAATACGCTTGGAGGGGGAAAAGGTTTGGCGCAGCGGGGGGAGGGAAGGGTGAAAGAGACATCCGACCAGGAAGAGAAAACCTCCTTTTCAATTTGAAAACACGGACCATAGTGTAAATTTACCCAACGCTATCCTCGAACGCTGACTGTTTTTTTTCTCTAAAAACTCTTGACCGAATTCATGAAAATTAAATAGTCCACTTAAAGTAAACTAAACTTAAGGCTTTAGCTGTAGAATCGACACGAAACGCGACTGACATCAAAAGTTTACTTTTTCATCAATTACACATTACAAGCCCTGCATTGTAGACATTATTTACATTAGTAGCGAAAACGACTCATTATCCACAATGCGGACATAAAAGCCATAATTTAAAAGATCTGAAATTGTAAGTTTATAAGAAACAGTGTTTATTTTGTTGAACCGGAGAAGTATGTAAGTTAAGCAAAACCATCTATGAATTTAAAAAAANTATAAGAAACAGTGTTTATTTTGTTGAACCGGAGAAGTATGTAAGTTAAGCAAAACCATCTATGAATTTAAAAAAATTCTTTGACGGAAATAATTTTAGTCGAATTTTGCCAGATGATTTACTGGTGTTTTTAATGACAAAGTTAAACATTAAAGTCATTATTCAATGACAAAATAATAATTAATTGATCTTGGTGATGCAAAGATGTGCTTAGAAACAAGTACATATTAGAAATACAACAAATTAAATTGCATAAATCCAAATCAATTGCATACATTGAAGACATACTAAAGAAATGCAATATGTTAGTCTGCAAAACAATTTTTTTACGCCATTCAACGCGAATGGGAAATTTGGAAACGCAGAAACGTTGTCATCATTTACGTCCTGGGAAGTAAATCAAGAACGCTGAATTACCTCATCGATTTGTACTGCCAACTGATTGTAAAGGAATGTACAAAGTAGTTTATAAACACTTTTAAGTTATGAAAAAACGCGCTGTTACAGGTGCAGATGACCAATCTTTTAATGGACTACGACAATTTCTTGCTTAACTCCCTTGTATGCATTTGAAACTAAAAATAGTAGAAAAAACAATATTGTACCACATATCAAAATGTAAGACCATTTTAGTCAACATCAGTGTAGTGAAAAACTGGTAAATATTTGATACCTTAAAACGAAACTCGCAACATCTAGGCTATAGAAATACAACTTTTGGCGTACAACGCATATTATAATTTATTTCAGGGCAGAGACTACGCTGTGAAAACTTGTCTGCGATTACGAGAGTATTTGTTCTCTTTTTAAACCAGTCCACTTTACGTCGCAAACTGACCGTACAGCGATAAGTAAGTGCTGTGCTGCAATTCGGATGACGTCGTTTGTTAATCAACAAGCAGCGAGAATGCAAAACTTACCTGTACGTCTGACACAATGCCTTGTGCAGGGAAGTTCCCGAGAAAAAATGTGTGTAATGTCCTTGCTTATTCTGCGAACCAGGAGGTGATTGCCATTTTTCTTTACTAACAGAGATGTTAACGTTATTTAACTTCAGGCAGTTTTAGACGCTGCAACGAATACGTTTTTTTTTTTGGAATTATGCAAGTCTCAGTGTAACGCTCTTCGTATGTTCGTACTAATAAAAATGTATGTATGTTTTATGTTATTAGCAGCAGCTGTTGATGACACAGGAGTAAGGTCTTATCAACGAATTACGTCTCCCACGGAGTGAGGGACTTCGCATATTGATGGCTGATTTCTGCTGTCTCTCGTGTGAAGCATTGAATTCCATTCCTGTTCAGCGTCCAGTACATCGACCACCATACCTGAAAGGTCTAACGAGTGTATTGTTGAGAAAAAAAATTTGTAAATCCGAAATAAATTAGTATTCAATTTGTATTTCTCAAATGCAATATAATTCCCAGAAAATCAAAAATTTTTCTGCGATTCACAGTTTTAATATAATTACTTTTCTTACTCATGAGTTTGCTATTTTTAGACTACACAAATAAAATAACAAAAAAAAACGAAAAAAAAAAAAGCGTTTAAATGTTTTTAGTTAAATATATTTTACACAAAATTAGTAATAGTCACAAATCAGTAAAATAACAAACATTTCGGAATTTTAAATAACGTTGAAATGTAATTTATGTATGATTCTTAATATCTGATGAGTGTAACGTCTCGTGTGTATCTCGTGAGATAGTATTTCTTGCCCGGCTTACACTGCAGACTGCCGAGAGGAAATAAGACGCAGAAGAGCGTTCTCGCTTGGTCTTTGTAGCCAAGCCATGCACCTTTGCCGATCTTGATAGTGTGTGTATTCATTCTCAAAACATTAGGTATGATGATGCTAATTGTGACGATCCAACCAATCGTTATGTCACCCGTAAGAAGTCGAATGACACCAAAATCTCAGACACTAGTGTCACCACTGAGTCAACTGAGTCAGATGCTGACTGTAGTCAAGGAACTAGCTCCACTACCTCTGATGAGCAGACCTCAACTCCGCCTAAACGAAAACGCCTCGTGTACCATGTGTGTAACAAAGGTCGGTCACATAGCCACAAATTGTTGGCAGATAAAAAACAAGCCCCACGAGGGAGAGAAGTGAGTGCCAACCCTCGTGTTAAGTTCAGTTCCAAAGACTTAGAACACAATGCTCACATTTTGATTTCTCTTAGTCATGGGCTGCATTTTCGAAAACTTTTCGGTCCTTGCCAGGCTCTTGCAGGCAATAATGAAGCTCACCCAATGTTGTAGGGGCACAAAGCCCTGCTACCCCGCGTATTGAGGTGAATTTGGGGTCTATTACTGTTGATGCTGTGGTTGATTTTGGCTCTGCACGGACTATTATTTCCGCTAATATTTTTGAAAAACTCCAAGAAATTAAAGTTAGTAAAAATTGTATCCCCAAATCAGTTCCAGTGCTACACTGCATCTAAATATCATTTGCTTATCTCCTGCTGTGCTGTTATTAAATTGAAAATAGCACATTTCACCTAGTTACACCAGTGTTTGGCATAAAAAAAACTAGGTATAAATTTCATTCTCGGTGCCTATTTTATGGAGTCCAGAGGAATGGTTTTGGATCTGCAGTCCAAACACATTTTTTTAAGTTTGTTCCGATCGCAAAATACCGTTTGTTGGTTCTCACCCATCATTCAACTTATCCTCAGAGATTGATTCTAAGCCCAGTCCTGTCGTTGACCCACTGGAGCGTTTGGATCAGGATAAGCATCGTACTATTAAAAACCTTTGCCAAAGTTTTCCCAAAGTGTTCACTTCTGACATAGGTTTAAATGATCACCAGCCACAGCCACAGCCACGACCACGCAGCTCCCATTTAAAATACATTGCCCCAGACTTCCCTATATCATACTACTGGTGGTGACGGCGTAAATACGGCATGCAACCAGTCGCGTGCTAGGCATGTGGCTGGATTGACTGTTTAGTGAAGTTACCTTTGTGAATATGTGCTATCGTCATTTGTTAATTAAACTCACCAGGACCCACATCTAGCACACGACTCTTTGCACGTTTGAAATATAGTGAGCGATAATCGTTTTCCAATAGTTTTTCGTTTAGTCACACATCATGTGTATTGTCTGTTGCCTGTGTAACACACACTTCTTTTGCTATAATAGTGAATCATTTTTAACGCGTAATTTTTATTGTTAACAGGCTCAATATTATTTTTGAAATAATTTATTTTATTTTGTGGCCAGATTTATTTATTTGTTTTGAAACAGAGCCCATAATATTTATTATTTTTTTAACATTATTTTTATTTTGACCGCATATTTATATGTCTTTTTATTTATACATTGTGTACGTGTACTTTCAAGGCCACATGACACTATGCATTTTTGAACGTTGGGGACAGTTTTAAGTAACAGTTCAAACGAATTTAAATAGTAACCCTCGTGATTGGCCAGTGTTTAAAGAACATTCTTAAGTTAAGTTTCCAACGAAGAAGACTGGCGTCTTGTTACGCGACGTCAGGCAGCCAGCCCGGGTGGCTGTGCACGAGGTGTTAAATCTAGATTTTTAATAGGGAAGTCCGAGTTCGCACTCCTGGAAGTGCAGGCCGTCTACTAGAGACGAAGACGTTAGCTAGAACTCGTGAGACGTCCGTTAAGGTGCCATTGAACTGTATGTTATCACCGTAAGCTGTGCACTTACATATAGGGCTGCTGCGCATCCGGAGAGATTCACCGTCAGCGTACCTGATCATCGGGACCTTCAAGATAATAAAAAGTCTACGTTTTGACACTAATTAAGCTAATAAATTCAAAATAAAGTTTTCACCTAACACCGTTCATTCAAATTTCTAGAACATTTTCACTCCACCGTGTTGTTTTTCATACGTACACGACTTTCCGGCATTTACTACGGCAAACCTTGAACTGAACTCTTGCTCTGCCACTAGTTGATTGTACAAATTTTATTTAAATTAATTATTTTTGAAGGAATATTTAAAGATTTTAGCGTGATTTTTTTAACATTTTCAAGTATTTTAGTTCTTAACCATCACGAGGACACTGATATTTCCACAGCCACTACCCCAAGCAGAAATATTTCAATTATATGGTTAATATTTTTGGAGCCACAGATAATCTGCTAATTTGTATTGCCAAGTGGATGAATTATTTGGTTTTTCTGGGAAAAGTCAAGTTATTATGAGCTCAATTAAACCTCCAGATATTTTTTTAAACACAGTAGCTCGTTGTTGTCATTTCGTAGTACTAGCAACTTTTCTCCTGATGTTCCTGTTTGTGTATGTGTTTATTCTGTCCCCAAGTAATTTTACTACTAGACTGCTGTGTTACTGTGTGTATAAATGGTACACGTTACTTCAAATTGGTAAGATCAAGTGTGTGTGTATTCCTACTTACAGTCTGGACGGGGCCGGGCAGAAGTAACTCCTCAGACTGACTCCAATCGTCACTAACGGGAGTCTAATTTCCAATTATAACACTGTTTTGTGTTGTATAGGAATTAAAGGGGCAATAATTCTGATTTAAAATAAGCACACCAATTTAGTACTCAGTTTGAGCGATCGTGACTGCGCAGTTAGGATTGGCACTCTACCCAGAAAATTCGTTACACATACTACAGTTGTCGCAACGTCATACTCATATATGCAGAGGTGTACAGAACCCCTTTTATCCCTCAGTTTATTATTATTTTGCATTGATTTTAGTGCATCCCATTGTTGTATACTGTTGTGAGCAGAGTACGTTACGAGTCGTCTCGTTTTATACGTTTCATTACGTTTTACACGTTACAGCTGTCAGGCCACTCAACTTATGTTTGAAATATCCGCATGGATTGATTGAAAACGCTTCCTCTGAGACTTTTCTTGCAAGGCGACATTTTCTGTTGAATTAAAACTGCTAATACACACATTTTTTCTTAACAAATAGTTTACAGTATATTGTTACAAAGTTTCACACATGGTGACACTCATCTACATAATGAAGAGGGGTGATATTACCAACAGCGTTTTCAGAGGTGTAATATCTCCATTACACAAATCGCCATTCAAGGGTTTGTTATTTAATCGCGAATACATACTTCTCTGATATATAAAAACCTTGTGTCCGTTTGTTCGGACGCGTCTAACTTCCGAAAAAATTAACCGATTTTCATTCTGTTTTTTTATAAACCTTCATTTCGTTCCCACGAGTGTTTCTACGCCTTTATTTTTTATCTGTATTATCTGCAAAGGTACTAAAATATGCAAAAAGCTAATTTTTACCATGCTTTCGCGTTCAGGAAGCGCTTTAGACAACAATGCAATGTTAACAATGTAATGTTAACAATGTAAAGTTGCAACCTAGCAACAGATCTATCTATCTATATAAAAACGATATATCGATACTTATCGATATAACAATATATCAACACTTATAAGTACCTCAATGCTCGATATATCGATATATCAATACTAATATGTATGTCGATACTTATCGACAAGCGAACATCTCGCATACAAATCTGTGGATGTAACATTACACGAAAATGAAGCGGTAAATTATCCGCCAGAATTTCTAAATTCGCTTGATGTTCCAGGATTGCCTCCACATATATTAAAATTGAAATAGGAGTGCCAGTCATTTTACTTCGTAACATCAATTCACCAAAACTTAGCAACGGCACACGCCTTGCAATAAAAAAAATGATGGGCCATACTATAGAAGCTACCATCTTGAAAGGCACTTTCAAAGGAGAAGATGTGCTTCTTCCCAGAATTCCATTTATTCCATCAGAAATTCCCTTTCACTTTAAAATAACACAGTTTCCAGTAAGATTGGCATTTGCAGTGACAATAAATGAAGCTCAAGGGCAGTCATTGCAAATGTGCGGAATATATTTAGAAACAGAATGTTTTTTGCATGGCCAATAATTAATTGTATGTGTCGTGTTCTAGAGTAGGAAAACTACACAACTTATTCATACGCGCGGAAGATGGTAAAACTAAAAACATTGTATACAAACAAGTACGTCAATAATAAAGATTTTGAAAATACATATACTTCTTTCAATTAATTTCACAGAAATGAATAGAACCAAAATATTTGATGCCACAGCAACGCGTGGCAGGGTTAGCTAGTACTTTCTGATATTTTTAACTAAAAGAATTTCAAAACACGATTTTTGGAGCCTCACAACTCCCTTAATAATCACCCAAGATAAAAGAGGTACATACATTTTAGTCTTACATTTTCGTAATAAATAACCTGCCGGAGTTTGTCGGTGTTGTTTAAACATTCTGTATATTGATGTGAATTAAATTCCCTTTGCAGCCTTGGTAAAAGCTGTTAAAAATGTCATAATGTACTGGGTTATTTCCATGAATCTAAATGATATTAGAAACTAGCTACTCTCCTTTTATCTGATTTCATAAACTAATTTCATTTAATTTTAAAAATTATGTAAAATAAAAACATTTTCAATTACATCGAACAAGAATAACCGCTTCAAAGAAATTTATTTCTTTGAGTGTCTTACTCCCCAAAATATATGCGTAATCTACATGGGTAAAGCTCACATGGGAAAGGTTCATCAAAGGAAACTAAACGCTAAATTAAAAAAAAAACTTTAGTAATATAATTTTTTTAAAACGTCAATATTGTATTTAGTCTTTTGAAATCTGGATAACACAAGTCAGACAGACGTAAAACATTTTTTTTCCCATGAAAATATATCACCTGCAAATACAACTACATGTAAGAAAACTATATATATATATAAAGCGTGGATACAACTAACACTAATATTTCTTGGTGTTATGTAAATTTTGTGTTCAGAATCGACGTCATTTAAATTTATAATTTATAATATTATATTTCAAGTTTATGATTTATAACATTATTTATATTATATATACTATATATCTTGAAACAAGATAAAATACATTTATTAAAATTTTCTAATTTTTAATCCGGTACAAAAATATTGTTTGCTCTCTTGTACCCATGATTTGCAACAGAAAGTAAAGTCGAGATCTTGCAGAAAAAACTAGTTCTGTTAGGGATTCGTAATTTAATTTTCAGCCAGCGAATTTGCTTTGAAGTATTATTTTACGTTGTACGCGCTACCTAATATCGACCTAGAAAGCTCTTGTCTTAATTGCTTTCACTATCCAGATTACATTCATGGCACACGAAGCGTTTTGTTGGAATATAAAGCTATGTTGTTTTGTTGAAATAAATTTCTCCTCTTACTATTACTATACAAAACAATTTAAACAGAGAAACGGCTAGTTACTGCTGCTTGCACAATGACCACTAAAACGGCCCGAAAATACATTATAGGCTGTTCGCGGTTAGCTGAGTACATTTGAAAGCCGTGCTTAAGATCTACTTATATGTTCACTTGTATCCTTCCACCACATGTAAAATTAACATTGCCATTGTTTCGATAACTTTGGTCTTGCGTCGATTAAGTGTAGCCGTGAAACTGCTAGGAATATAAATATATTACTTACATGCTAATCTTAAATACTGTTCACTGTAAAGTGAGCACTTTTGAAATCAACCTTTGAAAAATGTCACTGTCCCTGCCAGCGGTGTTGTAACAGCCACACTATGGCATGCGTCCAATTAAGTTAGTAATGACGGAGGCAAGTAGTTCCATGTCGTAACGTTGAATTAAATGTGTTCGGTAAACATTTGTCAATACTACATTTTTTTTTATCCATTTAAGTGTAAGAATTCGCAAATTTGTAAAATGTTTACTTTTCTTATAATTGTACAGTTTCCCTAGACTGGCGCATGATTAAAGTGACTAGGCCCATGGCAATGTAGATTTTATATATGACGGAAAGATACACGATTGTGCTTACAAGTAGATCTTAAGCAGGGCTTTCAAAAGTGTTCATTTTACTGTGAACAACCGATACCTTTACGTGCACAAAACAAAGAGAAACTGAATTAAATAAATATTACAAATTTAAACGTCACGCTTATACCCTCGTGAGCATCTGAATAAGAGATAGCTGCTTAGCGTTGTGTAGTACCCCGTTTCGCCCTGATGACGGGGGTGATGCGGCGTGGCATGGACTTCACAAGGCACTGGAAGCGGTCGGGAGCCATACTGATCCATGATCGCTGCACAATCTCCCACAATGTCGCGCAAATCCCTTTTGACAGCATCCCAGATGTGTTTGAAAGGACTGAGGTCGGGTGACCTCAGGATCCAGGCTAACAACCTCAAGTCCATGGAGTGTTCGTCCAATCACTCGGTCACAATTCGGGAACGATGAGCCTGTTCATTTTCTGTATGTAGATACAGGTCTCCTGCAGGGAGCTGCAGGCGCAGAAATTGGTGCACGTAATCTGCCAGCAAGTCCCTGTATCATTCGCCAGTCAGGGACGATGGCACGTGTACCAGGGGACACTTGTCGCTTAGGTCAAGTAGGACTATCCTCCTTAAAATTCAGTTAAGGTAGAAAGTGTTCTGTATATTTCCAACTTGATTTTGCATAATTAATTGTCTCACAGAGTTTATCGGTTGGATTCAGCTTCATCCTGTATATGATAAGAATAACGTTTGGCTTCAATTTTCTACAACCAACTGTCCTGTGATGTTTACACTTATTTTTCTCGAGGTGTATCAAAATAAAAAACATTTTGATTGCTTGAAATCCACATATTTATGTAGAAATGAATAACTTTTTACCACTAAACACTAAATACACTTGGTCACACCATGTTTTGAACAATAGATAATATGCATTATAATTTATAATAAAAGTCTCGTCACTACCACTTGAGCCTTCTTCTTTACTTCAGTGTCTTCTTTTGTGCGTGTGTATATGTATGTATGTATATATATATACACACACACACACATTATGCGTTTGGTTATTTCCTAAGTATGCCATATATCACAAGTGTTTAATATTTATGTTAACGGTAAAGTATCTTAGTTTTTCTTATAATGAAATTTTACTTATAGTTTATAATATATCAATTATAACTTTTCATTTATACCCAATACGAATAAAAACAGTGAGAAAATATAAGTGTTGGTCATAACTAGTAACAGATAGTTCTTATGCAAAATATTATTAAACTTAGTGCGCACGAGTGCCCTATGATGTAATTTTATAGATTTGGTTAAGCTTTGTTAGCATGAGGCAGAGGAATAGCGTAAAAATAGAACTTAAGCAGGGCTTCAGAAAAGTTATAAGTAACCATGAACGAACTATAAATGCGGTGATAAAACACTGGAAATGTCACAAAAAAAAACCAGAAAAGCATTTGAACTCGCACCCAATAACTTAGAAGTCATACACCTAATTAACTGAGCTATCGTGCCCTTAATTAGCGCAATTTTAATCCAAAATATTATAATAGCTAAGTGCACATTGCTTATAATAATTTTATTATAGGTTGTTCGAGGTAAACGGAGAGCTTTTGAAAGTCATGCCTAAGATATACTTCTCTGTCAATTTTGTACCTTTCCATTACATGGAAAATTAGCATTATCACCCACCCTCCTGCTTTATTCTTGCGCGTCAAGTGTAACTGTGAAATATGAGAAATGGTTAAGAATATAAATATGTTAACAAATATACTAACTCATGCTCTCATCTACGTGAAAAAGACAGAAAATGTAATATTTTTAATTAATTCATAAGCTACAAATGTAAAAGTTACACTTTAAATGCAATGTTGTGATTTGAGGCTAATTTTTCATATTTCGCTTTCAAGTCAACTGGGAACATTCTAGTCAGTGTGTGTGTGTGTGTGTGTGTGTTTTTTTTATAATGCATGCTGTTAGGGATAGTAATCTTTTACATAGGTTGATTTCGAAAGTGCTCAGTTTACCATGAGCCATCTATAACTTCACAAAACTTTGAACTTGTACTATACATTTGGCCAAAGACGGCGGACAATTACACTCAGACTTTGCAGCACCTTAACGGGACCCATTCGGTCCCGCAAGTTTCGCTTCCTTTCTCAGCCTTGTGGGAACAGTCACGGCGCATGTGGGAGGGAAGTTGATGATGCCGTCATCGCTGAAGACGGCGAGGTGGGAGGAGGGAGGTGTCATCGCACCCAATGTCTTGCGACGTGAGGCGCCCTGTGCCCTCAGTGTACGGCACGGCGTCAATGGTAGTGCACCCAGTCACCGATATATGGCCACACAGTACTTAATACAGAGGCGGAACAGCCACTTATTTCTCGAATGCCGACATTGGCCAGCAAAACGTTGGAAAGTCGTTCACCAATCAGCGCCTGGCAACCTACTCGCCAGTCACAGCATGCAGTAGCCAATAGCACACAAGGTCCGTTCCCAGTTGGAGAACGGGCACGGCCACATCAAAAGAGCCGTCGCTCCATTTCGTCCGAGTAATTATCTACTCTGTGACATGACTTATTTTATGAAGAACGGAAGATCAAATAGTCTGGAGTTCTCTGTAATCAGAGACCGAGGAGCTTAATCATAGCTTGCCATGCAAAAATGTCGACAGCTTCCCGTGGTCACTCATGACAGTTGCTGAAAGGACTGTGAAGTTCGGCTGTACCGAGAAACTGTCAATTATGTACGACCCTGGCATTTTCACCAGCGGAGCTCAGAGAGCAAGGAGAGTTTAATTGCACTTTCTCCCGTCGCCGTCTCAAGGGGAACCAAATACAGCAGACGCACGCGCGTATCTTACCACAGCGCTGTGCAGCGCATTGGCAAACTTCTCGTCGCGCCACTATCGGCGTCCAGTCGGCGTTTTGCAAAATTCCCACTGCTGCGTGCGCCGGAAGGAGAAGAAACATGGCGCCAGTGCTGGCCACACGTCTCCCGTTTCGACGGGGCTATCCCTTTTCCCGGATGGATGTCCCGCTCTGCCGACAGATGTTGCGCGCTCAACAGCCGAGCGTTTCTGAGAACTACACGTCCTGTCACGCTTCGTCACGCCAGCCGAGTTCATCGCTGGTGTTTTAGATAATTCTTAGCGGTCAGACTACTCGCTTCCCATCTAGGTGAACCGAGTTCGATTCCCGGCAGGGTCGCTGCCGGATTTTCGCTGGTAAACGGGTTTTCTCGGGGATTTCCTGTTTCCCCAGCCCTTGCCTTCCGGCGCTGCTCCATGCTCACATTGCTTCACACTCATCGGCTCTCAAGACCTCGATGTTAAGAGCCGCCCAAATCTCTCTCACGCACTCACTTAACAGTTCGTACGGAGTGTTCGGTTGCAGTGCACGCTAACGGCATCACGTTCATGTCGCAACGATGGTACACCGGTTATGTTTCGAGCCCAACCAGTCCCATAACTCAATTTGAGAACACCGAGTTGGTTGATTTTCGAGTGGTTTGGAGCACAATAATATTCATGTTGTTTCCTTCGCCTTTGTTTTGTTTGCACAAACATTGAACGTAAAACCCAAAATTAACTTAAATATATTTAAGTTAATCGCGTGAGCTCCTTTTTGCGCACCTGTAATGAAAATCAAAAGTCAGTACAAAACTCCTGTTCTAATCGCCTTATTTTACGCAACGAGAATAAGGCACGGTTGATGCAAGTAAAAATAATCTACAAAGACGAATTCAGATGGTTGGGGGTGGGGTTACATGCAGCATTCCATGACTTCTCCCCCAAACCCTTACATCGACACGAAACTGTCCTGTTGATGTTTTATAACTAAAATGAAATAGTATCATAATTGTTTAAAATTGTGATTTTATTTGATTAATTTAATATTGTTTCACAAAATTATGTCGATACATTGCCCTCCTCCCATGCCACGAATCGAAAGTCAGCTGCACATTGGGAAAATAACGTCCCCCTCCCTAAAAAAAACCTAGGTTTAGATACGCTTTTGGTTCTTTACTTGATTATGTACATGTAGAGATGTCAACACATTTTATGTAACAATGTTTGAAAAACTTTGTTATAGTTTTGATGGGGAAAATAATTTAAATATTTGGATGTTACCTTGAATACATAACGGACTCGTTTCCATTCATGGCAGGTGGCCACTGCTAGTAGTAGTATAATACGCCACCCCACGCAAGAAGCAGCACATTCTAAGCCAAATTTACGATTATTCCAGTAGTTCAATTGTCCTTCGAAAACTAGGTTTTCTTAGGGTACCGCGCCGGAAAGTGTCGCCCTGAGCAAAGCCTATTGCGATAAGTGGTTCCGCAATTCGAAGAAATTGAAAGAAATTCTCAGAGCTGCCCTCGGAGTTCGAACAGTTTAATATTGGGAAGACGAAGAGGACAGCGCGGTACTGTCTCCCCGCCTCTGCGTGGCCGGGTGGAATAACGGGCCACGAGGTCATCAGTCCACCGGACTAACAGTCTGTGTGTGGCCATAATTCTCCGAGTGAGACCCCTCGTGGATGGCTAAGAGGGAGAAGAGGGAAGCAAGCCGGTCTGAGGCCCACGGCCTCAGGCTTGACAGGTCATAGCCTTGCAGGTTTAACCTAGTTTAAGGACAGTGGAACTTGTTAATCTAAAAAGTGTTAGTGTGAACTTTGGGGACTTACGTAAGTAAGCACAAAATAGACTTGTGTATAGTGTAATTGGAAATTTGTAGACACTTGTTTAGTGTGTGTAAAGTATGTGTGAAGACCCATAGTGTGGGTCCCGCAGCCGCGGGATCACTATGACGTCTCCAGGAAGCCCTCGGGTGCAGTTGAATCCGGCCTTGACAGAAGTCCTCGGCATTTCAATGGAAGAGGTGACTGAAGCTGCAATCAACCGCTTAGTGGACCCCCAATTTAATTGGGAAAGATACACCATGTCTGCAGGCAAGAAAAGGATCCATCGGAAAATATGGAAAAGCATACAAGGTGTAAGGCTGAGCATCGTAGACTCTTGGATCCAAGAGGTTTACGATGAGGAAGATAAAATGGAGTCCGAAGAGGAGGACAAGATGATGAAAGGGAACCCAGAAGCAGAAGGATCAGAAGGCATGGAAGAATCTTCTTCCTCAGATGAGGAACCAGATTTAAAAGTGGCCACACACAAGGTACAAGAGTTCACTCTTGTGGGAAAAAAGGGGAAACCCCTTAAGGTCACGAGGCTTGTCTTTCCGGAGGCCCAAGAACTGGAAGAGGTACCCAGATCATCTGCACGGAAGACAGCTTCAGAAATGGAACAAATCCCTGGCACATCAAAGGGAGAAACAGCCCAAGTTAAGAGGAAACTTCGTTTCCGACTCCCGGAAGAGGAGACAGTTACTGGGAGCGACTCATTGGTTGAGGATGACTTAATCCAAAGAGTCGAGGAAAAGGTGGAAGAAACCTACAAGGAGACCAAAGAACTTGTCTCTGAAATAATGGAATGGCTTTTGAGCAAAAACTCAAAAATCAACAGTTCACGGGCAAACTGGTTGATCCCGAAGATAAGCCAACTTCAGGGACACGTAGACAGTGCATTAATAGAAAATGGCAAATTAATTGGCAGTCTACTACAAATTGAAAAGAGAAACAGGACAAGTTCGAAGGCGGCACCACTTGTAAGGCAGCGGGCAGGGACAGGCAGCGGGGAGGGATGTAATAAAGCCCAAACCAACTAAAAAAGTGCTTCTGGTCTACCCAGACAAAGAAGGCACAACGAGCGTAGAGACTCGAGATATAATTAAGAAAGGGCTAAACCCTAAAGATGAAGGCCTCAAAATTCGCAACATGAAGGGATTAGGAATGGAGAAATCATGATTGAAGCTGGTGACGAAGAGACTTTCAAGACTCTAAATAACCAGGTAAAAATCAAGGAACTGGGACTAAAACTTGAGACACCTAAGAAAAGAGGCCCAAAGTTGTAATTTGATGATGTACCTCGAGAGGAGGACAAAAGTAAACTGCCTGAAACTATTTTCAGGCAGAACTATAGAAATGGATAATGTGGCGGACATAATTTGGAAAGCTTTGTGAAAGCTGTGTCCATAAGTCACAGAACTGGCAAGAGGGGTACGGATAGGGTCAACATAGTACTGGAATGTGACCCAAATATTAGGAATGCACTAATTGACACTGAAAGAGTCTATATCGGTTACGACAGCTGCAGAGTCGGAGATTATATCTCACTCTCCAGGTGTTACAAATGCCAACAATGGGGGCATATAGCCGGCAAATGCAGGGATGGGGAGTACACCTGTTCATGTTGTGGAGTCCTAGGACACGAATATAAAAACTGTCCAAAGAAGGTTACAGGGTTCAAGGACATCTGTGGCAATAGTCACAAGAAAGGACTGCACCACGACCACAGAGTGGACTCCAGGGACTGTCCGGCTTACCAGAGAGCCCTATCCGTTGAACTCGCCAGAATAGACTATGGCATATGAAAACATCATAAAATGTGGCCGAAATAAACATGCAACGGTCGGCAGTGGTGGCCGCGGAGCTGAATAGGATTGTAGTGGAGCAGAGACTGGATTTGGTGCTTTTCCAAGAGCCCTGTGCACCGTTTGATGCTGCTGTGGGTCTGCGGGGCAGAGTATTCACTTGTGGAGGAAACCCGAAGGCTGGAGTACTAGGAACAAACCAGAACATGGATATTTCAATGATGGCTAGTGTGTCAAATACACACCATGTTTGCGTTCAAGTACTGAAAGGCTCAGTAGAATGCTGGATGGTTTCCTCTTACTTCCGATTCGGGGAAGATGTCCAAGTGCACTTAGATAAATGGGAAGTGATTGCGGAGACTGTAAGGGGAAAGCCACTAGTCATGAGCGCGGACGCTAATGCAAAATCCTAGCTATGGCACTCCAATGTCACGGACGATGCCAGAGAGCAAGTCAACCAGTTCCTACTAACAAATGATCTGGATGTAGTGAACAGGGAAGGAGAACTTCCTACATTTGTATCGCAGGCCCACAACACTCAGTCATACCTGGATATTACGGTGGTTAATGCAAGGGCAAAATATTATGTGAGGAAGTGGTCTGTGACGGACGAAAGTTCTAGCGACCACAGACTCATCATATTCGAAATCTATGGATAAAAAAGTAATACTCCTCAACTAGAGGAAAGTGAAACAAGATATGTTCACAATATGGCTGATTGGGCTGCCTTTGACCGTGCCCTGCTGAGGAGGCTTGAAGAATGCACCACACTGAAAAGTGTGGAGATTGAAGAGAGGGTGTGCGCTATCACAGAAGTTATTAAAGGAACCTGTGAAGAACAGCTACGCAAGACTTCGCGGGGCCTTCCAAATTTGTCATGGTGGGACAAGGAGTTGGAAGAGGAACGGAAAGATCTTCGCCAAACCAAAAAAAGGCTCCACAGACTTCAGGGGGAGGAGCGTGAGCAATTCTCCCGTGTCTACAAGCGCAAGAAACAGGCCTACTTCAGCAGGGTGCGGAAGAAGAAAGCACGGTCGTGGGAAGAGTTTATTACCCGAGCAGGAAATGAAGACCCTTTCGGCTTACTGTATAAACTCGCAACGAATAAAGTGAAAAGAAATTCCCCACCACCATGCATATCTGAAAATGGAGTTTTGTTAACTGACCAGCACAGATCCATAGAAGTCCTGCTTCACGCTCTCCTGCCAGATGACTCTCTTGTAGAAGAGGGGGAGGAGCCCAAGGAAAAGGCGGCAAATGGGAATCATATCCGAGGCACAAGATGCCCCAGAATTTTCTGAGGAAGAGCTTACTGCAATTGTCTACAAAATGAAAAATGGAAAAGCTCCAGGACTTGACGGAATCACCTCAGAAATTCTCAAGAGATGTTTCTCGCGGATCAAGAAGGTTCTTCTAAAGATCTTCAATTACTGTCTAAGAAATGGAGTGTTTCCTTCCCCTGGAAACTTGGGTGCTTGAGAGTGCTGTATAAGGGAAACAACAAGAAACTTGATAACCCTAAATCGTACCGACCTCTGACACTGCTTCCGGTACTGGGCAAAGTCTATGAGAAATTGATAAACAGAAGACTGATAATGGCCCTTGAAGCAGAGTGCATGTTAAGTGAGAAGCAGTATGGCTTCAGAAAAGGCACGGGTACCGACTTCGCTCTCCATGACGTAATGAAGGCAATAAGCGAGAATCCTGAAAAGTATGTTATGGAGGTGTTTTTGGATATTTCGAGAGCCTTCGACAATGCCTGGTGACCGGATGTTATGTGGCATCTCAAGAGGAAAAGGTACCCGGCTAACCTATATAGGGTCATTCAATATTTCTTTGACAATAGATGGAGTATTTACTCAGCCAAAACAATGCAAGTAAAGAAACGCCTGACGAAGGGCTGCCCGCAGGGCTCGGTCCTTGGACCGATCCTGTGGAACGTCCTTTTCGACGGCTTCTTGGAGCTGGGTCTCCCGCCGGGGTGCACCATGTTCGGCTACGCAGATAATGGATTTGTCTTGATTTCTGGTAAATCAAGAAGCATGCTGGAATCCAAAGCCACTGAAATAATGGAGAAGATTAATACTTGGGCAAAAACAGCAAAACTGAACTTCTCAAACGAAAAAACCAAGACTATGCTCTTGAAAGGGAAGCTCAAGAGACCGCCGACGGTGCGCTTCGGGGGGAGCCCAGTTGGAAATGTGCACGAGTTCAAGTACCTGGGAGTCATCATGGATGAAAATATGAGCTTCCTTAAACACGTGGAGTACGTTTCTCGTAAGGCCATAGTGGTATTTCAGAAACTTAAGAGAACAGGAAATACGAGCTGGGGCTTGAGTTACTCAACACTTAGAATAATATACCGAGCCATTTTCGAAGCGATAGTAACATATGGAGCTGTGATGTGGTTCCACAGAGCCGAATTGTCCAGGCACAAAAGGAGGCTCATAAGTGCTCAGAGGGCGGCACTGCTGACCGTTGCAAAGGCATATAAAACAGTCCCGAATGAGTCGCTCCCGGTACTGGTTGGAGTACTGCCAATTGATTTATTGGTTAAGTACAGGGGTCCCACGGTGGAGAGATCTCGAGTGGCAAGGCTGTCCAAGGACATCAAGGACGAAATAATGGATGCAATCATGGACCAGTGGCAGAACAGATGGGACACATCGGACAAAGGCCGATACACATACGAGCTGATTAATAACGTAAGAACAAGGATGAGCTGTAAATGGATATCCATGAACCACTACAGCATGCAACTGTACACTGGCCATGGGAATTTAAAAGCAAAGCTGCACAGCCTTCGACTGGTGGGATCTCCACAGTGTGACGTATGTGGAGTGGACGACTCGGTCCAACTTATTATAATGGAATGTCTGAAAACTGAAGACATCAGGAACTGGCTTGAAGTGGAAATGGAAGAAAAGGGCATTCACTTAGAAATGGAAAATGTTATGACAAATGAAGTTCTCAAGATGTTGTGGAACAAATTTGCCACTAAAATAGGCAGAAAACTAGAAGAGTACGATACATGGCAAAGAGAACAAATTTCTGATGACCCATAAAGGGGTACTCAGGTAAAGGCTTCATAAAAAGAATGTCGGAGTATCTCTGATTGGCGTAGAGGACAGGTTTTTGAGAAAACCGGTAGAAAAACCGAGTAACAGAAAATTAACGGTTTCGAAGAGGTTTTTAAAATGTATATTTAAAAATTACTGTGAAATTGATTTATTTCGTTATTAATATTTTGAATAGTATATAATTGAACAAACTTCTTTCAAATTCAATTTGAACCATGAAGATAGCCAAATTATATTTTATGGTAAATTAATTTAAAATTCGTGTGGTGTATACATGTATTGGTGGTTGCGGAGTCACCAGGATTCCAGCTCCCATTCAACATTAAGGCCGTCCCCGTCTATGCGACTGAGATATAGAATTAAAGGCTAAAGTTCACTCCTTGCATCTTCCACAGTTTTCTACGTGCAATGTTCGTAGAGGTCACATTCACTTCAGTTTTACAACATAAATATTAGTACAGGGGCAAAATGCAATTTTTTGTACGCAACATACTTTTTTAATAATTTTAAAATTTAGTAAAATTTAAAAATATGCGTGTACTACAGGCTGTAAGACATACAAAAGTTTTGGGCATGCTCTATTTTATGTTAATAGGCAACATGCAAATTTCGCAAATATAGTTGAAAATGATACAAACACATTTGTATATGCGAATGTAAATAAAAATGCGCCGTTTGTTGCATAAAAATCTATTTTGGGAAAGTTGTTTTAGTATTGAAACAGTAACTTTCGCGGCCCCTGTCACGTGAATGCGGAACGCTCTCTCATTGGTTAGGCGTCACTAGTCTTACGCCGGCGGCCGGCTCCGGCACGTTGCAAACACGCAGCACTAAAATGGAAGGCCACTTTGTGAAAGCGCAGTCGGACAATCTGCCACGAATAGATACCGATATGCTACTTGATTACTTAAATTCCTATTGTTTTGTGTAACCTGAAATAAGAGGTGTAAAATTACGAAGGTAAGAACGTGTCTCATATCGCACTGTCGTGATATTCAAAGCGACTGTAGGCCTACATCACATGTTAAAACTTATTTGTTTGTACGTTTTTATTGAGGCACGTATTATTATTATCATCTGTGTTTATGTTTACGATTGCTAAGATTCAAAGTTGGAGATTAAAATATGGAATAGGAATTACATTCACAAGAATAACAAAACTGTAATGAAGGCGACTGCAGTGAGCGTACTGTGTTGTCGCGCGCCATGCTAGATGTCCGTGATAAATTAACTACATTATTTAGAAATAAAACGTAATGTTGTGTTGAGAAAGAAGGTTACAAATATTTCCGGATTCTAAACCACGTTTCAGTATTCATAAAACATATTATTTTTTTCGCTTTATAAATGTCAGATAACGAGCAGTATGTTCACAGTGGGCCTAAAGCTAGCACGCTAGTCTCTACCACACACTGCACGACTTCTCAAGCAGCTGCGGGTCTGGCGGGCAGAACGCCGCGCTGCCGGCCGCCAAACCTGTATTTCCGCGTTCCTCCTCGTTTATAAACACTATATTAAGGCCTCAAATATAGTGTTTAGAAACTAAAAAATTATTTTAAAAATAACCAGCATGTAAGAACTGTACACATGAGCTGAACATATAGATATGGTAGTTTGAGAAACACTTAATACCCGGGATGAAATTAAATACAGCTAAGAAAATATGTAATAAAATCTTAAGAATTTGTTTTATTCTCAAAAGCTGTTCTTTCTGTTTAAGGGAAAAGGTTATAAAGTAACACGCGTAAAATGCGTAGGCCTATTTTAGTGCCAATTTTGTGAACTTAGTCTCGTAATATTTTGTAACGTCCTTCTCAGTAACTTAGAAAAAAGGGGAAGGGCAAATATGAAAGTAAGATCATCCTTGAGAAACATTTATAAAAACATGTATTTTAGTGTTCTGAAAGTAAAAATTAAGTTGCTTTTTAACTTAAATTGTTTGGCTTATGAAAGCTAACTAGAGACAAATAAAAACAACTTAAATTTATTAGAAATTTGCTATGTTTGAAAAATACCCTATAATATTAACCAAAAATTTTGCAAGAGGGACTCAAAGCCTTACCCAAATAATTTAATATTTAATTTTTATGGCTTAACATTGTGATATTATTTAGCCAAACAATGTGAATATAGCCTAAATATGATAGCTGTGCTCTTGAAACGAATGTTAGAAGATATATTAAATTAATAAAAAAAAAAATAGCTATACCAAATTCCGTCTGTTAGGCCTAACTTGGAATGTAGAAACTTACAAAATTTAAAATTTACATTGTGTGGCTAAATTTTTTGTAAACATATTTATATGCCTTTATTATTATAAAATACGTAAACAATTTTTTTTATGCTCATGTCTACATCACATACGAATTGCTAAACGCGTTGTGGTGCGTATTAAGCACTACTATAGTACCGCAATGAAGGTTAGGTCAGATGTAAATAGTAGATATTAAGAAGTTCAGTGTTAATACTGCCTACATAGGGGTAACACAAACACCCTAAATATAATTACGTACGTCAAAATGGTCTTCGCAAACAAAAATAATTGATTTTGGTGAAACATTTTTAATGTCTCGTCTAACTGCGTTAAACCACGTCTTCCTGTTTGTTTTATTTTTTGTAACTAACAAATATTTTATCAGGTGTTTTGCGAGATGTACTAGTACACTGCGGTACAATAAACAATTTCGATGATTTTGTTATACCTGACTCTTTAGTTTCTTTTTCCATTACTTCAAACAATTTCTATTTAACCAAATACGCACCACTGCTGAAGTAAACAAACGCGGCGGCCAAGGTTGTATCTGACTTCTGACGTCACGGAATGAGCAGGCGCGACAGGCGGGTTTTGGCGGGCGTTTCAAACGTAAAACTTTCATTCAATCATAACTTTTTCAAAACTAATTTTTAAATCGTGATACTTTGTAAATACATTTCTAACGCATAAATGAATGAAAACCAAGTGCCAGCAAAAAATGTGCATGTTGCCTATTGGTGACGATTAAAAACGTCCATGGTGTCATAGACATAACGGTACAAAAAAAAAAAAAAATGCATCGCGCGTATTTGGTTATTGTTCCCGGCTCCAAGATGGCTCACATACGCCGATCTTGGACGTGAAAGCGCGCCTTTAGGCACAGTGTTGCTAGTTTTCTGCCTGCCAGAACCGGGTCGATATTGTCGCTCTGTTCAGTGCTTGTATTCTTCTTGCGGTGCGAAGTAATGTGCTCCAGGAATAAATATGACTAAGAATAACATATAGCTTACATATGTAATAACTCACCGGTAAAGTCTCGATCTCGACGCTCAGGATGTCACTTTGCGCTACTGTCTTAGCTTTCCACCTCCGTCCACTGAGGTTCAGTCCTCGCGTCTTATTTCTCGCGGTCAGCACAATGATGTATACAGTCGCACCGTTTCGCAGCAGTTACCCCGCATGCTGCTAACCGCCGTAACACACACGATAGTGATACTGCGACGAGCCTCAACTAAACTGTGTTGTATTGGGTTTACGTTGTGTGGTTGGGTACAGAAAATGCAAATGCGACGGGACATTCTGAACAGTGTGTGCTCCGAACCATTTGGTAATTCTGGCAGGTCTGAGAACATCGCTGATTCTGCTTTTTCGCTATATGAGCATAATGTTACGAACATGGCCACCAAAGATCTCAAATTACATTAAGAAAATTCTAGATACCAAAAAACAAAATACCAGATGAAAAATTACTTATTATAACGAAAGTGGTATGGATACATTCGTATTTTGCCTAATTAAAAAAAATCAACATATTCTAAATGCATAATTGAACTTAATCGGCAGGTGTAAAGTTTACATTTTTGTGTTTACAGCTAAATAAAATTCTTAACTACAATTTTCAGTAACAAACTACCAGATAACACATAGTTATGATGCTTCTCTTACCAGTCGAGAAAGAGCCCGTTGGGATGTGAATGGGTGTATCCGTCGTCGAATGTTGTTAAGTAGTCTTTTGCGTTTGATTAAAGTGTCCGTTTATGTGAAAATGCCTGACTATTTAGTACCTGAGACACTAATGCGAAGATAAACTTTAAGGCAGTGTACACCATATAATTAAATGTTTAAAGTATACTACAAATTACGGCTTCAATTACCTTCTCTCAGAGGCCCGTTTTTGGATGTGTAGATCAGAATTTTTTAATATATAATCTTGCAATTTTTTTTATGTGAAGTATACAATCAAAACACATTATAATCAGTTCTTACGGTAAGTCGGGTATCAACAATGTTGTCTGCCACCAGACCAGTCAACTTGACCATTCTGTCCAGCGGCGACGATACAAAGCTTCCTGATAGCAAAGCTCGAGATAAAAACCATCTACTAAATAAAAACTTTATTTCAAATAATAATAAAAAAAAATTCTGCAAAAAAATTGAAATAATTAAAAACTTTGCTCTTGTTCGTCCAATCAACAGTCCATAATATTTTTGTGACAGAAATTTCAGCTGCATTTTGTTGCTATTATGCAATAAAATTTACCAGCTTAAACGCCATAACAGATAACAATTTGATAAATTAATAATATAGTGCCAAATAATACTACTTATAAAATACACAGTTGTGTAATCACATTGTTACGCGTTGTGATCAGGCCTTAGCTGAGCGGCCTGCCTGATCGCACCTTCATATATTTATCCAGGACATGGGCCGTGATTGCTGAAATTAGCTATGAAATCGCAAACCACAGAATCCCTCCACCGGCCAGTAAACGGGGACAACGCAGCCGATACAGGGCAGTGTAGCCCGTGGGCGGTGTCTTTTGTCGTCGGGCCATTGGAACGAAGATCACTGAAGATGAGTGTGTCCGGGCGTCGACTTGCGCCATCTTAATCAACCTTTGGAATCATGAACAAGGTGGTGATTCTCCGATTAGACTTTACTCAGGATGTGGCTGGTTAAATTTTTATAATTTAATATAAATTCATATTTCAGTACATTTTTATAGCTCCCCCGCGCATATTAAATCATGTTTATATTGAAAAAATATTGTACAAACTTAATGTTAAATAAACCCCTTTTATATAGTGTTCATTACATAACTCTCATCAATAAATTGTTACTCCCCTATAGCCCCGTTAAGGTATGATGATGAACCATTAATCATATCATAACGACATGTTCTATATACATAATTTTTTTTACAGNAGCCCCGTTAAGGTATGATGATGAACCATTAATCATATCATAACGACATGTTCTATATACATAATTTTTTTTACAGAAATTTTGAAGAATATGTATTAGCTTCTGGTGTTGATCCTACTGATATTCCTCTTTTAATTGTGGAAACGGAAAGAAACTGGAAGCTTTAATAACGGCCACCTAGTTGTTGATATTGCGCATTTAACTAAGCAGCTTATGGAATTGGGAGATCATCCCCGATTCGGCACTTTGGGCTCATATAAGCTGGCAAAAGAAATAGACAGTGGATTATTCTTTACTTTAGTTTTCTTTTGTGAAAACTGAGACTCCCGTAGGTACGTTACAACTGAGAGCTCGCAAGAAGTAAATGATGCTGTGGTGTGGGGTTCTGTTTCTGTGGGTATTGGATACTCACAATTTGAGAAACTTATGTCAGTACTCAACAATCCCATGATGGCATGAGAAACCTTCCACACACGCGAAAATTCTATGGGAAAGTAAGTATTTCTAACAGATGTTTCATGTAATTCCTAACCCTTCCCGTCCCTCGCAGTTTTGCAACTGCGGGTGTTGCAAATATGTAGTATTTCGGTAAGAACACTACTTATTTCCAGTCACTATTTACCTGCTTCTTGCGGTCAATGAACTGCATGACTGGTTCACAAATCAGACGAGTAACCAGACAAACCTTGGCGAAGACACCGGCTGTGCCGGGTTATGAAGATTCTTATTTTCGGCCTGTTCGTAAATTTCCTTCTTATGCGGCATGTCCTTAACTGTGGTAAGAGAAACTGAAAGAGTTATTATTTGTGCCTTATTTCAAGTTGACATTCATATTCAAAAGTTCTGGATTTTTACCGATGTTCCGGGGTAAATTATAGCAAAATATATCAACATTATGAGGGATAAAAGGGGGAGGGGACATTGCTCACCCCAAGTAAAACTGTGGAGGATGCAAGGAGAGGGAAAATCCTTTCTTAGTATGAAATAAGTTTGGGACCTTATTACGGACACTTTCACACAGCCTGTGATCAAAGTCATTCAAACCTCCTAATCGACTTATTAACAAGCATACCTCTTTAATTTCTCCCCAAAGTAAGATTTATTTGGCGATGAGTTATCTTCGCCTGACATTGTCTATATGTTCCAGTAAAAGTGGTGCTTCACTTTACCCTGGCCTTTGAAAGACGTCTGCACCTACCCTACTAGTCAACTGTTAATCCCTAATGCTTTATGTGCCCAATACTGGGTACAACCAACCTATTAGCAAGTATGCTGGAAATGCCAGGAAACGTATAGGAGCGAAGACGCTGTGTGATTGCAGTGCATGTGAATGTTTTTTTTAAATTAGTCATANAGCCCCGTTAAGGTATGATGATGAACCATTAATCATATCATAACGACATGTTCTATATACATAATTTTTTTTACATAAATTTTGAAGAATATGTATTAGCTTCTGGTGTTGATCCTACTGATATTCCTCCTTTAATTGTGGAAACGGAAAGAAACTGGAAGCTTTAATGGGTATTGGATACTCACAATTTGAGAAACTTATGTCAGTACTCAACAATCCCATGATGGCATGAGAAACCTTCCACATACGCGAAAATTCTATGGGAAAGTAAGTATTTCTAACAGATGTTTCATGTAATTTCTAACCCTTCCCGTCCCTCGCAGTTTTGCAACTGCGAGTGTTGCAAATATGTAGTATTTCGGTAAGAACACTACTTAATTTCCAGTCACTATTTACCTGCTTCTTGCGGTCAATGAACTGCATGACTGGTTCACAAATCAGACGAGTAACCAGACAAACCTTGGCGAAGACACCGGCTGTGCCGGGTTATGAAGATTCTTATTTTCGGCCTGTTCGTAAATTTCCTTCTTATGCGGCATGTCCTTAACTGTGGTAAGAGAAACTGAAAGAGTTATTATTTGTGCCTTATTTCAAGTTGACATTCATATTCAAAAGTTCTGGATTTTTACCGATGTTCCGGGGTAAATTATAGCAAAATATATCAACATTATGAGGGATAAAAGGGGGAGGGGACATTGCTCACCCCAAGTAAAACTGTGGAGGATGCAAGGAGAGGGAAAATCCTTTCTTAGTATGAAATAAGTTTGGGACCTTATTACGGACACTTTCACACAGCCCGTGATCAACGTCATGCAAACCTCCTAATCGACTTATTAACAAGCATACCTCTTTAATTTCTCCCCAAAGTAAGATTTATTTGGCGATGAGTTATCTTCGTCTGACATTGTCTATATGTTCCAGTAAAAGTGGTGCTTCACTTTACCCTGGCCTTTGAAAGACGCCTGCACCTACCCTACTAGTCAACTGTTAATCCCTAATGCTTTATGTGCCCAATACTGGGTACAACCAACCTATTAGCAAGTATGCTGGGAATGCCAGGAAACGTATAGGAGCGAAGACGCTGTGTGATTGCAGTGCATGTGAATGTTTTTTTTAAATTAGTCATATAGAACGTTAAAGCTAACTGAGTGCTGCCTGGTCTAGACTACAGAAAAACCAAAGCGAATGAAAATAAAATTTACGAGGACACTATTAAAAATACAAAATTAGAAAAACAGCAAGCGATTAGTGAACAAAAATTAATATTCGTGACTTTCCACCTTTCACATTATTGGCTGATGCTATTTGTAGTTATTACTAAATTATTCAACTACTGCAATATTAAATTACCTTCTAAAATATGCACCGACGTCTTTACTTCCGTACATGTTGGAGTTGTTTTTAATAGCATTAAGAGGCTGTTCAATTAATCGTTTGCACGTTCAGGTATTTATTTTCTCAGCGGCAGGGAGCCAGCTGTACACTGATTAGCCAAAAAAACTGGCACACCTGCCTAATATCGTGTAGGGTTCCCGCGAGCACGCAGAAGTGCCGCAAGACGACGTGGTATGGACTAGACTACTAATGTCTGAAGGTATGCAGGAGGAAATTCACACCATGAATCCTGCAGGGCAGTCCACAAATCCATAGGAGTGCGAGGCGGCGGAGATCTCTTCTGAACAGCACGGTGCAAGGCATCCCAGATATGTTCAATAATGTTCATGTTTGGTTATTAAGGTGGTCAATGGAAGTGTCTAAAGTCAGAAGAGTGTTCCTGGAGCCACTTTGTAGCAACTCTCGACGTGTGGGGTGTCGCATTGTCCTGCTGGAATTGTCCACGTCCGTCGGAATGCACAATGGACATGAATGGGTGAAGGTGATCGGACAGGATGCTTACGTATCTGTCACCTGTCAGAGTCGTATCTAGACGTATCAGGGGTCCCATTTCACGCCAACTGCACACGCCCCATACCATGATAGAGCCTCCGCCAGCTTGAACAGTCCCCTGTTGACATGTAAGGTCCATGGATTCATAAAGATGTCTCCATACCCGTACACGTCCATCCGCCTGATACAATTGGAAACGAGACTCGTCAGACCAGGCAACGTGTTTCCAGTCATCAACAGTCCAATGGCGGTGTTGGCGGGCCCAGGTGAGGCGTAAAGCTTTGTGTCGTGCAGTCAACAACGGTACACGAGCGGGCCTTCGGCTCCGGAAGCCCATATCAATGATGGTCCTTTGAATAGTTCGCACGCTGGCACTTGTTGATGCCCCAGCATTGAAATCTGCGCCAATTTGAGAAAGGGTTGCACGTCTGTCACGTTTAACGATTCTCGTCAGTCGTCGTTTGTCCCGTTCGTTCACGATGTTTTTCCGACCGCAACGATGTCGATGATTTTATGTTTTGCCGGATTCCCGATATTCACGGTACACTCGTGAAATGGTCGTACGCGAAATTCTCAATTTTATCCCTACCTCGGAGATGATATATCCCATCTCTCGTGCGCCGACTATAACACCACGTTCAAACTCACTCAAATCTTGATAACCTGCCATTGTAGCAGCANCGCCGACTATAACACCACGTTCAAACTCACTCAAATCTTGATAACCTGCCATTGTAGCAGCAGTAATCGATCTAGTAACTTTGCCAGACGCTAGTTGTCTTATATAGGCGCTGCCGACCGCATCGCGTTACTATAATTGGTTCCATACCTCTGTTATTTGTATACGCACGCCTATACCAGTTTTTTTGACTCTCCAGTGTAATATTTTGCAGTCTGTGCTTAAGTATATTGTTTTCGTAAGTGATTGACTTACGCCTATCTAGACTGAAATAACNGTAATATTTTGCAGTCTGTGCTTAAGTATATTGTTTTCGTAAGTGATTGACTTACGCCTATCTAGACTGAAATAACAGCTGGCATGCATTCTGAATATCTAGTAACATGGAAGCCAGTGTTTTATTCAAGTAAATTAAGTTTCAGCTGCATTAACTGACTTCAGTAACACTAATATAGCACATCATGTGTAATTGATAGAAATGTAAGTTTCTGGTATAGAAAATTTTTTTTTGGCAAGATATTTTTTATAATATTTTACTTAGCTGCTTTGTACTTCTACAAATGGCTGCCGCATTGTTATGCATAGTAGTTATTCACATACATACAATGATAACACAGCCGAAGCTGTGCTTTTATTTGTTTACGGGGCGCTCTTAGCCATTCGGCCCTGCCGCTCCCCGGCCTCCCAGTAGGCGGGGAAGAGGGATCACGCCCTCTCAACGCAGACACGACCAGCGCTCACCAACATTGATCAAACCCGTAACTCCGACCCGTTCTTCAGGCAGCACCGAGCATAGCCCCGATCTGATTTATCAGATCGCACCGAGCATGTCCTACCACAAGGCCTGAGATCCTAGCACTCAGTTACCAAGCGTGTGGTCTGGCCGGAGCACTACCCACACCCCTGACATCATCTCGGGGACGCCCTCGGAGCATTGCCCTGCTCGCGCCCGGCTCTTTCAGCAAGAGGGGGAATCTCTCCAAGCCTACTCCAGCTCCGGAGTCAACCACTGCCAGCACGAGTCCAACCTCACCTGATCCGTACAACAGATTCTTGATCACTGAGTCTCACGTCAGTAACCACTGACCTCCTGCTGCTCCCCCCTGTGCCTAATCCACAATGGTATAACAGGGGACATCTTCCTGAGCAGTAGTAATAATAATAGAGGAGTGCGATCAGGACTTAATAAACTCCAGAGCTGTTAATTGCCACATACAGGCTATTAATTGCCACATCAGACGGTAGGATGGGCGCACTCCTCTTCCAGACCTTGGACATAGTCCAGACCATATGTAAATTGAGCTGGTCAGGCTCAGTATTTGTCAGTAGTTGAATACTGTCAAAAGAAAGAGTATCGCTCTTTCCAATCGCAGTGGGTGGAGGTTCTCCCCCCGAAGGAGGTTCCACCTCACCTGTCAACAGCAATGCATGGAGTTGAATCCATGCATGCCACCTTGATGGGGCCGAGTGCTATCCTCACTCTACAAAACCCGCTTTGTAAACGAGTCCTCTTACTAGGCGNCATCCCATGCTACCTCTTATTTTCCATGGCACTTATGGGTTTTCCAATGTCTGACCGCCACCGCCAGGCCCACGGTCAGGGAAACGCGGAGTTCCTGTGAACAGGTGGGTACCGCCATGACCGTCCGCATTTATTCCCAAGTTGTCGTCACCGAAAGCCGTTATCGCAACGCCGCCCATAAGGCCGGCCCGCTGACATCAGACACGCGTCTTTACCATCCTAGAATTTCTTCACAGGGAAATTCCTGTCTTGGGCCCCAATGGCCTGAGGGCCAAGAGGTCCAACACCCCGCCAAGTGGTCGGGCCTTGGTACTATCTATCGGCCCAAGCCATCACGGCAGATACCCTTATACAGCCGCTAGGAAGCTGATTCCCATAGGGAACGGGCGGCAGAGCCCAGTCCGTTTAAACGGGGGTGGCACGAGAAGCCCTGGATTGCCATAGATGCTGAGAGGCTATAAAAGACGCATCACCCATCCTTTCTGGAAACCGGTGCGAAGCCTGGGCTCGGCTACCATAGCCTAGTACTGCCACGCCACCTCAAGTGTCCAGACTTCATTCCTCCCACTGGAGTGACCGTACGATCCTCACCCCAGTAGTTATCCACAGGCGAATCATGGGAATTCACCATTAGAGTGGCAGTTTTATCACTAGCAAAGTCAAATGGGAAGAGATATTCTCACATATTTGACAGCCATTAACTACAGTAAACTTACAGACGCGAAGATGCAATGCTGACTTTGGTAATTTTGCGATAAAAATCACATCTCTATTAATTGTCTTACATAACTTTTACTATGAAACCTATTGAAAATTCAGATAATTTCGTCAAATTTTGGTTAATTTACTGGTGTTTCATATTTATGTGTGCATATATAAATCACAATAAGTGTATTTTCTTCCGAAGGCTTGCATCATTGGAGCTGAAACGAACCAACTGCTGTACCTGGGAGTGAAAGGGAAATTTTGCTCCATGTATGAATTTGCAAAAAACCAATGATACAAAAGTCAAGTAACATGTTTGTTTTAATAACTACAGTTGACCCAGAACTGGCATGGAACAGCTAATAATCTTAGAAGGCTTCTGCATGAGCATTGCACAGCATGGGTTGAAGTACAAATTCTATATTGGTGGTGGGGACTCCAGTTTTTATTCGAGAATCAAGGAGAGAGCTCGGTACGGAAGGGAAGTCGTCAAAGTTGAGTGTGCAAACCATACTGTTAAAAACTATCGAAACCATTTACACAAGATCTCAAAAATTGTGTCATTATAGAAGCAGGACATTAGAAATTGTCCTTATCATGTATTCGGCTGTCACGAAAACTTCCGTGAACAGTTCTGCAAAAGGAAATGTACAACTGACTAAAATTTTGTGCCATTAATGAAAGAGTCGGGGATAATGGAAACTATTTAGAAGGCACTCGATCCAATGGTCGTGAAAGCTGACAGGCTCGTCATGAATAAATCAGGCTGAGTGGTACAGAAGCTAAATAGAGCTAAATATACAGGTGGGTAAAGAGTAAACTTTGCTAAAAGTAGCTCTTACTATGCACGCTGCACGGGAGCTGGGATGGCGCACGTTAGTGGTCCTAGCTGGCATTTTAGTCCGTGGAAGAACAAATATGGTCCAAGTCCAGGAAAGCATTTCAAATCTGCTTTCAAAAGAAGAGAAAAACGCCGTTCAGCTGGGTGTCTTCAGAACGAAGAAAATAAGAAGAGTTTACAATGCTGGCCCTGATATGGTGTATGGTCCAAGTGCTGCAGAGGTAGAAATGTTAATTCCTGAAGAACTGCATAAAATAATGAAGTTGGTTTTGGAAGACTTGAACAGTGATACAGTAACACCCCAAACGATCCGTGAACTGGAAAGAAATATTGTTGGTCAATATGAAAACATCAGATGGAGGGATGCGCGTTTAAATAGACTTGCAGTATCAAATTTCGGTCCTGTATGTAAACGGAAAGCACACACTTCCTGCCATGGCTTAGTGAAGTCAATTTTGTATCACAGAGAGATACATTCAAATGCCATAAATTTTGGAAGAACGAACGAAAACGTCGCAAAAGAACTGTATTCCAAGGTAAAAAATGTACAAGTAGATGAATGAGGTTTTTTTTACAACCACAATACCCGTTTCTCGGAGTGTCTCCAGACGGATTAGTGGGCGAAGAGATTGCTGGAAATTAAATGTTTATTTTCAGCTGGGGACTACAAACTGACAGAATTAATCGCCGAAAATATAAATACGTGTTTGAAGGAAACTAAAAATAAATCATTTTTCCTTTTTCCAGGTACAGGGGCAGCTAAATATCTGCAACAAAAAATACTGTGACTTTGTTGTTTATGCAAACAATGATTTTTACGTTGAACGGATTTGGCTGGACACAGAAATGCAAAAGAATTGCAAGCTTTCAAAACTGAAACAATGTTTTGAGGAATGCATGCTTCAAGAAATAGCACATCCCCTCATTCCACGATGTTTTAAGGCACGCGAACCCAAATGCATAAAAGAAGCTCAAGAAAAACGAATAAAAACAGACGAAAAATAACTTTTATTAAGTCATGTTTGGATGGAATTTTTTACACATTTGTGTTATTTTTATTACAACTAATATGTCTTAACATTCAAAAGAGAAAATATACAGTGTAGATACATATTGATTAAAAGCACATAATTGATTACTGAGTAAATGTCATATGTTATACAAACTTATGGTCTTGTTTTCGTGACTGTCATTTTATTAGTTTTGCTAGGTTAAGAATTACTTAAGTCAAGACAGTGTAAACCTGCGTTTGTTTGCAGCATGCGTACACATTTTTTTAAAACTATAAACCCAACAGTTTCTTAATAGCCAAAAGAAAAAATGTATGAAGTGTAAATTTATGCTAATTGAAAATACATCTTGGATGGCTATGTAAATATTGGGCAAACAGCAAATTTTAACTTTGTATTTTTTTGGTTGTTGTTTTTATTAATATTGCTGTGATAACATTGGAAACTGTACTGTATTATAGTGTACCTAATTGTACTCTTTAGTATAAATATTCAATTCTGTGATGAGTATGTTGGTTTGTATTTACAGGCTGTGATTGTCCATATTGCATTTATTCTTATAAAACGGTGTCATTATTTAATTTTTCACTAATAGTTGGAATGTTCCTCAGAAATTACAACTGAAAATGTTGTGCATATCAGTGTAAACGTCCTGTAAATAACCAATTACAATACATATTTTACAATCGTTAACTTTTTGTGGGGGTTTCAATCCAAATAGAAAAATATTTATATGGAATTTATTAACCATACTACACAATTTTCTAACATATTATCAGCTCGTAAATTCAATTGTGATTAAAGTGATTAAATATTATAGTGGATTCAATCATATTCGTTCGAGCAGACAAACGCCTTCAAAAGGCATTTGAAGTACAGCTACTTTATGCTAAAGCTTGGACTAGCAAACATACTGATAGGAACGAACTAAAGCAGAAGAACTGGAAACACGATGGTAGTTACACAGGCATGAATCATTAAAGTTACTTCACGATGCTAACAATTATTGAAAAAATGGCTTGGCCAGTTATGCTTGCTGCATTACATTGAAAACTAACTAAATGCCGGATTGTCTTTGCCAACTATTTGAAATTTAAAACTACAAGAAATGCATAAAATATAATTTATATACTAACATCTGGTACCGTTAGTGGTGCATTTCGGAAGAGCGCTGGGCGGAAATGATGAACTGGCTGACTGACTGCCGGGAGGTCGCGCGCTTACCACATTTCCCCCCGGCCATCAGCGGCTCTGGCCAAGCGGACTGACGAGTTGGCAACGCCGCGCGGAGATAGCGAGTCGCACGAGACGAGCATTCCAGACACTCTACCACCGCGCTCTCCGCCGGATATCAGCGGCATGAGAGCCTCTTGTATTCCGCTAAGCTTTGTTTGCATGAGGCGGAGGACTGTCCTGGGAGCATCAGGACTTCAGAAAAGTCGGATGGACGTAATCGTGAATAAACTATATTTATTTTTACAGTAGGAACGCAGTGCTCTATTATATACAGTAGCAAATACAATCACAGAAAGGAATACAACAAACAGCTCTGTTGGTATTACCATCTATATTAAAAATTATTTAGTTGGTACCTACAACCCATCAGATGCCTGTCCCTATTTTCACAATGTAGATAGTTGATACTGGGAGCATGGCAGTCGACGTTTCTATTAAAATACGCGCAGTTATAAGCAGTGACATTTTCCAAAGATTGATTTTTGAAATGCTCAATTAACCACGAACAGATTATAAATATCTGAATTCAAGGTCAATTCTCTTCTGCGGAAACAATGACTTGGTGTATGTGTGCCGAGCCGATCGCTGACGTAACTAACTGTCTCGTACACGAGTTACGAGTGTCTGTATTCACAGTTGACGAAGATGCGTATTGCTATTGAATATAGCTAGAGAATAGCATCACGAAGCCATAAGAAATTTTCTCCAACTAAAAATTGATTGACATTTTACAACATTGGAAATTGTAATGTATTGGCAAGACATGTTTTTACATACATTACGACAGCCAATAAACAACGTTCTCCCAACATTCAGCCACTAGTTAAGAGTTTACAAAACTTCTGCACTTACCAGGGTTATTTATTTGCGTTATATGTCAGTACTGCATCACGCTATACTGTGTTGTTTTCCTAAACGTATTAATACATCATATTTTACTACTTTTTAATTATATTTCATTATCGTCACGTGCGAAATAACCGACGTAGTTAAGTTATGCCTTAAATACTTTCTCATATGGCACAATTATTTTTAAGCCTTTTGTTGAATCAGTGTACATATTACAATAACTTATGAGCCATACCGCAGAATAATGAAAACTGACGCGCATTAACATATATCAGCTTTTATTCTAACTTCCAACATAGCCTAAAACCCACCATACAGAACATTACATATCAACATGCCAACAAAAAGTCAACTGTTAAAAATAATTGGCCTAACTAATTCCAATATTAATACCTTCCAAGTTCATGCCTTACTTAGATGTTAGATACCTCAAATGGTACAAAAATTGATCGAATGTTTATATTAACAAGTAATTTATGTTTCATTATTTATATATTTAAATTTTGGCTTAAAATATTTGATTTAAAGCCATGGTTTTTTTTATTTAATGTTAACAAAACCCCTCTTATACATCATTTTAAATATTTCCTTAAATTTATAGTGGTTCTATATTTAAATTTATTTTTTTATTCCAAAACATCCGGCAAATATTTGTATTCCAACACAATGTATGTCCAACCTTACCAACCAAACGCCAACAGTTGGAGGCGATGGCCAAACATTAGAATACCTATAATTTATATTAGTATATTTTGCAAACAGTAAGCAACACAACCAACTATATACCGTTCATTTCTAAAGGATCTCAGATAAATATTACAGCTAAGTAATATTTCTAAAATTTCTTGGCAAATATACTTGAGTCAAACTCAGAATTCTCCACTGCTAAAGACAATAGTGAGAAAAGTAACAAAACATATATTACATGCAATATAAAAATGCAATATATCCAATACAAAAAAATGGGAAAAACAATATCATTAAAAACTGTGCAAAATAAATTCGCAAAATAAAAGTACAGTATTTACGCAAAAAATGGAGACGTCCAACAAAAAAAAAAAAACGCAGAAAAGGACGATGCAGTAAATAAGATTACAAGAACCCTCAACAACTGACAGAAAACGCAATATAGATAGTATATCTGGATACTAATAAACCAGTTGCGAGTTTATCAAATAAAATATACAGAACTGGGAATATAAAATAAACGAAAAGAAAGGCAACACAGAATAATAAAAATAAGAAGAGAAAAAGGCAAATCTTTGTTGCTTTTTTCTCGTAATCGCTTTTGGGAACGGAGAAAGTCCGACGAATTTCTAAGTCTAATTTCAGCTAAATGTTGGGTGGCAGGATTGACTCACTGCATCACTGAACGGAAATATAAGTGATCATTGCACACATTAGGTAGTTTACTAATGTTCGGACACAGAGTATTCGAAAAAAACAGAGGTGAAATAGACTATTATGCTGCGAACTCCAGCCGCACACATAAGCAAAATGGCGTCACTGACCAGCAACATGGAACGCCGTTCGCCAATCAGTTCCTGGTAACCCACTCGCCAGCCGGTAGCCCAGCCAATAGGGAACCTTTCGCATCATGCAGTAGCTGATAAAACACAAGGCTCGTTTGCCGAGCTTCGCTCAGCCAATCAGAGAATGGGTGGAGCTACATCAAAGGAACCGCCGTGCTATTTCGTCTCTGTGTACTATCTACTCTGTGGTTCAGAACTACAAAAAGAAACATATTTCTCTAAACAAAATGTAATGTCGAGCCACATTTATAAAGTTCACCCATGGGTACTTGCAACTTCTCTGAAGCCCTACTAAAGTTCTGCGGTCAAGCTATTCCCCCACCTCATGCGAGCAAAGATTACCTGAGTCTAGAAAATAACGCCAAAGAGACAACGCGACGCGCTTGTGCGTACTCATTAAAAAAATGTTATGCAAGATAATTATTTTTTACCAGGCATTACCAACACACGTATTTCCTTTGTTTTTGTATTCACATTGATTATTAATTAAATATTATATTTTATAAATGAAATATGAGTACAAGTTCAATTAAACCAAAAATAAGATTGTGTTAACAGAAGTATAAAACTCTTGTGATAGTCTACATGACATATTTAGGAAGCAACCCAACAAGTCGTACATTAAGTGATTTTTCAAAGGGTTGATTCAAAAAGTGTGAAGATACCGGAATAGATTATACATTTGGTTGCGACCATGGCTATTTATAACGTCATAAAACAGTAAGCAAATAAGGTATGTTTGAGAATAAAGAGAGATTTAACGTCTAATTAACAAGTGAAAATTAACATTGTTCCAGTCTCTCACGTAAATAATTCTCTTTCGATGAGACTGACAGTATACGTTGGGTTTAATTAATGTGGAATTTAGTCCTCCAGGATTCGTGGAATACACGTCCTGTTTTAACCACAACAGTAATGTTTTCTGCATTGCCTGTCGGGGAACAACGTTTCACGAATAACGTGTTTTAGACAATTATTGCGTAACAGCAAACGCGTTTTGCCGAAGGTGAACGAGTAACCAGTCTGATACTAGCGAAAAGCAGTCAACACCACGACACACACAAAGACCGGGAAATCACAGCATGGCATGGCGTCCGAATGGTATAAAATATAATAAACTTATACTGTATGATTTCACTCATGTTACGTTAACTATTGTGAACTTAATCACGTTCATACAACAACGGAAGTGCGAGCAAACAGTAGTTTTTGAAGTGACAAAAAATAGACTACCTATATTTATTGTAGTGGTTTGCAGACTAAGGCTATCCAAACGGGTAGTGGAAAGGTCTGGGTGGCTCTTAAACGGAAATCCAAGATGACCACTGATGACGAGGAATGACCGAGCAGGAGGTTTCCCGTAACGTCATCCAAGATGGCCGCCGTGGCTTCCCGGCTCCCCCACCAGCAGCAACAACGGGGCCTTGAGGATGAAGAGAGGTGAGTATGGTGAAGCGCCGGAATGCAGGGGCGGGGGAAACGGGAGATCTCTGAGAAAACCCGCCAACTAGCAGCATCGTCCAGCAATATTCCCATGTGCGAAAATCCAGCAGCGACCTAGCCGGGAATCGAACCTGGTTGGCCTTGGTGTCAAAAGGGGTAGTTTTCCTTATAAACATACCTAGGTTAAAAATGTTTCTTTTTGAGTAATCACTGTTTACGACCTGCTTATATTTTATGTTCTCCACCTACGTTACAATATTTATGTACGGTACACATGAGCTGTTACTGTCGACTTAATTCCGTACTGAAATTGATAAAAGTGAACCATTTTGAAGTGCCACTGAGATTATTGGAAATACTCGTGATATTGGACAGATACGTGTAAAAAAAAGGGGATAAGTATATCGCTCAGAAGCTTGTACGGCTTCGTAGTGCATAACAAAACATAACACAAAATACGAGCAACACTGGAAAATATCTATACTTACCTGTTTGAAAAACGGCTCACGACTGAAATACACATACATACAAGAAGTTACTGATATGAGCCTATTTTCCTCTAAATTAGGTGCAAAAATTTTTAATGAAGCTCTAAAAAGCTTAAAGCAATATTATTATAGAGGAAACTAGAAACATATGCAACAACACAGAGACAATTACAAATGTCACACATGCCTTACCCAGGAATCGAACCCACAAAATCACATAAAAGTAAGTTGACGTGCAATCAACTGCATCATGGGGGCAGGATTTGGAGCATCAACTTCGGATGTAATCAGTCTGATGTTTTGAATGATAAGGTCACTAATCTGAAATATATATTTACATGACCATCATTTTGAAAATAATTGCATGGGAAACTTAAATTACACAAGTTTACATGGTCTACCGTGGCGCTACTCGTATGAAAATTTTGGTGGAAATCGGTTAAATGGTTCCCGAGATATGGCATAAAAATATTATTTTATTATCGGTGCTATCTCACAAAATTGCCTAAAAGAGTTTCTGTAAACGATGCTTTTAATAGACAATGTTGGCATAAAAATGTTGGTTGAATTAAGTTAAATTGATAAATAGAGATGTCAATATTATCAAAAATATTTATGTCGCCGCCACTTTGGAAATTAATGCGTGACTCCACTTAGTTCATGTAATATTGCATGGCCTTCTGTAGCACCAATGGTGTGAAAATTAGGAGGAAATAAGTTGAATCGTTCTGAAAATATGGCAAAATGCTCATTTTTCTCACCTGGCGCTACTTTCCAAAAAGGTCGGCAAAAGAGTATCTCTGTATTCATAATTAATGATTCTAATGAATACTGTTCGCATACAAAATTTGGTAGAATTCTGTTGAATTGTTTCATATATTTAATATATTAACCTAAATTATTTATATTAACATCATTAAAAAAAGGCCTGCCACACCTAACATTTGTTAGTCTATAACCTGCGGTGCACTACTGACGCGAAAAATTTGGGGGGAATCGGTTGATTGGTCTTCAAGATATGGCATAAAACCTCCACTTATGCATGTAACGATCTTCATAAATGGAGGACAAATAGGATGTATTAACACATTCGAATAAACGTGAGGAAACATCGGAAGTGTGTGTTGTTATATTTGTGATCTGTGTTGCAATTCTGAAATCAGAAATAAATGTGCGGGTGTTATCTATTATTTACGTGATTAGCAGTTTATGTGATAATACCTAGTCATGTATGTCACTCTTTTTGAAAAATAACGACATGAAAATGTTTTAGGCCCTATACTGCACATGAAACATTCCTTGAGTGTCAGCAATACGTTGAAACACTATTATAACGCCTGTCCGAACGGTATAATTTGTATGAGCCGATACATTGAACAGTAAGTACTGGTTTCCACTATTAAATTTCAATGTAAGTAATTTGGGGCAAAATTAGGTTCTGCATTAAATGTGTACCTGCAGTTTCATGAAATGCATCTTGATCAGCTAGGTATTATGTTTCTAGCATTCTGGTAAAGCTACGTTCATATCAGTGCAGGCATAACATTTTTAAAAGCAAAATGTGTTTTTTTTGTAAGCAAATAATTTAGGCCAGTAGATGAAAATGACCGGTTCTGGTGCAATGGGTTGTGGGTGAGGTTCGTGAAGCTCGCCACCGCCATATTGGATGACGTAAGTTGGAAGTAATCGTGAATAGACTATATCATATATATTCCAACAGGAAATACCATGGAAGAAATTCCGTCACGAGTAAAATTTCTGTTTAATAAGTATGGTAAATTTATAGAAAAGCATTGCTATTTGTATTAATGCGCATGATTGGAACTGAGGAACAAAAGGTATCTCGTTTTACATTTTGTTTTAAATAGCGGGGAATTGTTTATCTTTTAATAAGGACCAGTATAAAGAAATTACAGTAAAAAATACCTTCGATAAAATTACGTCACAAAGCACCAGGCAGTGGTGTGCGTGGTTGTTTTGCCTACGAGGATCACTTGTCAAGCAAAAACGTTATGGAACTTTATATGTATCAGAAAAGCTTGTTCGAGCATGCATGTGGGCTGAGTAATTACTGTGTCACTGCAAGTAGGTCAGTCACTCAACATATTTTCAGCTTTCCCAACAGGTAAACAACGTGCCCATTTTTAAGCGTGAGTTTGGTGATCTGTCGGGTATGGCTACATCATAATATGTCAGTTTTAAGTCGTACGGAGCCAAGTTAGTATANCGTGGTTGTTTTGCCTACGAGGATCACTTGTCAAGCAAAAACGTTATGGAACTTTATATGTATCAGAAAAGCTTGTATATTTAATATCATATACACACACATGCTACTATTGATATGGATATGTGCGCTGTAGCCCTGTCTGACAAAAGATTAAGAAATTTTTATGGTTGTGGGATAGCTGCCAGTGTATGTGTGGACTGTGAGGAAGGTAAATCCACTGGACTCGCATTCGGGGAAGTTTCGTCTTCGAACATGGTTTTTATATGCATCCCTTATTTTTAAATAATTTCCTTTCAAAACTGATTAAACGTTAAGTGTACGTTTCGACGACTAGTACGCGGGTTTAATTTTGTGTAGGTGTGAACGTCTTCTATTTTGGATGAAAGACTGACTGCCGGGAACTGTTGTATAATCCCTGGCCGTTGACGCACCAATTCTTAAATATGAGAAGAAAGGAACAGTTAAAAAATATCTCTTATTAATGAAAAAAATTATACGCGTCGAATTATAGTAATACGNCAATTCTTAAATATGAGAAGAAAGGAACAGTTAAAAAATATCTCTTATTAATGAAAAAAATTATACGCGTCGAATTTAAGGGNTACCGAGCGTTACACTTTTTCATAAGTGACTCCCAGCCGCAACCTAATTTAAGACGTTGTCACGTCAAAACAATATCAAATACATATATTTAATATCATATACANTACACACACATGCTACTATTGATATGGATATGTGCGCTGTAGCCCTGTCTGACAAAAGATTAAGAAATTTTTATGGTTGTGGGATAGCTGCCAGTGTATGTGTGGACTGTGAGGAAGGTAAATCCACTGGACTCGCATTCGGGGAAGTTTCGTCTTCGAACATGGTTTTTATATGCATCCCTTATTTTTAAATAATTTCCTTTCAAAACTGATTAAACGTTAAGTGTACGTTTCGACGACTAGTACGCGGGTTTAATTTTGTGTAGGTGTGAACGTCTTCTATTTTGGATGAAAGACTGACTGCCGGGAACTGTTGTATAATCCCTGGCCGTTGACGCACCAATTCTTAAATATGAGAAGAAAGGAACAGTTAAAAAATATCTCTTATTAATGAAAAAAATTATACGCGTCGAATTATAGTAATACGAGGGTTATTCGGAAAGTAAGGTCCGATTTCTTATAAAACATAAACCATCACAGACTTGTTCAAAAAATGTTTTTATTTAATTCCTTACATGTTTCTCTATTTTACTACATAGTTTTCATATTTGTTTAAACATTTGTCATAACGTTCTACAAGCTTTTGTATGCTTAAGTCATAGACGTCTGCCACCTGTGAGGATAACCAGTCTGAAACTTCTTCTTTCACCTCGTCATCTGTGGCGAAGCGCTTGCCTACCTAAAGGCGTTTGCCTTTAGGTACCACAACAAGTGAAAATCGCTCGGCGCCAAGTCTGGACTGTACGGTGGGTGGTCAATCTGTTCCCATCCAAAAGATCTGATCAGATTTTGGGTGTGAATGGCAGAATGGGGTCTGGCATTGTCATGCAGCAACAAAACTCCAGACGTCAGAAGGCCACGTCGCTTATTTCGTATTGCACGTCGAAGTTTAGTCAGGGTAGCGCAGTAAGCGGCTGTATTGATTGTTGTCCCTTGCTGCATAAACTCGACTAACACGACTCCATGTCTATCCCAAAACCCGGTTGCCGTAACCTTGCGTGTTGAGATTGTCCGCTTGGCCTTGACTTTAACTGGTGATGTCGGGTGACGCCATTCCATTGACTGACGTTTAGACTCTGGGGTCATGTGAGAAACCCACGTCTCGTCCCCTGTGACAATATTCTCTAAAAATTGATCACCTTCCTTATGATATCGGTCCAAAACATCAAGCGCACAAGCCATTCTTTTCATTTGGTGTTCCTCAGTAAGCAGCCTAGGAGGAACCCAACCTGCGCACAATTTGTGAAATTGAAAATTTTCAGAGACAATTTTGTGCAAAGTTGTTCTACCCACATTCGGAAATTCCAATCCTTAACTTGAAATTGTGAATCGCCGGTCTTCACGCATATTTTCGTCCACGGCTTTGACGAAATCTTCTGTGATCACTGATGGTCGGCCTGATCGCGGTTCATCATGGACATTTTCCCGTACGTCCTTGAAAGCTCTCACCCACTTACGCACTTTGCTGTCACTCATCGCTTTTAGGCCTTACACTTGGCTTATCTGTCGATGAAGATCCGCTGCTGAAACGTTCCTTGCTGTCAAAAACAGAATCACTGGCCGTATTTCACAGTCGGTGGGCTAATCAATTGTTTTAAACATTTTGAACTGGCACTGTAAACAGCACACTGCAACAATACCAATGCAAATGGTGTAGTTTGACGAGCAAGGCATGCCGGGAGTCGGTGCGCATGCGCGTTACAATGTTCGCACGACATTCGATTAGCTACGGCGATTCGGACCTTACTTTCCGAATAACCCTCGTACTATCATCTGAGAAAAAAAGACGTATATCATACTCTAGCTTGCCCGCCTTTAGAACGTGTCGGTTCGAGGTTTAGGTATTCCTGTTGAATCCAATATGGCGTCGGGACATATGTATACAATCGCTGATTCTGATATAGTTGAATTAGCCTTAAAAATACGTTCCCGTAGACATGCAACACAATATACTTAAGTCTCCAAACTTTAAAACTTAAAAATAAAATTCATAAGATTTATATATATCGTGTTCCAACAATAATAGAAAATATTCGCGACCAAGTCCAAAGAAGCATCATGCGTTAAAGTTGTGTTTGAAAACTCGTCACTGCAATGAAAGTATTCCTATTCAATCCAATATGGCAACTGACATTGGCATGCTGGTTTATCTACGATTATGACTTCGTATTCAAATCCCTCTTAGCAGTAAATACATCATACATCACACGATATAAGTTTTAAAAATCAGAAAGTAAATAAATTATTAGAGATACATAACTTTTATTTTTAATCATATGGATACTTAATTTCGTATTCGACACATTATGTCCTACAATTAACTTAAAAAAACCTTAAAGTTTAGGCATTCCAGTTAAATCCAATATGACTTCGGAAATAGATATGCAACTACTGGTTATGACAACGGATTTGAATTCGTATTAAAATACACATTCGCTGATACTTCACACGATATACTTTTTTTTTTACGTGTTATTTAAAACTTTAGTTAAAATTAAATTTAAATTAAATTACTTACATTTTAGTTATGTCTCCTCGAATCCAACTTGTCATTTTCGAAGGAAATTGAGTGGGAAAACAGGAAATTTACAGGGAAAATGGGAAATTTTGGGAGGTTTGAACCAAAATTGCACTGATAACATCACACAAAGGTCAAGGTCAAGGTTGCATGACGTCATCCAAGATGGTGGTAGTGACCCTCACAGCCTCACCCACAATCTATTGCACCAGAACCGGTCATTTGCATCTACTTAGGCCTTAGCAAACATTAGTGTTTTGTGCTTTGGATAGGTAAGCGGAAAAATTTGCAACCAACGGGCTGAAAATATAAATTTAGCAGGACTTTTAAAAATGCTCACTTTATCATGAGCAGCTTTTCGTTGTGTTGTGAGATTGGTTACACGAGCCATAGACTGTCCACAGTCAGTTGAACAGTTTCAAAAAATCTGCTTTGATTCTTCTTTCAACCCACCGTGCATACATCCGCCACACGTAAAAATTAACATTACCACGGACCTGATAACTAGTATTCATGCACCGATCGGTCCGCGCTGGAAAATGAGTTTCTTTTACACCAGTTCTTGCCCTAATGTTCACAAAATAGGAAACAACTTCCGTGGCCACCAATTTTCAACATCACACTTGATAAGTCGTTATAGTTAATACGAATAACTGCTTTTCATAATCCGCTGCAAACATTACTGTACTTGTGGAGGCCAATAGTTTACATTAAAACCTATGCCATTACGAGCAGGGAATTATTTCAAAAGTTGGTATGAACAGTACTAAATTAACCGAGAACCACCTATAATCAATATATATTATCTACACGCTCCCGAGTTATCAGAAAAAAAAAGTTTTTTCTTAATTATCGAGCAAATTAAAAATCCCGGAGAAAAATTGTGGCCACTGAATTCCACTTCGTTAAGAGCTCTGGTATTCAGTGAAAATATCGTCTCAACAGATCTCAGATACTGGCCTCAGTGAGTGGAAACTAAGGGCGCAGACAGATAACGGGAATGTTTCTGTTGGGAAGGGAGTTTTGATGGGAAGGGATCCCAAGTAAGGAAGTAACAAGTCAATCCAGTAGTTTTCGGAGACAAATACTTTGAACGAATTACTTTTAGTGACTATGTAAACATTATAACTTTGTGTTACGAATCTATTTATTTAATGCCTTTAAAAGTCACTGTCTTGGTATATCATTTATTAATGAACATCTAAAATATGTTATGATTTATTTTACAAAAACCGACGCACAATAAATACTAAATACACTTTATTTTCATATTCATATATATCAAGGAGCTAATTAATTTCCCAGTTTTCAGCGCTAAAAAACTGACTTCTCTGGTACGATGTGTAATTTTATTTGCCATAAAGAACAAAATATCTCAGCTCAGGATCATCAGGGAAAAGGACCAGAACAACTAGACTTCCCCTTTCTTCGTGAGTGAGATCCTGGCGGGAACAAAGAAAATGTACCTAATGTTTCGCGTGTACCGGATATTATGTAAATCCTGCGCATCGAAGCGCTATCACGAAATAACATATTCCGCTGCCGTTGCCTCAGATCCGCTGCTGCATTCATGTTCGGCGGGAGATATTCTCCGATGCGACATGATATACTCGGATAGCAGTTGTCAGGGCCAGAAGGTATTTCCGCCAGTTGTTTCCGTGAGCAGCCGGATGAAGCGACTGATGCAGAGCGCCTAATTACTGTGATCTCGTTTCTGCAGTTGTTGCAGGATGTGCGAAACCCAAGTGATCGGCAACTGGACCAACATGTTCACTGTTATTGTTGATAGGAGAATACAATTGTTGAGTTGTTGAGAGAGAGATTTGGGTGGCTCTTTAACAGCGAGGTCTTGAGAGCCGATGAGGGTGAAAAGAGGTGAGAATGGAGCAGTGCCGGAATACAAGGGCGAGGGAAACGGGAGATTCCAGGGCAGAAAACCCACCGACCAGCGGCATTGTTCGGCACGATTCCCACTTGCGAAAATCCGGGAGTGTCCCGGCCGGGGATTGAACCCGGTTTGCCTTGTTGGGAGGAGAGCAGGCTAACCGCTCAACCACCATGGCCATTAATGCAATTGTTATCCGTAATGAAAATAGGAGGGGGAGTTTAGGGTTAAGTATAAGTATACATATAACACTGGTACAATAAACACATGCATATTTACGCATATACCACACGCTTACATATTTAGATGTGAAGTGCTACAAAGTCGTACTATTCATATTTCAAATAAAAATATATACTGGTAACGAGATCCTAGCTTGATTGAAAAACCATAGCAACTAAGTGTAATAAAATATGAATATAATGTACGTGGAACTAAATTTTTTAAATAATTCTAATATAACTGCAACTGAACTCGTTGGCAAAATGTTTTAAACGGCAAAGGGTAACTCATTGCACCCGCCTTCACCCTTTCCCATCCCCATCCAAAAATCAGTTAATTTTTAAACGTTTAAACTCGAAATGCAACAGAAGGCGTAACGTATGTTGACTTACAATTCCAATGATACGCGCAATAAGGTCGAAATCGGTTTCGCAGAGATGAGAATTCTAGGACTAAAAAGCCAAACTTTTCCCAAGCTCACACATTCTTGGGAGTATTTTTTTTACCTCTGGGGTGAAACAGTTCCACCAATTCACTCGGATCAAGCGTTCCCACTAATATTGCAGATTTATTAGGTCGCGATTGAATGCGTATGATCAAGTACCAGTGTGAAATTGTTATAAACATAACATTCTTACAATTTCGTTAATTTTTAATTTAATAAAAAATTTACTGACGCCAAATTAAATATTACTCCTCTAATAAGAGAGTAGATTGTGTAACTTCTTCGCTACCGATAATACTGATGCAGTATGCCAATTAGTGTTCACGTTGACATACATGCGGACATTTTTCGAAAGGCTCACTAAAATGTGTTCAAGTGTACGCTAACCGAGCTATGTAAACTTCGTTGTTACCAGTTAAAAAAGTTATCGGTAAACAGTTACGCCGGTCCTTTGCTGACATGGAAAACGAAAATAAGATAAAAGCCCATAGCGTACAAAAACAAATAATAAACGAAAAAACTAGCAGCCTACGACAGGCGACAACTATGACAGATGAAAACAAGATAGTAGCCTGGAACGAACATCAGTTGTAAACAACATGGTAGCTGAAAACAAGATGGCAGCCAGAAACAAATGACATATAAAAACAAGATGATGCCCAAACAATTGTCAGATGATGATGCACTCTAGTTAGCAGTTTCGGAGAAAAGTGGTGGCCAATGATAACACACTCTAACAGACGACATCGGAAAAAAACGGCTGCTGATTGCAGCATGCACTAGCAGGCAAAGACGAAATCAATTATGGCAGGTGATCAGACGCAAGTAATCAGTGCTCCTTGTGATCAACTCCAGAAAATAATATGGCGGTTGGAAACAAATGACAGACAAAACAAGATGGCGGCATACAGCACATGTAAAACAAGATGGCGACAACCCTATACTCTGATAGCTTTATTCCTGTGATCGAACATATAGAAAACAAGATGTCAGACTACAAGGGTTGAAACAAGATGGTAAATAGGAACAAGGCGGCATGTAATAAACTAAAAATATATGAAAAAAAGACGGCGTCCAAGAAATCGGCAGACGACAACACATCCTAAAACACAAATCTGGAAACAATGATGGTGAACGAGTGGGTGGCACTTGGGCGACTTAAAGGATAATCAGTTTCCCTAACGACCAACTTCATTGACAAATATGGCTGTCGGAAACAAACGACAAACGAGATAATGTTTGTGGTTGAAAACAAGATAGCTTCTGGACATAAATGACAGCCGGAAACAAAGTGGCCGCTGGAAACAAAATGGTTCCCACAAAGATAATTTTTTTTTACGAATAAACAGAATAGGTCTCTGAAACAAGTGAAGGGCATGTTTAAAAATAACTATAGTTATGTATCGCTGGTCTGCGCCGCTGACCTTGGCCCGCCCCACACAAGCGGGTGGAAGAGAATGACATAGTAATGATACGATGGTCAGGGCAACTGATATAAAAGTGTGACAGGCCTCCGAGCTGGCCGGCAGTTGTTGAATGGAAGAGTTTCAGCGATAGACGACTAGTGAGAAGAGAAGCGCTCGGCGAGAGAAGTAACCAGCCGGAGGAAAATCTGCGACTGCGAACATAAGACCAGTGAAGAGTACAACTGCAGACTGGACTATTGGACTGGATGCTTGAGTGAAAAACATTACAAATGATGGAAACAAATAGACTGACCGTGTTACTGATGAGTATGAGTTAATTGACAATAACCAAACAGAGACATTAAGAAGAACGTTAATTAGAGTAGAAACAGACATTAAATATAGCGCTCACTCGGAAATAAAAAGAGTAATAGTGGAGATAGATAATTTAATGCTGTAAATAATAGATGTGTGAATAAATTAAAAATCAAATTTATTCTTTTATTTTTATTGAGACCTCCAGCCCTCGCGAACTCAGGCGATCATGTAACACTATTATTTTGGAGAGTGAAAATTAATTTAGTGGGAGGTATTCTTTTAGATTTGGCCAACGCATAAGCGAAATGTTCGAACAATAATAGTAAACTACTGTTAGTAGAAGGTAATTTTTGTAGGTCTGTAGGGAAATCCTGGAAATTTTGAGGGAAATTATAGGAATGCCAATAGCATCATTATGTTAGTTTAAATTCAGATAGCTAATTCTGCCAGTTCAAACACGATCTCAATTTATGAGCATCGAGGGTCGGAGCCCACTATTATTATTTAAATCCCCTGAGTTCAGGCTTTCTGAACATAACCGTGCGAAGTAAAACACAGTCTAAAATCAAGTAATTCCAACCAATGCGCGTTTCTGTAAGTGATATGAGGTAACACATAGGATACAAATGCATCCATTTAATTATGGTTCGTTAAAAGAAATACGTAATTTTTTGCAGCCTTTTAAAGTTATGGTATCCTAATTATATCCAATTTTTGTAAAATGAACTGAAATGCTGATGGAGTTTCTTGGGTGATGAAGACTCGGTAAAACATTTATGATAAAATGTGTTACGTGGTTATCTGCTATGCATTTGTTGTTGTGAAACAACTGCTAAGCTGCTCGCAATTATTGATGAAATTAAATACTCAATTTATGCTTATTTACGTATAGGTAGTAATGTTTGGGCAAATGTGTTATTGTGTTCGTTCTCTCTCTTTGGGAGGGGAAGGGGAGCATTCTCATAGTACCTCACTCACCAATATGATGTAGCAGTATGTAAGTATATCAATTCTCAGCTGCATTTGACCTGCAGTATCCTATTCCCAAAGAAATGTTATTTATGTCTGTGCTTGGAGTGCTTCCTCGCTTGGTCGATATATCGCAGTGCTAACTTATTAAGCTCAAAAGAAATATTCAGCATATGGCTTGCAATATTGTTCCAAAGGACATTGTTTACAAGTTTAGCTACTTAGCCGGTCTTTATTCGTCTTGCTCTGTGCACATTGACACTTCTTGGATAGCCCTTGGCTGCTTTTCTCAACTTGAGGTAAACACTTCACGCTTTTAAGAACGCTTGGGAAATAAATGATCGACAAACGTGTTAAGTCAAATATACGGGTTTCTAAAAACCAAGATATTAAAACCAAGAAAATAACTCTTGCAGGTACCAATTTTTGTCATATTTGTAAGCAAATATTTCGATTGGGTGATTGATTCCTTCAGTATAATATCTTGCGCTGTTGTGAAATGTAGCTACAAATATTATAGAATAAAAATAAATAGCTCGACAGAAATATATCAGTGTGGCAAAAGTTTGCTCCTTCACAGTTTGAAAACCGGCGCAGAAATGGTCTGAAAATCGTCTCTATTTTTGAAACGTGAAATTATTGAGTTTCTCTACCTGCGCCAAAAGTTCTTCCTAAAAAGTGCATCTTGCATTATCTGCTTGATATAATACACATTAAAATGACTGTGTTGTCTTGGTCTATTAAAATACAGTATATAAATAGTATAATGTTAAGTAACTGAAAGTTTTAAAGGTTACTCAAATCAATAAAACTTTTAAATAATTCGCTAGGTAAAAATATATTTTTATTTCATTTCATTGTAGGCTTTGAAATAATAACGCAAACTAATCCATTGTTATGCCAAAATAGTGTAAACTCTCGAGTAAAGATCTCCCATACTAACCGCAGGAGGTCAAATAGGCTGGTTTGCTCATTTGGTGATACCCAGACGCTTCACTATTAAGATTCTGAATATAACTGAAAAGTCTAAGACATTTCATGTTAGTGATAAGTGACTTTGAAAGGCAGCTGACGATGTAGTCCTACAGGTTAGGACCACCGCTCATATTTACGGCACAGGAAATTGTTTAATCTATCCGGCTAGCAAATAATTGCTCGTTTCACTCTGTGCATATGGCAAAGCGTGCAAACCAGGCGCATGTGCAGAGAACCAACAGCAAGTGTGGTGACCTTGTTGAGTGGTGCGGCGATATAAAGTGTTGGCACACACAGAAAAGGTGTTTCCAGCAACAGATTTTATCGTAACCGATAGCCTGCTGTTATTTGCAGTGGCTTACTTCTCTCACGCCCTCGAAGGCTTCTTTTTAAGTATAGGTGAGGCATAACACGCACACATTCTCTGATGGCCGAGTGCAGTTGAAAATATGATTGTCCATTAGGAGAAGCAGGAGTCGAGAGATTTGGGCGGCTCTTGACAACGAGATCTTGAGAGCCGATGAGGGCAAAATGAGGTGAGAATGGAGCAGCGTCGGAACGCAAGGGCGAGGGAAACGGGAGATCCCCGAGAAAACCCGTCGACCAGTGGCATCGTCCGGCACGATTCCCACTTGCGAAAATCCGGAGTGACCCGGCCGAGGATTGAACCCGGTTCGCCTTGGTGGGAGGCGAGCAGTCTGACCGCTCAGCCACCGCAGCCCCGAGAAGCAGGAGATGACACCTATGTTGATCAGGAATGCTATTTTATTCGTTAATATAATTAACGTTTTTTGTTAATACAGTGCAGATAGCCGGTGAGACTACGTTGCTGGCGAATAGATTAACACTTCACGAATAATATTTTGAGTTCAAATCGTTCGGTAAGCTTGTCAGCATCTTAGGTGTTAAAAAACAGGTTCCGTATACCAATACACTGCTCAAAAACATTGACTTTCTTGTACTCTACAATTTTTTTTTAATTTAAAAAAATCAAGGCCAAGAAATATTACGAAACACTTTTAGAAAACCATTGCTGCTTAAATGGCTTGAACGTGGTGAGTTTCGCAGCACTTGTTTTTTTGACCACAGGAATTGCATGGTGCAATTACAACATATATACTGAATTAACTATACTCTTATAATATTAAAAAGCTGCACTGAAAATTATTTACATAGAATTCAAAGAACCGAAAAAATTAGAAAATAAAACATGGAAAAGTAATTTGTGCTAACTGTGATGTCTTGTTAGAATGCAAATAGATAAATAAGAAATGATTTGATCATCGTCATGAGCTGCCATAGTGGTGAACTATAGGATATGTATGCATGTTATAATTTAATAATACTGACGACCCACAAATGAAGGTTCGTTTCTAAGAAATTACTGTGTAATAATGTGTAGTTATAAGAGCTGCGGCTGTTGTAAAACACGCCATTCATAATTGTTTTTTATAAAATTCATTGGGGTTACCATAAATATTTTAGAATGAATTTCGTAATGAGGAAGTAAAATTGGTTGCTTAACAACATATTGTTAATAGCAATTCAAACTTAACTAAAACGTCGTCTTGTGCTGTTTCCCTGAAATCTGCCGTTTTCAAGAAATTCGCGTACACACTCATTTAAAGACCTGCGTTACATTTGAGATTCCTTGTAAACTGTCTTACAAGTGCGCCTATCTAACACTACTAGATAAACTCTATTATAATACGTGTTACACGCCTGTGGACACTCATTTCTTAGTTAATTTCTGTTTAGAAACTTCATGAAATCAGTGGGATTAAGGGGAAAAAAAATATTAGTTTTGTTAATTGACATTCTGAAATCAAATGTGTAAAGAACAACGAGTATTCTCCCGGTACATCATAAAAAAACGCCCTCACGTCACGAAATTAAATTCGAAATAAGGGTGGCAACCATTATTATTTCCAAGAACTAATTTTATGACAGTGACTGCTTTTTGCAGAGATTCGTTCTATGAGCATTGCATATACTTTTGTCTTACACTGTCTTTAGCGATGATTTCATGTTTAAACTACAACTTAATTTTATTGCTGGGAGGTTTGTAGCAAAGTTCAGTGCAGGGCTTGATGCCACTTTCGTGGGAATTCACTCAGAATATTTTCAATTATGACATTCGGAAAATGTCATTTTTGGCAATGTTGAAGAGCTTCAAAACAGTGTTTGCGATAAGCGTGATCTGTTTAAAGTTGTATTCCGCCCTAATCTGATGTGTTTATTTCCGTGTGCAAACAGATTGTGCACGCATGATACAGTTTGTTTTAAAATCGTGCCTATGGATCTTAAAACGGTCGCCCTACGATTTTATTGGTGGAAAGTGTCTAGCACGTTACAATGCAGGTCCCTCGCGTATTTTTGCATATATCTAACTCATATGTTTTGAAGTACAGCGCTTTGAAAAACCCGTTTCAGCTGGAGGTGTTCGAAATTGTGTCCATAGTGTACGTGATGTCGTGAAAGTACTCAACAGGCCTCGTCTGATGTGTTCTTTTTGTAGATCAGCACAATGAACGTTTAACAAATTCGTTTCAAAAACGTATTTTAAACACAGTTCAGCGCACTTCAGGCGCCAGACAGGCGATCCCCTAGCCAGACAATTTATTTTTTCTGTTTCAGATATGCCAATAAAAAACGAGCTACTCCCACTGTTTCCGTGTTGGATTCCGGTGTTGGGCAGCGGCGCTCATTCGGGCTTCCCAAGCTTCTACCAGGAAATTGTGACCCATCGAGTTCATTCGTCTGTATTTGCCATACATTCTGGCTCTGGAGCGGTGATGGTGTCGGTGAAGAGATTTGAGCGGCTCTTAACATCGAGGTCTTGAGAGCCGATGAGGACGAAGCGAGGTTAGTATGGAGCAGCGCCGGAATGCAAGGGTGGGGAAAACGGGAGATCCCCGAGAAAACCCGCTGACCAGTCTAGCACGATTCCCACATGTGAAAATCCGGGGGCGACCCCGCCGGGAATCGAACCCGGCTTGCCTTGGTGGGGGGGGGGCGAGTAACCCTGGAACGGCGTCGTCCGATACGAGTGCGTTAATTTAGGGACAACGTGAGAATGTCAAACAAGCTCTATGTGCATAAATCCACTTGTGAAACGGAACGTTTGTTAATTAGATTTTTTTTTAGCACAGGCTGCAATACGTATTTTCCGTGTGGCCCAAAATTATGTAAATTTTAATTTTCTTTATTTTACGTAGGTATCAGAGAAATTCTTTGGGAATTTTTCCTCGTGTTCATATGTCATTATCTAAGACAGCATACATCATGAAATCATATTTCCCTTAAATTAAGTAGCATATTTGTAAATTGATGTTAAATTAGTTTTGTTATTACCTACTACGTACAAAAGGCTGAGTTATTTGTTTTTTAATGTATGTTAATGCAAATAGTAATGGCAAGTCTGTAAACGTATTTTAGAAAGAAGTTTCCTTAAAATAATTAAACAACGTAAAAAATAACAATAAACTCTATTACTGCAGGTTAATTTGCTCTTAAAAAGTTACCAGCCTACAAACAGATTGCTGCTGTTCGAGTACTTGGCGAAAAAAATACGCGACTCGTAAATCTGCTTGACTTACGATCAACAACTTATTTTTAAGAGCATTATAATTAAAAGGTTATTTGATGTGTGACAATGGTAGCATAAGACATTAAATACATTTAAATAATTGCAATAGGTTATATTAACTCTGCGCTGAGAATAAATTGACTTTATCTTAGAATTTACAGTTTTCCAAAGTTTAAATCCACTCACGAGGCTCGAGACTCATATAAACTTTTAACTTAGCAACTAACAGAAACGCCAGATTATTATTTTCTAACCCACGTGCTGATCAGGTATATTTTTAGTACTAATGAAATATTGTTTCTTGTCATAAGGATTTTTTTTAAATGTGATTTTATGGGAGCTCACGCTCTAAAGAGCTTCGATTATCTTGGGTATTAATTTGTTCATCTATCTCACACTAGGGAGGAAAAAAAAACATTTAATTCTACAGTTATCTTTATACATTGATCAAGGGGACGTCTTATTTATAACTGGCAAACTAGTTTATACGAAATGTCCTGAACTACAGAGAAAATATTACGCCCTTACAAAGTATGAAGAATGTGTAAACTGAATAACTTTCAACGTAACCAAAGTTCGTTTTTAACATTAGAAATTAAAACATGAGATTATATAGTCATTTTTAACTGCAATTACGTAACTTTGAAATTACGTAATTTTTTTTTTTAACATTTTCAATTTGAAACGAACATTGCCAGTGCTATTGTTGTCGCGAGTTGGTGTCCCTCGACTACTGCGTCAAAAACCTAACGTAAGTGAACAACCACGTGTTGTCCGCTACTGAACGGCGAGAGCTTCCAAATCACAGCCTGCAGCACGGCGTTTTTCGTCGAAGGGGTGTGTCTGCAAGCTGTGGGAAGTTACGCTGTGTTGTGGTGCGGTTAATGTCGCGCCGAAAGTGTCGGAAGCGGTGGTCGGGGAAGTCAACAACAAGGCGAGTGTGTGTCTGTCTCTGTCTAACGGGCTGTCGGCGCCCAAGGCCACAGGGGAAGTACTGCGTGGCGGGTTATAGCGCGGCGCGCGGCCGCCGAACGCCAGACAGCACCGAGCAACAACAGCGAGCAGACATGGGCAGCACGGGCGGAGCGCACTTCACTGGCGACGGCCGGAAGATCCGCGTCGACACGAACCGCGGCACCCTCATCGTCGTCGGCGACCGCACGCGCCTCAAGGTCAAGGTGAATCTGGGCAGCATCTTGTACACGGGCCGGCAGGGGCGCGTCGAGGTGGGCGACAACCTGGGCAGCGTGCGCTACGTCGGCGAAGGCGGCCTTGTCGAGGTGGTGCGGGCGTCTCGCGGCGTCGTGCAGTACGTCGGCAGCGGCGGCAAGGTGGTGGCGCCGCCTCCCCCACCCTCGGCCGGCCTGCAGGACTGGTGCCTCGGCCTGGCCAGCACCCTCGTCATCGCCGCCTGACTCCTACGCTCTTCGCACGCCTGCCGCAGCGCTGTGCCTCTAGGACCGCCGTGCGAGTCCTCCAGCGCGAGCCGCCACTGCAGGGCAACGTCGTTCCTCTACGACTGCCAACCATCTTGCAGTGCGATCTGTCCGACGAAACGACACCGACGACGCTGTGAAACGTGACTGTGTATTTCTCGTCCACGCTTTGTTTGCAACACCTCCAAACCAAGTCGTAGTTTGTGTATTCCTGCGGCCTTCCTCAGGAGTTTGGCAGATGACGTCGCTGCTTTCGTGAATCGTCACTGCCCACGTGTGTGTATTTACAAACACTGCAGTCCTCAACTGGATGTTCTGGCGGATGCGGCCTTCTTTGTTCGTTGGAGGAGCTCTCCATGTTTCTTAACTTTTCATCATGTTCCTCAGTGTGATCAACGTAAAAAATGCTTCCAGATCTCTGTTCCAGTTTTGCACAGAAGTGCAGTGCTCAAGTGTGTAGGATATATTTATAACATATTTATTTGAGAATTAAATTATGGTCTGGATGTCATCTTGCCTTCACGCAACATGCCTACGTTTAGGAGTGTATTTGTTAACGACAAATAATGCTCTGCCTCGTACATGCATTGTTATCAGTGTCAAGGCAACCTGAGTTTAGTGTTGACGAACTATTTTTTTGTGAATAGTAAAAAATTATTATTTTAGAAATTTGAATTGACAGACACGACATTGTAATTTTTTTTAGTAATTAGGAATCTTATAAAGGTTGTTTGTTAAAAAAATGTATGATTTATGGTCAGTTCATACAGCTGTAAGCAGGCTTGCAAGTGTGGATGTAAAAACAGTATTGACTAAATAATACTATATGGAATTGATGTCCTTTTATTTCAAAAATATTATATTTCCACCAAAGACGTCAAAATAATGTCTGTTGCCATTAAGACGTGTATTTTCAAAACTACCTCATATTATTATTTATTTATTTATATGTATTGCTTGTGACTGTGACGAATAATTTGTCAAATTAAATATTTATAATACTACAATACTTTGCACTGTTCTGATTTAAAAAAAAAGCATAAGAACTAAAATTTTATGTAATTTTAATTTTAACCCAACATAGTAAACATGTGATTCTTACTTAAACATTACATTATAAAATAAATATCTTTATAGTTTTCATTCTAAAATGTTTAATAAACGTGTGGTCTGTTGCAAAATAGAAACTGCTCCAAAAAATTCACTCGTAAGGTATGCATAATATACACGAACTTATTTGGAAGTCGCATGTAATTTCACCAAAGAAAAAAAAATGCACTGGAAATATAGTTTTTAAGAACGCGTTTATGAAAAAATTACACAAAAATGGCAGAATCTCTTGCAATAAATTTTCATAGTTTTATCGTGATTTTACTTTTGAAAAATAAATTTAAAGTTGAAAAATACCAAGCACATTTTAAGAACTCTCAAAGAGGGAGGAGGATGAGAGGGAGAGAAATAAAATTAAAATGTTTACATATAAGTTGTTATCAGCTTACATTTACTTGACCAAAATAACAAGACAATCGTTGCATGATTGGTATAAAACATCGTCAAAAGTTTCCGAGCCGACATATATACTTCTTACAGATCTGCCTCTCAAAAAGGCTACATATTAAACTAAACACTTTACAAAAAGGGAGATCAGTATTAAATTATGTTGCCACAAAGCATGTTCTGATTTCAGTAATATAGGCTGTTCACGGTGAAGTGAGCACTTTTGAGGTCATAGCTACTTTTCTCCTATCAGCCATTTTTTATCCTTCCACTACTTTTTAAAATGCCATGCAAGTAAAAACACAGTTTACATATTTCACCGGACTCGAAAGTTAACGCATAAGGATACAGTAAAATATATTTATTGACTATTATTTCAAATGAGAGGGCTTCAAAAAGTGCTCACTTTACCGTGAATCGCCTATAACGTGGGTTTATATTGCCATACGTAATTAAGTGATACATATAATACAGAAAAACATAGAAGGAAACATATTTAATTAAACATTATATATGATATATCGAAACCAGTTTTCCTCACGACACAATGGGGAAGTATTTTTTCGCGCATAAAAATATTTCTGCAGAAGGTTTTCATAATGTTCTTTAATCTAGGGTTTTAATGAAGGATGGATGACGAAAGATGTTTTAGGGCAACCCGTTAAAGTATCAAATGCAGTTTGTATAATACTCTGTGGCGCTTATCTTTTTAAACGTAAAGGCGTATAAAGTTGTTTCCTCCGACGAGGCTACTTTTTTACTTGTCTTATTGAAAAGTGGTTCTAAGGGTTCGATTCGCATAGGTCTTCGCCTGGTTTAAAAACGGGAATATTTTACCGCGCAGCGTATCTTCAATTAAACCTTAGTGTTACCACGCTGGGACTTTGAGAACTCAAGTCTTCGGATTACTTCATCCACAGTTTTTCGGGCGTGGTTCACGGGCGCTCTCTATGTCTTCATTTCCTAGAATAATTCTTCTTCCACCATTTCTTCTTGTCCCCCGGCGGTGTACATACATACATACATACATCTTCCTCTCGATATCTATGCCCTTACTTCAAATTCGCTTATTTACTACTGTGCAGCAATAACCACAAAGTTGAATAGTTAATACATGCAAAGGTGTAGGATGAAGTTTATATACACCATAAGCAGACTTAACTAGTCATAGCAGTATATCTATATCTCTTCACACACAGCAGGTATCTCATCAGCCACTTATATCAAATGGCCAAGAATATCACTAGAACCAATTCTACTTTTTGTTTGATCCGCGGTAATTATAGCAGTATCAATACTACTATCCACTCTTGCCCTTGCTGATACTATTACTAAAATTATCAACTGACAGAAGCATGAATATCTCTTTCTTTGATTCGTCAGTGGAGGTGTCATATACCGTACAAAGGCCAGGATAGAAAGTTGCGAAAGTCATGCATGCCCCGCGCGGTGTATCGCAATGCGGCATGGAAGCAGCCGATGGACATTGACTTAGAAAGTCCACAGAGCTGTTTTCACCCGGAAGTTATAACNGCAATGCGGCATGGAAGCAGCCGATGGACATTGACTTAGAAAGTCCACAGAGCTGTTTTCACCCGGAAGTTATAACCAAGGTTACTGAGCGAGCCAGGGGATAAATAAGCATTCTCGGGTGTGGTAGAGGAGAGAGTGATCTGAGCTCCAGCACGATGAAGGGCGGCATTCTTCGATGAAGTTCAACTAACAGGTATCCGTGGCTGACTCCAGNGATCTGAGCTCCAGCACGATGAAGGGCGGCATTCTTCGATGAAGTTCAACTAACAGGTATCCGTGGCTGACTCCAGTGAGCGTAAGTAAATTAACTTAATTCACCTATTTTGTATTTGGTAATTGTAAGGCAACTATTGAATGATAAGTAATAGGGTTAATGGCGATATATCTATTGAATAAAAGCTTACTACTTTTAACTTTGGATTTGTCATTTTGAGATAATTAAAACACCTTCCACCAGTGCAAATATATTGCTATTTTAATATTGATTTTTGCTACCACCACGAAAAGCCAGTAGGACAACTTCCACTCGGCTGACTTCTAGCTGTCGTCGTCCGACGATAACGGTCTGGATACGACATAAAAAAGTTTGGTGTCAGATGTGGAGTAGATCAGTAAACAGCTAAAATCTGAGTTAATTGCACACTTAAAGAGATGGCTAGCTACGCAGAAGTTAAATCGTTGACGACAATTAAAATAAATTAGACGAGGCAGCACGGATCTGGTATGAAAATGAAAACAAAAGGAAACGGGAAGAATGACCGACTACGGCAGCGGTAGGGAGAAGACAATTCGACTTCAGGAGGCGGTGCGAGTCCCGGCGAAGGAGCAGGACGGCAGCAACCCAACTTCACCAGACGCAACAAGGCGGCGGGGGTCCACGACTGCAGAGAGAAGCGAGGAGAGTTCCGGCCAAGAGGACGGAGCATCAACGACGACGGGGTGCTGGCGAAACGACCTGAACTAGACTAGGGGGTAAGTTNTTCCGGCCAAGAGGACGGAGCATCAACGACGACGGGGTGCTGGCGAAACGACCTGAACTAGACTAGGGGGTAAGTTACACTCAAATTTCCTACACCCTCATTTCAGTTCATTCAGAATGGCAGATGAAGGGCGTAGTTATTGTTCAATAAGCGCAGTATTGAAGTTAATTCCTGAGTCGTTTAATAAAGATAAAAGAAAACTGCGCGAATACGTTGACAATGTAGAGGCGGCATTTGAATTATCGGACCCAGCCGCACGAGAAGCTGCTCAAGGTCAAAATAACGGATGTCGCGAAGTCTAAAATATTATAACGGCTAAAGATAGCTGGGAAGAGGTTCACCTAATTTAGAAGAGAACTACGTGACGAAAAGGACGTTGGACTTTTATGCATGCCGCATGTTTAATGCAAGACAGGGCAAAACAGAGGCGATAGCATCCTCTGGGGTAGCAAGATAAGACACTATGCAAATCCAGTTCAAAGAAGCAGCAAGTCGTGTACGTATCGGTAATGATCAAACCGATGCATTAGTTTTAATTCCGCACTTCGTCAAAGCCTGCTTCATTCAAAGGTTAGTCAATGAGAGAATACAGACGTTAGTAAGAAGTAACAAAGCAGCGATTGGTAGTTTAGCACTGGCAGTAGAATCGGCGCTCGAGGAAGAGTAATATCATCTCGCAACAAGGACACGAAGTTACTGGTAACTAATGAGCCTACTTTCCTCCACATGCGTGCAAATACATTTTTAGTGAAGCTATTAAAAGCTTAGATGGTAGGCAGGAGTTGACGTCTCATTGACTGCAATATCATCAGAAATGAAACCAGGAACATGTGAAACAGTACCAAGACAATTAAAATACACAAGCGACTTACTCAGGATTCGAATTCAGAAAACCTCGTAAAATCAAGCTAGCTTACAATCAACTGCATCACGGTGGTAGGATTCGGAGCATCCACTTCGGATGTAATTAGTATAATGTTTTGAATGATAGGGTTCAACAATCTGAAATATTTACACGGCCATAATTTTTAAAATAAGTGCCTCAGCCACTAAAACACACAAGTTTACATAGCCTATCATAACGCTACTTGTGTGAAAAATTTGATGGAATTTGGTTGATTGGTATCGGAGATATGGCATACAAACATTATTTTCTTAAATAAGGCTATCTTACAAAATTGCTTAAAAAGAGACTCTGTACGCAATGTTTGTAATAGATAAAGTCAGCATAAAAAGTTTGATTGAAATCGTTAGGTATGCCAAACACATTAAAAAAGTTTATGTCCACCATTTTAAAAATCATTGTCTGACGCCATTTAAATCATGTAACTTTACTTGGCCTTCTCTAGGTGTGCAAAAGTTTGTGGAAATTAGTAGAATTATTCTGGAAATATGACAAAATGTTCAATTTACTGACCTGACACTAATTTGCAAAAAANTGTGGAAATTAGTAGAATTATTCTGGAAATATGACAAAATGTTCAATTTACTGACCTGACACTAATTTGCAAAAAATACGGCAAATGAGAATCTTTGCATGCATATCGGTTGATTGGTCCTCGAGATATGGCATAAACCTTCAGTGATAATGTGACGATCTTCATAAATGGAGGGTAAAAAGTTTATATATCAGCACATTCGATTATTGTCATAGATTAAACATAAAAAGTTAAATTTAAATATGTTAAACATTTTCGTAGATGAAGCACACTAAGCTAAAATGTTTGTACATTCGCCATTCAGAAAATAAGAGATATACATTTTTAAAACATATAAATTAATACAGCCTACCACAGAACAACTTTCTCACCAAATTTGAAAGAAATCGTTTGGTTGTTTCCCGAGATACGACATAAAGATTATTTTATTTAATGTGGCGATATCTTATAAAATGGTGGAGAAATGGGCATAGACGATTTTGATGGATATAAATCATACTGTCAGCATATCAAATTAAGTTGAAATTGGTTTTGCAGTTACGTAGATAAAAAATTCTGAGCCAAAATGTTTTTATGGCCACCATTTCGAAACACGTGTGTCTGACCCTCTCAAAATTTATAAGTTTACATAGCCTGCCATAGTGCTAATGGTTTGCCAAATTGGTAGAAATAGGTTGTTTTTTCGGAGATCACATAATTTTAATTTGTCGAGTGAGACTGTTTTACAAAATGGCGGACAAGAGATTTTGTGTGTACACATTTGATTGTTGTAATATATACAGCCAGCATACAAAGTTTCATTGTAATTAATTACAAGGTTTCAACGATATAACATTCAAAACTTAAATAGCTATATGGTCGCCACTTTGAAAATAAGTGTCTGGCATACCTAAAACATATCAGTTAACATTACCTACCGCAGTACTAATTGTCTGCCATATTTGGTAGGAATCGGTCAATTGTATTCCGAGAAGAAATAAAAAACTTTATTTATTCGTGTGGCACTATCTTACAAAATGTAAGACAAAAGGGGCTCTCTAAAGTCACATTTTATGTTTGTTAGGTTGAAATTAATTAAATGATTTCGAATATATCGCATACTATGCTAAAATATCTAGATGGTCGCCATTTTGAGAATAAGTGTCTGAAATACTTGAAACATATTTGTACATATCAACTGCAGCAGTAATACTTATTTGCCAAATTCGGTATGAATCTGTCAATTGTTTCCAGAGAAATTACACAAAAATATATTAATTAATGTAGCCCTATCTTACGAAATGGTGGACAAGTGTTTGTTTTGACTTATTTTATGCTTTTAATAAATACCGTCAGTCTACAAAATTTGGTAAAATGGTACGGTAGTTATACCAAATAAACCTGAAATATTTGTAGGGCCTATAGCTGCTATTTTGAAAATAAGTGCCTAATAAAGTTTATATGCTTATATTTACTTGGCTTATCATAGTATTTCTTACGTGCCAAATTTGGCGAAAAATTGGTTTAGTAGTTTTAAAAATATATAACATAAAATATTTATTTTTACATTCGGTGCTTTATTTCAAAATGGCGGATAAAAGTGGTTGTGTAGCTTATATTACACTTTTAATAGATACTGTCATCGTACAAAATTTGGTTGAAATTGGTGAAATGGTATGTTAGTTATACCAAATGAACATCNTTTAATAGATACTGTCATCGTACAAAATTTGGTTGAAATTGGTGAAATGGTATGTTAGTTATACCAAATGAACATCAAATATTTATATGGCCGCCATTTTGAAAATAAGTGTTTAGGTTCAATTAAATACATTTACCTGGCTAATCATAGTATTACTTACATGCCATATTGGGCGAAATTAGGTTGTTTAGTTTTCGAGATATAANTTTAATAGATACTGTCATCGTACAAAATTTGGTTGAAATTGGTGAAATGGTATGTTAGTTATACCAAATGAACATAAAATATTTATATGGCCGCCATTTTGAAAATAAGTGTTTAGGTTCAATTAAATGCATTTACCTGGCTAATCATAGTATTACTTACATGCCATATTGGGCGAAATTAGGTTGTTTAGTTTTCGAGATATAACCTAAAAGCTTTATTTTTTCGTGTGGCACTTTCCAAAATGACGGACATCTGAATTTAATGCTTACAATTAGCGCTGTGAGGATACAAAACTTTGTTAAAATCGATTGAATGGTTTCCGAGATATGCCATCGCCCTAAATTTAAAAATTCCCGCCATTTTGAAAGTGCCCAGCGTGGTCGAAAACTATAAAAGTTAGGTGTCCTTACTTAGTACAATAAGTGTACAGAGTTTGGTGAAATTGAGTTCAGGGGTTCAAAAACTGAAATGGGGACACGCACAGCAATGCATACAGGAAAGTGATCTAGACTTTCTTTCCTTCGGAAAGTAGGCTAAAAACCCGTCGGTAGTTCAGGTAAAACTGAGTATCAGTGGTCGACTCCGCGGTGCAAAAATTGCGACAAGAAGATGCTATTTTAAAAAGGAAAAAATGCACGAACTCAAAGAAACATACGTCGAGCAGGAACTCATGTGTTACAACTGCCTTAAGCGCATGCATACGAAATGGACGTGCCGAAGTAGGCCTAAGGATTATTCAGACAGCAAGCAAGGGGCAGTATAAAAGAAGCTGCGAATCAGTAGTCAATGAAATTAAAACCAGGGTTGCGGGGAAACTCTTAGGCAGACAGGGCAAGCAGCCGGTCCTAGTCTCCACACACTCGGGTAAAGGTTGCTATCAGGCAAGTATTAAACACGAACAGGGAGGCATAGTATCCGGACGAAAAAATCACAATGTGATACGGGCGGATATAGAAATGCCAAACCAGGAAAATACAGAAATGCTGTGGATGGTGTATTTCTATGTAGAGGAAACACATACATTCCTAGTTTATACGGGCTCGGAGGTTAGCGTAATAAAAGAGTGTCAGTTAAGTGAAATACTAAAGCAACAGATAAAGGAAGAAAAAAAACGTCAATTTAAAGAACTGCAAACAACGTAATGGATACAAAAGGGCAAATCGAATTAACACTACGAATAGGGAAAGATAAGTGCAAACATTCGCTTCAAGTAGCAGAGCAGACACAGTACGATGGAATACTAGGCAGAGATTTCTGGTCAAAAGAAGGGGCTGTTATAAATTTTTGTACAGGGGAAATTTGTATAAGAGGACGCGAAATGCGAAAACAAAGTAAAAGTATTTGCCCGGGGGCCACCAGTAGGCCTAGTGAGTAAATGGGAAATTGAACCGGGAATATTTCTGGCAGAGTCCTTGACAACAGTAAGAAAGGGAATGTGTGTGACTAGTGCAGTAAACACAAGAGACGAGGCAAAAACGGCAAAAGTGTCTNGATGATAGGCAGAACCCGCGAAAACAAAGTAAAAGTATTTGCCCGGGGGCCACCAGTAGGCCTAGTGAGTAAATGGGAAATTGAACCGGGAATATTTCTGGCAGAGTCCTTGACAACAGTAAGAAAGGGAATGTGTGTGACTAGTGCAGTAAACACAAGAGACGAGGCAAAAACGGCAAAAGTGTCTGAAATACTTTTAGAGGAAATACACGTCGGGGACGAGACAGGGAAAGTATGCACGGCACGGAAACAATACCGACTGCTGGTTTTGCCAAAGTATATCTATTTGGTCGACAACCAGGCGGGATGGGCTAGCTGTCCCCAACCTGGACTCAAGACTTGATATACAAATGGGAGGACAAGAGCCCTCACAAGGACTTGTACTTTCCCCGCGCTGAGGGAGTAGCATTCNAGACTTGATATACAAATGGGAGGACAAGAGCCCTCACAAGGACTTGTACTTTCCCCGCGCTGAGGGAGTAGCATTCCAGTGATGATAAACGGTGGTGTAGACCGAATAGCAAGGCTAGATGACAAACGAAGATTAGACTACTTAAATGTGGACGAACGTAAAAGCATTCGTAGGATATTTCACAGGTATAATGACGTATTCTATTTAGNAAGGCTAGATGACAAACGAAGATTAGACTACTTAAATGTGGACGAACGTAAAAGCATTCGTAGGATATTTCACAGGTATAGTGACGTATTCTATTTAGAGGGCGACGAGTTAAAAGGGACCAGTATAATATAACACACAATTCCCTAAGCCAAAGATGTCCAGCCAATAAATCAAAAACTATTCAGATTACCAGAGGTGCATAAAGACGTAGAAAGATAAGTGTGGAACATGCTAGAGAAGTATATAATCAAGCCAAGCACTAATCCATGGAACAGTCCCACATTAGTCATTCCGAAAAAGGTAGATGCGTTAGGGAAACTCAAATTTAGGGTGTGTCTGAATTTTCGCTAACTCAACGAATGCACTGTAGGCGAAGCATTCCCGATCCCACAGATCGCGGACATGATGAACCAATTAGGCCAGGTAAAATATTTGACATTAGATATGGTATCAGCTTATAATCAGTGCCCACTAAAAGAGAAGGATCAACCAAAAACCACGTACGGGACACTATGAATTCAAAAGGTTATGCGTTGGGCTAAAATGAACGCTAGCCACATTCCAAAGGCTGATCACCACGGTATTATCTGGCTTACAAGGCATCAAATGCCTGGTTTACCTTGAGAACGTAATGGTGCATGGCCAGTCATTAAAAATACGCAATAGAAGGTTATCAGAAGTATTAGGCAGACTTAGAGAACACAATCTGAATCTCCAACCCGATAAATGCGAGTTTCTGAGAATAAAAATTGTGTACTTGGGGCATGTAGTAACGGAAAACGGGGTCAAACTAGACCTAAGGAATTTCGATAAAACAATAAATGTTCCTACTCCACAGATGAGTAAACAGTTGAAAGTCTGCTTAGGACTTTCTAGTTATTACAGGAGGTTTATTGAAGGCTTCAGTCAGAGAGCGAAACCACTCCACACATTATTGAAAAAGGGAGTCAAATACGAATGAGGGCAGAACAAGAACACTCGTTTAGGAAATTTAAGAGGATACTGACTATAGAACTGATTTTGTGGTTTCCAGATTTCAACAAGCCCTCTATACTAACCACAGATGCGAGTCAGGAAGCCATTGGGGCGGTACTATCTCAAGGAGAGATAGGGAGAGATATACCAGTCGCATACACAAACAGAACACTTAGCAGCACCGAGCAGAACTACAGCACGACGCAGCAGGAGCTGGTAGCAAATGTATGGGCAGTGAAATATTACAGAAATTACTTGCTAGGGAGACAATTCACAATTTGCACTGATCACCGTCCATTGGCATGGATATTCAGTGTAAAAGACCNAATTACTTGCTAGGGAGACAATTCACAATTTGCACTGATCACCGTCCATTGGCATGGATATTCAGTGTAAAAGACCCATCCCCGAAATTTATGCAATGGCGAATTAAGTTATCAGAGTACGATTATGAAATCAGATACCAGAAAGGAAGCACAATAATGCACGCCGATGGACTAAGCAGGAGTTACGCGGCAGAGAAAGCCGTAGGAGTGATAGACGATAGGCAGGTAGTATACCTACTTTGATGTGAACCATGCATCCACGAGCTCCTTGTGCCCACTCTCACTGCCGCAGTCANAGGCAGGTAGTATACCTACTTTGATGTGAACCATGCATCCACGAGCTCCTTGTGCCCACTCTCACTGCCGCAGTCACATCAACTGAACCAGTTGCACCGAGCCGCACCAACAACATCAGGCCAACAGTGCATAGTGCTGGTTGAAAGGAATGGAACTTGCACCTTCTTGCCAACAGGTACTACGTGACTCAAGAAACCATCCTACTTTATTTATTACAAGAGGTAACTCTTGTAATAAAATATTAGGCGATCCAAAACTGTGTCTACCACAAAGTCACAGCCTTTGGGTGCACGGGCCATTGGGCGTTACATCGTAGCAGCTCGCGCCGCGACATACGACGTAACGCACCATCAGTTGACGTATCACATTACTTCATTTTCATTAAAATCTACAGTCAGGGGTGGGTTTTATCGTGTTAAAGGCCATCGAGTGTGGCAACCCACACCCATTTGCCCAGGTGGACTCATCCATCCCTTTAGGAGATGGACACCTGGCTACACTGTAGAAAGTGAAATGCAAATACGTCACCAGAAATGGAATACAGCGAATTTTCTCAATAAAGCATAAAAGTGTATCCAATGTATAATTATAAGAGGGTAATTGTGTTTTAATAAAGGGAGACTGCATATAAAGGCACGGTAATATTTCATTTACTGAGGTGACACTCCCCGTAAAATTCACAACATCAAGCTTAACAGACATTTGTTAATCAACGGGGGTTTCACCAATGTGTTCACTTTAATTTGTATAATTTATCACCAGTGTAATAATGTAATATAGTGTTTATGCCATATTTTAGCACTTGGTGTTTGACGTCGGTTCACGCAGCCTGTCTTGGAAGCCGACGCCATTCGCCCAGTTCGCCTCAGCACACGAGCCAGACCGGCAGCGTTGGTCGTCCGCTCCGCGAACCCCCTCGGTACCATCATTTAGGCTGATCTCACTTCAATACTATAGCAACGTAATGCACCGTTACCTTTTGATTTATTTTCTCTACCGAGGGGAGTACCACATGCACTCTCATCTCAGAGTTTAACGCTACAGCATATCTCCACAATACCAAGCTGACTTAGGTCATTTTTACGTAAAGGTCACCAGCAGGCCGTAAGTGATGGGTCCGTTTTTAAGTATTCATATGTCCACTTCCTGAACATGTAACAAAGTACGCGAATAAACAGCTTTACCAAATTTAGTGAGTGTTTGATCATTGTACTCTGGGACACATAGGTTGCTACACCCCGTTGTAGCACCACCCACATTTTTCTAATATACTTTGCAGGCGTGCGAGGAGACCCACAGCCTTGTAAGAATTAAATTCAGTGTAAATATATTTCAGGCGTACGAAACGTCTCACCACGAGGTCAACGTGTGTACGTAGTGTAATATTAAGTGACAACTTCATATTCAACTTGACGAAGGCATCCAGAACCCCCTGGGCCGTCAACCGAACGACCCACATCATTAACTTTCCGCTAAGTTATGGCGCCGGGCATTTTTAACGAGAGTTGTCCCTGCCCGAACCACCGGGTGGGGCAATTCTACACTCCACCAGCCCTGGGTCACCTCGACTATGTCAACTTGAAGTAGTAGAAAAAGAGCATGTGTTAAAAGAAATGCACGAAAATCCATCAGGGGATGAATCGACATTACGGTGTATCAAAATGTACCACGAATGTCCTAACATGAAGGAAGATGTAAAAAAATTACGTCAAACATTGTACGAACTGCCAGAAAAATAAAATAACGCAGCCCAAAACAAAAATACTGTTAGTAATCACCACCACATCAGAAGCGGCCCTTGAGAAATGTTTCTTAGATGTAGTAGGACCTTCGACAGTCACGACCGAGAGTCATAAATATTTGTTGACTGTTCAAGATGATTTGACGAAATACACGTTAGCATTTCCAATAGTCCAGCAAGATGCCGAAAATATAGCAAAAGTTTTCGTAGAGCAAATAATATTAATATATGGCATACCGAATAGCATACTAATAGACCAAGGGGCGAATTTTATGAGTGAAGTAATGCAAAAAGTGTGCCGAATGCTAAAAGTAAAAAAATTGCATTCCATCAGTTTCCACCCACAAAGCAATGGGGCGTTAGAAAACTGCCATCGCACATTAGAGGAGTATTTGAGACACTACATTGTGGGAGACCAATCTAGCTGGCATTATTAGATTCCATTCTCAACCTTTGTATAAAACATTACACCTCATTCGGCAATAGGCTACACACCGCATGAATTGTTATTTGGCAGGAAGGCAAACATACTGGGTATTTTTCAGAAAAGGGCGGAGAGCCCAAGTAATAATTATGACGACTACGTAAGGGGGCTAAAAAACAAAGCTGCAGACAGTGTACGAGATGGCACGTGCCAAACTCATGGGAAATAAAGAAAGGAATAAGGAAAACAATGACAAGTCGAGTCACGTGCCAGTATTTAAATCAGGGGACATGGTATTGCTTTACGATGAGTCAGTGAGACGAGAGTGCAGTAAGAAGTTAAGCAGCCAGTGGGTAGACCCATGCCAAATAATTGAAGTAAAAGGAGTAAACTGTAGGTTGCAATTAAGGAAAAATAAGATGCTGAAAGTGCATGCGAACAGATTGAAATCATTCTTTTAAACGTATTTTTTGTAGGGAAAAATGGCGGCAGTTAGGACCATTTTCCTGCAAGGTCTACTGCTACACATCAGTTTAAATTAAATATGAAGATAGAAAAATTAGCCTAATCGCCGGGAGTTTACTGCGAGCGTCGGGGAGAACACGGCTGTTTAACAAAGAGTGGAGGATAGTGACTCATGTAAATGTATCCCAAATAGAAGATAATTATTTGCAAGTAAGATAATATACTAGATTAACTAAGAAACTTTTTAGTTCTAGTCCCGANAAGAAACTTTATAGTTCTAGTCCCGAAGTAGAGAATAAAATGGGATATTTACCTCAAATTAAGGGTAGTATGGTAGCGGTATAGGAAATCGAATCATTAGTTGACTTGATTAGGCAGCTAACACAAGTGCACTCAGAAGGTAAAGTAAATAGAGCCAAAAGAAGTATGTTTATTTTAATATTATACGGCAATTGAGTTGATTACTTTTTGGCGTGTTGGATGAGGATGCGGATTATTATAATGAAATCGAACGGTAAAGGAATTTATAGGGAATGAAAATCTATTAAAATAAGGGTTAGAAAAATAACGTACACAAGTTAATACAAGAGATTAAGCGTTAAAAGAAAAGTAGGATGCAGTAGCAGTAAAGGCAGATATTAGCAAACATTTGACGAGACTAAAAGTAGCGAAAAGAGAAGTGAAACAACAGTATAATGTTATAACAGATGCAATTCTGAATGCTCAAAAGGGAATCCTTCAACACCATGTGATAACTTCCATGCAAATATTAAATAATTTCCTGTGGGATAAAAATCACCTACCCCAAGAAGTATCCTTAGCAATCCCGTTGTAAATTCACAGGGTGGGTGGTTCTCTTTGACGAGAAAAGGGGGGCAGGGGAGCTCGCATCTAAGTGCCACTGGGTGTGTGTTGAACGGATTCAAGTAGTGTGCCCGTAAAGTGTGAGCCTACATGAGCTGCTGGATCTCCAACACTGACCCACTAGGGGTTCTGCTACAGAGGCTCTTTTCAGGCTGGCATGAAACTCAGAATGTATCACAAAGCTATTCAGAGGAGGGCAGATAAGTGAAAGCTTCTCCCCTCTACAATCATTTTGCTTTTTGACCTGGCCTTGAGAAACAATTCCTGTAAAAATACAGTGCAAAAATGAAATTAATTCACTAAAACCTTGCATTTCAGCACTGGAATAACACAGTTTCATTTTTAATGTTAATATAGTCTTGGAAAAAAGAATAACTGTACTGCATAGAGTAGAAAGGCTAGGGTATTTGAAGTGTTCTACATATTTTTCCGGGTGCAATTGTTTGTCTAATCAAGCCAATTAGTGGCATGCGAAATAATCAGTCTTTCTTTCAACCTGACCATTCCGGTCGTAGAAGCCCCAAAACTTAACATAACTAAATTTCCCACATGCTCTGCAAGGCACCACATAATCATATTTTGTATTTAAATGAGTGCTTAATTAAGAACTCTTAACTCTCTTCGGGATTAAGAAAACTCACGCAGAACGTTTCAGTGTTTTATGTGTATATATGTTTCAAGTTCTGTGTTAATGAGGTCAGTTAATTAAATTACCTCGCGGAGTTGGTGCGAGCTCTTGGCAAGGACGCCGCTCGTCCGCGCTATCTCCGGCAGTCTGATTCCACGGGTCTTAGGTGATGCATGTGCGTCGCGTCGCGGGGGACTTTTAAACTTTGTTCTGAACACTTAACTGCAATAGGTTAAAGTAGTTTACTGGAACTTTTATTTAGTTTACCAACAGTCTTCCCCGCGTTCACAGCACCTCTCCATCAGCTCAATATACCGACCTCGGAGGTTTAATTACTATTGTAAGTTTTCGTGCCATTCTTGGCCTTTTTTTTTTTTTTTTTACAGAAATGGCCGCTGGTAGACCTTGTGAGTCAGGTCCACTTTAATTTGCATTGTATACATGTAACCGTGTACACTATTAAGCAGTATAATTTACTTGAGTTAACCGAAACTTGTGAGTTCTCATTTAGTTATGTATTCCGGGCACTGCCCCTATCCAGAAAGTCATCGACGTCTCAAGGAGGTATCATTCATTTATAAGGTAAAAAGTTAATATTAAGGTGTGCTGGGGTGCCTGAATACCCGGGCTATATATTATGTTTGCCTTTAAATTTGTACTGTGTGTGTCAGGATACAGCCACGTGGTCGTTCGGCCCACGATCTTGAGAACTGTGACTTCGTGCTCTTCCAGTGAGCTGGCGCCCATTCTATTCGAAATAGTAATATTATGTAATATTCTGGTTTTTCTTAACATAGTCGCCGGACGATGTCCGCTTTACTATCCCTGACCGCTCAGGTAACATTAGAATATTATAGCGAATATCCTTTTTTTTTTCTATCAATATGCAATGATAAAAAAACATATCATACAGAACAATTCTACTGTTTTACAATACAATGAGCCAATGGCAATAAATAAGCATTATGTGATGTAACAATAGTAGTATCATATGTATCGCATTGCTCAAAGCAGCGATAATTATGCATACAAATTAGAACAAGATTAAACAACTGATATAGTCCTAAAGATGCACTCAGGACAGTTATAGCATAGGAAAGTTTGTCGGTGTTACCACAGTATCTGCCAAATGCAAAAGTCATAATCCTAAAGCAAGAAAAGTAACAACTACACAAACTATAACACATAATAATTTAGAACAGTATCTCACTTCTTTTCCAAAAGAAACTAATTCTCCAAAATTAGTATTTTTTTAATGCCAAATTAAATAATTTCTTACACACGTGACACACTTATTTATTGCAATTTTTAACTTCAAATGCATGATTAATGTGCCATTGTTAACAGTTACAGCATTGGGTACACAAATAAGGGCACAAATACAAGCGACATTATTGCAATTTCGAATTCATAAAATTGTTTTCACTGTTCCAAGAACTTACAGTTAAAAAATATATAAAATATGTTCAGGAAACACAACAATTATTTCCAATGTAAATGTTGCATTAATAAATACAGGTTACAACTATTTACAAGACTAAATTAAACACACTTTTAAAGTCAAACACTGAAGAATAAAAAATAGTCTCTTTAACTGCTTATATGTTACCACATAAACTAGTATAAAGGCTCCCAGTTAAGTTTTGCAGTGAATTAATTGAAGCAGTATCAACTCTAAACATGGTAATGAAAATACAATGTTTACATTTATGGCAGAGCAATCCGAAATTTTCTGCTCTGTACACATTACAATACAAATTGGATTACTAGTTATGTATTTTTGTCTCTAAAACATTTCTCTTTTCACTACAGGTGCACCAATTAAGTAACAAATGACTAAAATGTACAAAATGGGAGGAAAAGTTAATATTACGACGAACTTACGAACATGGTCACTTTACTATCAACAACCTATATAAAGTTTATTTCTGGAAGTTTTTAAATAAATAATAATGTGAATAACAACACTAGAGGACTGAATCTGCAGAAGAAATGACATTTAACTGTGATTTTGACTCAGCATTTATGCGCACCATGCACAAATAAATTTCTTTAAAAATACATTGGTTGCAATCACAACACCTGTTGAATAAACCTCTAATTTAACTCATAACCTGCAACCCACATCTACTCTGTGACATCACACATTTACATCTCAAATATGCAGTCAGGTAAAACCTCTAAGCATTTTATAACCTTCAAGTGTACATCTGAGGAAGCAATATTGATTAACATACACAACGTTATTCCTTTAGAAGTGACAAGAAATTTAGAAGCTGTATCAAATTACAAACAATTCAACAATGTAGATATGATATTAGACTATTTAATAATTGTTGAAAGCAATACTGAAAAATATGTACAAATTTAATTTCTTCAAACATGACTAAAATTCAAAAACCGTACCACATTACAAACCATTTAGCAATGTATATATGATACTTCACTATTAAAAAAACACGCAGGAAAATTTTTTAAATGACAAAAATTGATGCAACAAGATTTAGTAACACAACAATATTAATTCTGTGTTGAAGGCAAGTCACATTTACTTCTTGCGTTTGTAATTTAGATAACTTGCGTATGCCAGCTGTTTCACAGTGTCTTCAAATAAGCGAGCATTGACCTGAGAGTGGTGTACATCTTTTCCTAACAAAATTATATTTACATTTTTATACCATGTATGTATCAGCATTTTAACAGTCAAAGAAACAAACAGTTTTTTTAGTACTGTGTTCCTTGCATTGTAGAAAACCCGTATTCACTAATTTCCAAACCTCAGCAGTTCAAAGTTTCAACAATCCACTGCGATGACCCATGAATGGCAAATTATCAACAACTATGTGCGCAATTTGGGCAAAAGCTCTGCTGAACTTGATGTTTGGGTGAAATAATGCTGTGGGGAGAAAATGCCCTAGAACTTATTAAATAATCTTCTTTTCTGTTGCCTGTTGATGACAAGTTATCATAGCATGTTTTACACCCTTTACAACACTCCATAATTTGTCGTGCTAAATACCCACTTACGTATGTCTTCACTGCAGCCCACAATTAAATTTTCTTCATTTCTGTATCACCGGAATGCAAATTTGTTACAGACAACTTTGAGGCATTTGAGTTAGTTTCAACTGCACCATCGTCATTCTGCAACACACTGACATCAAGGCCACCAGTAACAAATTAACAGAGTATATAAAGCTCCAGCTGAAGTGTCTTATTTACAGTAAGAGCCTACAGAGTTTGGGGATATGAAAATNGAGTTTGGAGACATGAAATTGCTAATGAGAAGTGATTTGAATGAGCTGATAAAAGAACACATTGGATTTACATTGCGGCAACCATGAATTCTAACACAATAAAAACGTTTTCTAATGGATCTAGGCTGATATTTCGGGCACAAAAAAATTTTAATTCACATTTACTAAGTTTGTTTTAGAGTTATTTCAAAGAGTGTGGAGTGAAAATTCTATTCTCAACTGATGGTGGAACTGACACCTTTATTTTGTTATCGTAACACTTGACAGTTCTCAGAACACCTATTGCATCATCCCAGAAGCCAGAGGCCCATATGTAGCGAAACAGACATTACAGCACAACAAGGATATTTTCCATTCCTTGGTTTTACTACTGCACCATTCTCACTATCGAAAAGTTTATCCATGAAAAGAAGGAAGCCGGCTGTATCAGCAGCTTCGACATCCAAATCAGGAACGTATTTCTCATCTTTGGCCAACATTTTCATGGAGGCAGATACCCGCTCGCTAAAAACTTAGGCACAGTTACTCACCTACATCTTCTTTATTTTTTCCGCCACTACATGGTCGTCTGTCAGTTTGGAACACATTTTTAAATCACAGTCACCCTGATCAAGTTCATAAAATTGCTCTACGTGTTTCCAAGAAGCCTTCTGAGTTCCAAATTTCCATTTGAATGTAATATCTTTGGAAATATGTTTTAGCGCATTTCTTTCAATAAATGAGATGTGTCATAAGTGACACGACTTCAGAATTTACTACAAAGACCTGATATTTATTTTCGATGCCCTTCCTTAAACACTGCTGTCTCATCTCTTCGAATAAAAAATTAATATCTGCCTGGTTACTTGCACCTTGATCACAAACTGTGGCTGCAATCTTCAGTCCACATACATGAACACTCCTGATTACTTCTTTAATTATTTCGCACAGTGGAGCAGTTTTTGTAGTGCTGTCACAGAAGCAGAATGCCAGAGACTGTTTCCACTTTTTCTTCAAACCACAGACCATAAAAACAAGCACATGATCAGCAAATTTAAGCTCTCTATCTTCAACACATAAATCTTCAAATCCAAGTATAGTGTCTGATGCCACACTGCGCCAAGGCCCTGGCTCAACTGCCATTCCATCAAACACCAGACAGTAATATTTGTCTAATTCACACAACTTCGAAACATTCTGCTTCAAGTGTTCCATTTCTCTCTGATTAATGCCAGTGTTGAATGGAATTTCAGACAGCAACTTTACTAGAGTCTTCCGCGAAGGAAAATAAAACAAATCTTGGCATCAATCTGTACACCTTGCTGCTATGTTTCTACAATGAAAGATCTAAAATCTTGTCATCAAGTGAGAATCTTCTTCCCCTAGGGTTCAATTTCTGGGTCCTTACTTGCGACATGATGAACTGGTAGGTCAAATCATCTACATGAGCTGCCATTTCATTAAAACACTCCATATCGCACACATCCTCTGCTATTCGAAGCCTTTTACGAAAAGAGCAAGACTTCTTTGATAAAATTGTAGTCTGACATTTCAATTTGGCAGCCATTTTGTACAGGTAATTAGACTTCGGAGTCAACTGATCTTGTCGTGTTACGCTGATGGCTCATAACAGACTGGTGCTGGGGGCTGCTCGAATTCCTGGAGGGAAAAAAAATTCTTTACCCAGCAGTTTCACTCTTTTATATATTACATTTTACATAAATGTGGGAGTTCCAGACATATTGTACAAAAAACATAAATGTGATATATATGACATAAATAAATACAGTAGGACGCTGTTATAACATCCCCTCTTTTAACATTGTCCTACTTAATAAAATGCCTTCTCTTGATCCCAAACATGTTTTTCAATACAAAATTACCCACTTATAAGGTTTTCCCTTAAATAAGGCTGGCATTTCTTCGGGCCCTTGCGAAATGTTAAAAAAAGGTTCTACTGTATCAGTGAATAATAATACAGTACATATCGGCAAGAAAAATTAATTAATTTATATTAAATTTATCAAACTGACATGAAATTGACAGAGGGTTCAAAATAACAAAAGATGGATCAACTGATGAAGCATTTTTCAAATCGCACAATCCAGCAGTATCTAGATAACTGTTGTAATAGTTTCAATGTCGCAAAATTTCAGCTGATTATAAATGATTTTTTTATTTTTAAGTGGATAAATATTTTGATACATTGACGTTTTCGAGGTTACCCAGGGCTGGCTGAGTGTTGAATTGCCCGGTCCCATAACCCAGTGGAGAGTTAAAGATGAGGGCCGTTCAGTCGATGGCACACGTGACCCAGGATATTTCCGTCAATTTGTCGACGATGTCGTCAAGTACTTACTGTTGTGCTAGTTATACCTGATGACGAAACTTTAGGCCACCTCGTCGACCTGAAATATGCTATGAAATTGTGGGTGATGCCACAAAGGGTGTAGTACCCTACAATGATTTGACACAGTTCACTTGGTAAAGCAGTTTATTCACTGTTCTGACTACATGTGCATAATACATGAAAATGGACCCAGCACTTACGGCCTACCGGTGACCTTAGCGTGAAATAAATTTGGTAATATGTTGGTACGCGATTGCATTAAGCTATCTGGTGAGAGGGCGGATAGCACTCCCCTCAGTACAGTAAAGAGATAAAACAAATGTTCCAGTTAATTAATGTTAGTATTGCAGTGAAGTGATTACAGCCTAAATTATGGTACCAATGGGGCTCGCGGAGTGGGTGACCAACACCACCGGTCTGGCCCGAGTGCTGAGACGAACTGACCTCGGTTTCCGTCACGAGTGACGAGAACAGAAGTCAATCGCGAATGATGAAACATATCATGAACACTATGTGATATGATTGCAATGGTGAACATTGTATAAATTAAATTAAACACATTGGTGACATCCCCGTTTAATAACAAATGTCTGTTATGCTTGAAGTTGTGAAGTTGACAGGGCATGCCACCACACTAAATGAAATGTTACAATGATGGGGGCCTTTATAGGCAATCTCCTTTTTAGAAAACATTATTACTCTTATATAAATACAACTTAAATAAATTATTAAACTTTCTCATAAAAGTGTTCGCATTTCACTACCGATGACGTGTTGTAATTTCACTGGCTACAGTGTTGCTACGTGGCTGGCTCCTGAAGGGATGGACGAGTCCACCTGGACAAAAGGGTGTGGAAAGCCATGCTTTATTGCTATTAATACAATAAAACACACTCCTGACTGTAGCTGTGAATGCTGTGACTGTGTTAAATATGTTTGTAAAAATGCTGCACACAGTACTGGATGACACTTTGGGGCACTTATCACTTCAACTTCGGCCTACAAACCAGTTGACGAAACCCGGTGGTGTGTTGCGTCGTATTTAGTTGCGCGAGCTGTGACACACAATGACCAATTGCTAGTGCGCCCAACAGCTGTGGCTTTGGGGTAAACACAGTTTCGGATCGCCTACTTATTTATTAAAAGAGTTACATCTTGTAATAAATGAGCAGGTTGGTCTCTTGAGTGTCATAATCATTGTCGGCAAGAAGGTGAAAGTTCCGTTCTTGTCGACCTGCACTACGCACTCTTGGCATGATGTATTTGGTGCGGCCCGGTGTAGCTGGTGTAGTTGTGACTGCGGCAGTCAGAGTGGGTACAAGGAACTCGTGGATGCATGGTTCACATCAAACAGCCGCTCCTCTGGCGACCACTTAACCGAGCAGTCCCTCATGTGTCCCATCATGCTGTTAGATGCAACAGGCGGTGGGTGGCTTCAGCTTGTGGCGTGACCTCACTGCATAAGCTGACTCTGGATGCTACTGGAGGATCAGGGTGCTGACACCGGCGAGGCAGATGTCCCGTGACATGCATGTTTGAGGGGGAGGGGGGGTGTACACACTATGTGTGGGCGGATCAGGCGATGTGGCCGCTTGGAGAAGCAGAGAGGGTTGGTGGACTCCTCCTCCTCTGACTCCTCTTCGCTGCTGCTGCGGTGTGGACATCACGATGATATGGGTGTTGGTGAGGGGAAGGAGAGGACCCCGGTGAAGGGCTGTGAAACCCCGTTATTCTCCCCCTTTCGCTTTGGCCAACGTCCTCCGTTGTGAGGTCCCCCGCTGTCGGTCCTGCTAAGGACACTGCAGCGCAGCCGTCGAGAGGGCTGTCCTGTGGGGAGCTCTGTCCCACAGGTGGCTCTGGTGACTCGCCATCGGCGGCGTCCCTGGTGACCAGCGCCGTGATTCAGGGCATTACGATGCTGCGGAGTGACCCTCTCAGGTCTGTAGTGATGCATGCTGTGTTGGTGGTTGTGCTTGGCGGCTATGATTCTCCCTCGAGTGCTTCTTCCTCCATGTGCCTTGTGGGCGTCATGGCGGAGAAGAGTGGCTGGAGAATTTTTCTGTCGCTGCTGGACTATGTATCCCGACTTCGCCTCTGGCGGCGATTGGTGTGTTGTTTTCGTGGTGCTCGACACCCTGCTGGTCAGGCATCGTGATGCTTGGCATCCCTACTGCCAATCGGAGGTCGTCGCGGTGGACGGCGGCTCTCCTCCTGCTGCTGCTCAGCCTGATGAGAAATGTGGTGTACCCCAGTGGCTTCACCACTGAATGTGGTCCTCTCTATTTCTGGGCGAATCCGGCATATAAGTTCTTCGCGCCGCTGGATACTCTATGTTCCCTTACATAGACCAATTGGCGAGGTGCAAACCATCGTGATGCTCGTGTGGTGGCAGGCANCTGGATACTCTATGTTCCCTTACATAGACCAATTGGCGAGGTGCAAACCATCGTGATGCTCGTGTGGTGGCAGGCATCCATTCCTCGATGTAGTGGTCTTAGTTTCTGCGAGATGCTGTTAACTCTGCCTACCTGCGCTGTCGTCTGGCTGTCCCGTCTTCTGGTTCGCCTGCTCCCTCTGTCTGGCGTGCAGCAAATTCGCCGGGCAGCATGAGCTCGCGCCCCTGCAGGATCGCTGCTGGAGTCTGTACTGTTGCAAGATTCACCCGTCACCTTATGGTGAATAGAGCGGCAAGTAAATGTTCAGCCCAGCTGGTGTGGTCCTTCCCCACTGTAATGCATAACTAGAAATTGAGATCTTGGTTTCACCTCTCGGTAGGAGTTTCTCTTGTGTGGTATATTGGGGTTTTATGGTGTCTAACCCCCCCCCCACCGAGTGCACAGCTCACGCCAGTACCTCCCAGTGAACTGGGTACCGTTGTCTGTGAGCAATGTTTTTGGGTACCCCCCACAGGGGTATAATTCTGTTTCCAGTGCCCATGCAAGTGTGTGCGCCTGTGCACTGGAGACTGGGTAGGCTTCGGTCCATCTGGAAAATCCGTCACTTACGACCAGGATGAACCTGATCCCTGTGAAAGTGCAGGGGGTAGGGGCCCATGAGATCTAAGGACACCATATCGAATGTGTCCTTCGGCACCCTGGGTTGCTGTTGGGTCACCCTGTCAGCTCTCCTGCTTTTGAAGTGATTACAGGGGACGCACTCCTTCACACACCTGCGTACGTCCCTGCTTGCTCCTGGCCAGTGGAAATGTGTTTGGAGGTTCCTGGCTGTCTGGGTTGCCCCAGTATGGCCAGCGAAATGGCCACTGTGGGCGTGCTGTAGCACGTGTTCACATGCTCCTGTTGGTACATAGAGGTACCAGGTCGCATCGGGATACTGCCGACAGTTTTCGACATGTGTGTCCCAGATGCGCCACCACTCACCATCTCCTTGTATGTTTTTCGCCTTCTTGGCTTGCATTTGTGCACACTGATGTTGTGCGTTGATGACCAAGGTATTGAGTTCATCGAGCCTGGGTTCTGTATTTGATGTGACCTCTGACATTGCAGATGACCTGCTCATTGTCTGTTGTCGTCTGCTGTAACACCATTTGTTGTGGAGTGGGTGTTACTGTGGGTTTATGTTGATGTGTTCGTTTTGCATGCTTTTGTTTTGACCTGGAGTAGTGAGAATACGGGTCGCCTACCCCGCCAGCTAGTTTCCTGCCAGTGATTTCCTGCATTTGCCTTTTGCAGTTAGGGCATTCGCTATGCCAGTGGTGTTAAGGGGGGGGGCGTTCCCTTCAACTGCACCCGCTTGCATGGCTTCAGCTACTGCATTTGGGCCATCTCATATGGGTGTAGCTAGTCGGCTATTCCCCATGTCCTTACGAGTCGTTTGATTCATCCCTTCCATGCTGTGTCCAGCTGATGACTGTGCATTCCCATACACTGTATGGTGGTCCCTGAGCCGTATTTGGTATGGTCCATCCCGTTCTCTGCGATGCACTTCCTTTACGGTATTGGCTTGGTCTAGCATGGCCATGGACCTCATGATTTGATCTACACTGCCATGTATAAATGATACCAGCGCCAATTTGTTCTGATTTTACTGTGGACGCAATTACTTTCAAAATGCCTGTGTCCCGCACATGTGGACGAAAATGTCTGATGATATTTACTTTTCAGGTGGCAAATGATGTTAATGTTTCGTAATAATCCTGTGCCTCTAAAATGGCACAGCTTTGAGCCTGTAATGTTCTGTACGCTGAATTGAAGTGTCTGAGGAAGGCACTTTAGAATTGGGCCAATTGTATGCCATAGTGGTCAATGGACCGCCACCATGTGCGTGCCTCCCTAGACAATTGGCCTCATATGCAGCTAGGCCACTCTGGTTCACAACACCACACCTGCTCAATCGTCCTGTGCAGTCACCCAGGAATGCCTGTGGGTCCTCGTTGGTGTTTCCCACTAAGGTAGGTAGCGACTGGAATCGGGCTAGTGTCACGCCCATCCCTGTGGTAGGTGCTTCAACTGCTGGTGTTGTCATTCTGGCCACCTGGTGTGGCAAGGGACACACGAAGTCAGGGGTGCTGTGTGGCACCAATGGGTTTCCCCATGGTACTGCTGATCCGTCCATGCCCGTTGAATGTGCTAGCAGGGTGTGTTGTTGGCTGTTATATTCACTGACCTCAGTAAGGGGGCATGGCACATTCACTCGCGTTACGCCCGTGCACTGTTCGCACCCGAAACGTCCCGAGTTGTTGTTGACCATGTCCCATTTGGTTGTTCACACATAATTCGGCCATGGTTGTCTGTGGTTGCGCATTCTTTTTCTGAGACACACTGCATGATAATTTCTGTGACAAACAACGCACAGCATTATCCCCGTCTCCTAGTCCTGCACATAAGATCTGTTTCTCGCATTGTCAGTTGCGAAAAATATTTAAAATTGAATTTTCTAAAAATTGCTCTGGTTGCTGTCAATTTCAAAATGGTTCCGTTGGCTATACGAGTGCACACTGGCACGCAGTCTATTGACGAGGCCGAAGTTGCCTCAGACCNTTCAAAATGGTTCCGTTGGCTATACGAGTGCACACTGGCACGCAGTCTATTGACGAGGCCGAAGTTGCCTCAGACCACTCGCTGTCTGTTGCATTCAGTGCACAATTGCACTCGTTTGCAGTCAGAGATAACGCTTCATGCATTTTCGATTAGTTCACTATTATTTCTTTTAATGTCTTGCGCGAGTCGTCTCGTGTTTGCTAATTCCNGCTTCATGCATTTTCGATTAGTTCACTATTATTTCTTTTAATGTCTTGCGCGAGTCGTCTCGTGTTTGCTAATTCCCGGCATGAACATTTATATTTCCGGAATGGATTCAGTTCTATTAATGGTCGTACGCATTTGAGGCATAAAGTTTGTAATTTTCCATTGGTGGTGCACCAATTTAATTTGTAAGTACCCATCCCCGTTTAGGCCGTGTGGCTCGGCGTGGTTGTCACGGCGACTGGTCTTCTTATGACGCGTATGCTGCAACGAGACTATGCACACCCGCGCGTGGAGTGCGGATGAATGTCCCGTTACTCCTGAGAGGAGTGTGGGGGTGGTGGCCGCTTCACTCTCGCGTCATTTCGAACACCTGCTCAGGAATAGTTGTTGAAGAGGGGTGGGTTGGGGTGGGCGGTGATTGCTTCCTACCCAGCGATAGCGGCGCTAGAGGACGTTTGCTTTGTTCAATGTACAAAAATGGCAGTTTGCCACGAAACTGAATTTTCATCTTTTTGGTCCAAATTTTTTTGTTTCAATTAAATTTGAAGCTGAGAGCTGCTGAACCCTTTTCCCTTCTTTTTACGGTTATTGCCTGTGGTGAATACTGACTGTCTTCTTATTACTTTAAATGTTTCATGTAATGTATGAACAAAATTTAACACTGAATATAAGACTTTTTACTATTAACGTTTTACTTCTTTTGTAAGACTCTNTGTAATGTATGAACAAAATTTAACACTGAATATAAGACTTTTTACTATTAACGTTTTACTTCTTTTGTAAGACTCTCTCTCATATATATATAGTACACTTAAATATTGATATTGACTTTTTTGCGTATTTTGTTTGTTAGTTAGGTTTACATATAAAAAGTGTCTGAAAAGNCACTTAAATATTGATATTGACTTTTTTGCGTATTTTGTTTGTTAGTTAGGTTTACATATAAAAAGTGTCTGAAAAGTTTTGTAATTTACGGGATGCGTAGAATATAAACAACGCACTCGTAATTTGGCCTTGGAATTGCCGCGTGAGTTGTCTGTCAACAAAGCCACATGGGTGCCGCTTTTTCTAGCGATGTACAAAAACATAATTTTAAGTCCCTTTTAGAGTTGGGATTATACATTTAAACTTCAACTCTGAAATTACGTTTGTTGAAACTTGCGTGAAACGACTGGCGTGGAAACGTGATTTTTCGCGCCGTTTCTGAGCTGGTTCAAATACGTTAGCGTGTCCTCCCGTGCAAGAGGGGTCTATAGCACACAATAAAAAAAAAAAAACAGTGCGTGGGGGTGATAATGTTTTGTGACATGGTGATTTCGAAGCACTTTACTCACGTTTTGTTAGTAGAGCAATTTCTACCGTCGGAAAATAATAGTTAGGTGAAATGAGCTGGAAAAGCCTTATTTCCCATATGAAAGTAATGGCCAGGAGAAATGCTCGCCCCTAGTTGGGAATGCTATATTTGACGTTGTCGAGGTTACCCAGGGCTGGTTGAGTGTTGAATTGCCAGGCACCATAGCCCAGTGGAGAGTTAATGATTAGGATCTTTCGGTCGAAGGCCCAGGATATCTCCATCAGTTTGTTGATGATGTCGTCAAGTACTTAATGTTGTGCTAGTTATACCTGATGACGAAACTTTAGGTCGTCTTATACGCCAGAAATATACTATGAAATTGTGGGTGATGCTACAAAGGGTGTAGTAACCTACAATGATTTGACACAGTTAAGAACCATTTCGCCAAATAAGTGACAAGACTGATGTCCACTTATTATGTTGAAAATGGACCCAGCACTTACGGCCTACCGATGACCATAGCGTGTAATACATGTGGTAATATGTTGGTACGCGATTGCGTTAAGATCTCTGGTGAGAGGGCAGGTAGCTCTCCCCTCGGTACAGTAAAGAGATAAAACAAATGTTCCAGTTAATTAATGATAATATTGCAGTGAAGTGATTACAGCCTAAATTATGGTACCGATGGGGCTCGTGGAGTGGGTGACTAACACCGCCGGTCTGGTCAGAGTGCTGAGACAAACTGACTGAGCGACTTCGGTTTCCATCACAAGTGATATGATTGCAATGGTGAAAATTGTACAAATAAAATGAAACACATTGGCGACACTCCCGTTTATTAACAAATGTCTGTTATGCTTGAAGTTGTGAAGTTGAAAGGGCATGCCACCACACTAAATGAAATGTTACAATGATGGAGGCCTTTATAGGCAATCTCCCTTTTAGAAAATGTTCTTACTCTTATATAAATACACATTAAATGAGTTAATACACTTTCTCATAAAAGGGTTTGCATTTCACTACTGATGACGTGTTGGAATTTCACTGGCTAGTGTTGCCAGGTGGCTGTCTCCTGAAGGGATGGACGAGTCCACCTGGGCAAAGGGGTGTGGAATGCCATACTTGATTGCTATTAATACAATAAAACACACCCCTGATTGTAGCTGTGACTGTGTTTAATATGTTTGTAAAACTGCTGCACACAGTACTGGATGACACTTTGGGGCACTTATCACTTCAACTTCGGCCTACAAACCAGTTGACGTCACCCGGTGGTGTGTTGCGTCGTATTTAGCTGCGTGAGCTGTGACGACGCAATGACCAATTGCCAGTGCGCCCAACAGCTGTGGGTTTGGGGTTAACACCGTTTTGGATCGTCTACTTGTTTATTAAAAGAGTTACCTCTTGTAATAAATAAGTAGGGTGGTCTCTTGAGTTGCGTAATCCTTGTCGGCAAGAAGGTGCAAGTTCCGTTCTTGTTGACCTGCACTGTGTACTCTTGGCCTGGTGTATTTGGTGCGGCCCGGTCTAGCTGGTATAGTTGTGACTGCGGCAGTCAGAGTGGGCACAAGGAGGTCGAGGACGTGTGGTTCACGTCAAAATCTTACTATTTTTTTTGGTAATTAAGTTTAAGGGAAAATTGTAAATAATGAAAAAAAATTCACAAAAATGGTATTTTTGCATAGTACTTATGTTACTTTATCGGCAATTATTAAGAATAGTGTTTTTTTTAAAGTAAAAGAAAAAATCATGGAAAATTGCATATTTTCACCCTACTAATTACACAGCACACGAATTTACTAGGGGCATTAACGTATTACCAATACAAACCACAAATGTGATAGTGGGGAGGCTATGAAGATAAGGGAAATTGTGGGGTAAAATCACTAAAAAATACACCCACAAAAAAATAAAAAACACCTCAATTTAACATTTGTCTACCCAATTTCGTAATATGTGCCCACCTAACCTAACCCCACTACGAGTGTGTCACAATACAATAATGTTCGTATACATGTTGAACCCTCTGCAATAAATCCTGTAAGCTGTCCGTATTGTACAACACTGTAACAGACACTTGAGTTCTGACATTGTGTCAGCTTGTTAATCCACATGATAAGTGGCAGAGACGAGACTTTCACAGCGTGTGCTACCGTTGTCTATATATGTAACTCATTTCAGCTACATGCCTCAAAAATTACAATTTTGCATCAACTGTGAAAAACTGTTACGGACACATGATATTTAGGCTTTGTTTTGATGTCACCCCAAAAGCCCCGGTAGTTTCTTCTTTAAATATCGCACAATAACTTGAGTGACACGTGTAACTGAAAAAGCATGTTGTCTGAGGGTGTTTATGGCATAAGTATTCACATAAGATAAACACGTAAATTTCCGTCAAAACAGTTCAATTATGCATTTTTTAAAGTGCCAGAGTCCCATATACATAAGGCTAAATACCATTTGTTATGCCAACAGCAATATGGCAACTAAGCCATGCCCACTGGCTTCAAAGCTTACTACAGCAAAGAACAGCCTTGTCACCACCTGTCCTTCTTAACTCCATGGTTTCCGGCTTCAACTGTTCTGTGCATCTGTGTGGTTCATTGTGATTGGAAAAGTGTGTGTGCAAATCTAATATCCATGTGCTGAATCGTAATTGTTTTTGTGGCTTACAAGTGAGTGATTGGTTATTGTCGTACTTCCGAAAGTTATTATTGCTTAATTTCTCATGTAATGAAATATGATGAGGTTTGAATTGATGTTAATGTGTTTATGCAAGTTTCGTGTATTCTCTGCATGCTTTGTGGGACAACCTATTGCTCAGCAATAAACTGTTCAAACAAGTGTAGAAGTTTATTCAAATTTTCGCTGGACCCAGTAAGTAAGTCTGTAATTGTAAAGAATAGCGACTTTTCCGAAAACAAAAGAAAAATTCATGGAAAGTGTTATAATTCCACTCTACTACACAGAACACGAATTTACTAGGGGCATCAACATATTATCAATACAAGCCACAAATATGATAGTGGGGAGGGCTATGAAGATCAGGGAAATTGTGGGGTAAAACCTGTAAAAGTTATGTAAATAACATGTAATTAAGGTTCCTTAACCACATTAAATGAAAGAAGACCTAACATAACTAAACCTAAATTCACGATATATGAATAACGGGGACGATGTGTGCAGACACAAGATAATTTGTTACGAAAACCATTAGTAAGCTCATGTCAGGTCATCCACCCCTGTGATTCACCTATCGTAAAGTTAGGTTTAATTTGGTTAGGTGTGCTGTATTTTACATGACTCGAGGCAAAATTACGTAAACCCTTCAATTACCACTCTCACACGCAATACTACACAGTACAATTCACTACATTATACAATTTCCACGCTAAAAATCCAAATGTATTACGTTACTCACCCATTGAAGCTGCAATCATACCTCACAGATGATTAAGCACGACACGTTAATGTCTATTCAATTTGTCGAAACTCCACAGACATTAAAATTTCCACACAATTATTATATTTTAACATTTCCCATGGACATAATGGCACAGATACACTCGTATTTTTGCACGATAATTTTATTTAACACGTGAAACAGAATGAATTGCAATAAAACACGCGTAACAGCACTAGTACATCACAAACCTCAGCACAGTTAAATTCAAACTGTCTATACACCGAATTGGCGCACATTCCCACCATTTTGATGTGCATTTGTTTCCTGTCTCTGTGCATCATTGGTCACCAAAATATTGGAATGTATCATGGCAATACACATCAACTGTTTATAAACACCATTTGTGAACATATTTTTGTATGATATGATATATGTATATTTATTCTATTAGTAATATGTTACTCACGCACTTCAATACGTATGCGAATGTAATTTTTGCATGCAATAGGGGTCCACTCCTGTTACAAAATTTCTAATACAGGTTTATTTGTACCGCTTTAGCTGAAGTACCAATTTTTTTTTGCATAATTAATGCCAAAATGAATAAAAATTAATCAAAGTTAAGTTATCGTATTTCTAGGACATCTGTCGGTTTTCATCTGAAAGACTATAATTTGTTATAAACATTTTAAAACTATTTGTTAGATACACACTTATTTTAGATGCCATTTGCAACTAAAGCAGTTCACAGGATACTTACTGCCTGTAAAATATTCTGATTCAATACAAAATAGTTTTGTGAATAATTTTACTTCAAATGTTCAATTTATAGCTGCTGTAAGTTAACAGAGAACAATTACAAAAATCATCAACTACAATCACCATCCTCGCTCAATAGTCTCAAATGCCATATTTTCTAGCTGTCAAGAACCTAACTACAAAGCACAGAAGATGAGTAAAGTCGGCAGTGTTTACAAATACAGTACAAAAATACTATTTACTTTCGTCATATCACCAATATTTTTGGTTAGAGATATTCGTTTATAAATAAAATACATGTTATGCGTGATTTTCCACCAGTGAACGAGCACCCATAGCAGTTTTGGTCTATATATAATGAATCGTACGTGCAACAATAATCTTTTGACCGTGCTACCAATTGATTTATGAATCATTCTCATGACATAAAATATTGTACGTATGTCAAGTAAATGAGAGAGAATGCTGTATAACAAATGGAAAATTGTAAAACTTAATGATTGTATGAGTTTTCATGGTAAAAGAAGCTCGCATTGTGGTTTTGGATACACTTACACAAGCAATTTTGTCTATATATCAAGAATATGGGAATTATTACAGAATTTCGCGAGTAAAAATAATTTCTCAGTATTTCGCAGTTCGCAAAAATTTCTAGGCCCTAGTTATTGACACATTAGGGTCATTCTGTACCGTTTCAGCATTAGTGAAGACAATTACAGTAGAACCACCATTTTACACTTATCTAGCGACAAATGTAAAATGGTGTAAATGAAGGGAAAGAATCACACTTGACTATCTTGAGCAGTAAATGGTAATATAGATTACTGAGCGGTATAGATACTGATACAGATTCAAGGTGCCAAATAATATATATAATAAGTTTTCAGCACTGTTCACTATTTAGGTCAGTTTTTGTAGCTACTTAAAAATATAACTTTAAGGATAGATTTTTCATTAATGTCTTTAAACAGTACTGTTAATATTTGTTTACTTTGTTTGCCCTAGTGAAATTTTACGTTTTATTTACTACAAAATCATAGACTAACAAATTTATCTCCACTCCATTTAAATTACCCTTTGGTCTGTAATCCTGATGAAGATCTGATAAATTGTTTATTTTTTTTCCCAATATAAATATATTTACTTCCCAATGAAATTGTGTGCACATTCAATATTTGCATGAATGGTTTTTCTAAACAAAACTGGAATGTAGGAATTCCCAAATTTTTTCAACCATATGGATTGAAAAAAAAAAAAAAATGTAAAATAAGGGAAACCATATAGAATTGCAGTGTAAATGGCAGGAATTTATAAAACTTAGAAACATAGGTAAAATGGTGGGACTTGAATAAATTGGTGCGGGGAAAATGTAATTGATGGGAATCTATAATCAAGGTTCTACTGTAGGTATTGTATAATTTTCTTTTTGGAAACAATTATTGCATACCTGTCTCTCAAAGACCCTTACTGTATATTGTTTTCTGTAATGAATTTATGCCATTATAGCTGTCTTTTCACGATGATATAAAAATGGCCATTGTACTCTTAGCTAAATTTCGCAGGGAACTCAAGGGACAATAAACACAGTAAAAATAAACCATAGCTAAGAATGAGATCATAAATTGGGCTATATTGCATTTTCACAAAAAATACAGAACTGTGTACTTCTGTTGTAATGTACATTACTTCTTGCATGAATTAACTTCTTAAGTAATCAAAATACAATGAATAAGGTGAGCTACTCGCATAGCGCTTCATTTTGTGATACTCAAAAAGTAGCCTGGTCATACTTATGACAAGTGCCACAGAGAATAATTAAATTTTAGATGTTACACTGAGTTGTACTGTAACTCATAATACCACTTTGCAGAAGCCACAAAAAGCATCAATAAGACAGTTTTTGGGGTTTTGGTAAAGGATGTCACAGACATGGTCACAAACAAACAAATTCTGTAGTTTTAAGCTGCAAAACAAATGGAGATGCCTTGATAGACTGATGCCAGGATAAAAATTTGTTAAACATGATATTACAACTGTTTATTTCTCAGCACAATAAATTTACTGTACATATTATCAGGAATTTCTGAACCTGCAGAAGATCCCAAAAGTATAAATCACTAATGCCATACCAAAAAACTAAGCATTTTAATCAAAATCTGTACACTCATACACAAAATACTGAATCAAAATCACTTACCATTTACATTAAGAAATACATTATTCATTCACACAGTTCAAGCTATGCTTTCTGTTGCTTGGCAATCACAGCCTAACAGTAACTTGTTGCAATTACATTACAAATATTGAGGGTGTTAAAACCAACTCCAATGGGATATAATTTTTATACAAGAGCAACAATTGCATTTTATGTCTCGTCATAACTTACAATAAAGTTCTTTACCAACAACACAAATAACAGAGTACAAAACTATGCCCTCTCCTTAAATAGTGCACCTATCTATTGCTCTCTTTGTGTGTTTGAGGCACAAAAGCAGAGGGGGCACTGGCACATCCATACCTACATACGTACCTACACGTCACTGTGCAAAAAACATGTCAAATGGCACACAGTCTTGCAGTTTGCAGATTTAAGTTGAAATCCCTTCATTTTGAGCTAAAATTATGATAATGTGTGTTCCACAACTTTACACCACTATTAATTTTGACATAATATCTGCAACTATAAATAACCTTGGAAATATATACTTTAACCAATTTACATTCAAAAACAGACATCTTTAGAGATGATAATTGAAAATGGAATTAAAATATTCAAAATACAACATAAATTTTAAATTTTATTTGTACACAGGTCACACTCAAAACTTAACTGCAACACAAATTTGGCCAAATCATAAAAAATTTCCACTAAAAAAACTTTTCCACCTGGCAGATTAATCAAGCCTGATATATATATATATATATATATATATATATATATATATATATATGTTGACACACACAAAGCAGTTTCCATGATGAAAAGTAAAACATGAGCATAGGGCTTTACTCAAGTCACTTACTGATAACATGAGTCAAACATCATTATCAAGTTTGATCATACTAGTTATGTGGTAACAGCAAACATCTGAATGGAATACTGTATTTATATAGGATCTCCACAGTTAAGGTGGTTGTCTACCCGAAGCTGTTTTTGTATTTGAGGCAGAGAAGCATGGGAGCGATAAGGGCGAGATTGCCATGTGCATCAAATGCGCCATCACCACTATGTGCAAGGTTTGAGCAGGCTCATAGTGTTCTCATGTAGCGTGTACCTATGATACTTTTAAGAAGTGACCTTATCATTTTATTGTTGGAAAGTATACAGAAAAACGTTCCAAACAGACTCCCATCATAGTTTCGCTCATGTCTGGATAGCATGTTCTAGGATACAGCTGTCTGAAAAGGCTGATTTTAACAATGTTGGAGCCATCCTAAATAGTCTGTTTGTTGGCTACTGCATTGTTAATGTCTGAAATTTTACATAAGAGAAAAAATTTCATTTGAGATATTGCAAGAGACTGAACAAATACTGATTTTATAAGTAGGAAATGAACAGCTGAACATTGTTATATGCAGGAAATGTAACCATTACAGCCTTATGGAGAAATGGTGGGACCATGAAATAATGGTGTTATATGCAGGCACGGTTCTACTGTAAATTATGCATTGTAAAATTCCACATGTGGTACAACATGTAAGGACAGAACACATTAATGCACACCACTCCACTATACAAGCACAAGAGCTGAACTAACGGTTCACAATAGGGGCGCACTACAATTTGTTAGGCAGGCGGAATTTACATCATGTTCAAAGTGTCCGCCATCGCTGGTATGCAATCACAAATGACCTTAACATTAGCTTCTTTGTGAAGTGTTAGCGGTAATCCACATATAACAATATACTAGCTACATTCATGGGGCTCTTGCAACCAGATAGTTGGCCATAATATAAAGTGACCCATATATTTTCTTCACAGTTTTCATTACTCTACGCAACCCCAGCATTACAGTCTGCCACTTTTTTTTACGTGATGTATAATAATCTGTGCATTTATAATACTAAAATATAATGTTTTGGTTTTTTTTTATTTGCAATCTAAGAAACGCAGTAATGAAATAAGTAAAAGTAAATTTACAAAAGGTTTTCACAAGTTTCAACGGTAGTGAGTTGACATTTGTAACAAAATATAATTTCTGTAAAAAACCCAGACATAACATGTAATTGTTACTTTACCCAATTGTAATGCTGTTAATTTACTGTATCATTGTGTGAATACTCAGCTCTATAGAGCACATGTACTGATGATAACAGAAATGCCAGTTTGTATCCATCAATTTCTATTATATTAATCAAACTTATCACTCAAAACATAACAATACATTAAAAAATTTAGTGCTAAGCAAATATTTGTTATTAACCAAAAAAATAATTTTTACAAGAAAAAACAAATTAAATTTTGTAATTAATTTTTAATATCCACGTAATTGTTGGATGTAAAAGGCAAAGCCAGACACTGTTTCCATGCACTGTATGTACAAATGAAATATAACTTATTTTCCACTGTAGGAACTTGAAAAAAATTTACCCATAAAATAAAATGTCAATCATTCTATCCACTGCTTCATTAAACCATTTAGGAAACAGATGTTACAAAATATACACAAAGTAAATACCTATGTATTTTATGAAATGTTTGTAAATCCCATCAGAATCTGTAAGTGTGCTGTTCTCATTAGTTCTACACCAGTGTTGTTACTGGTAGACTTCACACTTTCAAATGGCTTTCACATTACTTTTGACTTAACTTAACTATGAGTAAAGCCCTCTTATCATTTAAAGTATGTTAAAACATGCTGGTTTAAAAACATTTTTAAGTATTTAATTTAAATTTTAAATATAGTCAATGAAAAAAGATGATAAAAGTAACATCTGCCTGTGCATGCAAGGTGTCATCAAAATGAAGAAGGGATGAAAACTGAAATGAGATCAACAAACAAAATAAGTTATAATTATAAATTATAAATCTGGCTTACTAATACACCTGTACATAACTCATTATTTGCGTGAAAGTTTTTTAGTTTCAGTTCCTTACCCACTCAATGAAATGTGAGATATGAATTTGACATATTTAAGTAAAGTGAAATTATTTTATTAAGAGACTTTTAGAACTCATATAATATACAATACATTCACATAAATACAAATCAATTACTTTAGTTTCTACAGAAAAAAATGTGTGCACAGCATACAAGCAACTGTAGTAAAATATTGCTTTACTTTTCATACTCCTTGATGCTGGTTATGTCTTCACCTCTAAACTTTAACTGTAAGGGACATTTTTTTAATAAAGAGTGTGTGGCACATATTATAAACAATTAACATGGACTGACAGAAGGTAGACAATGTAGAAAAACCAATAAAAGACAATCCTACTTAAGTTCGTGCTAACTTACAGAGTGAATATTTTACCAGGTAACACATTTCTTTTGAGCTATTTCCATATCATTTGTACATTTTATCGTGTTACAACACAATACACTATGCTAAACTGCTAAATAAATATTCACAAAGGAAAGTGCAGACATAAGTATGTACACTAGCACGCACTAACAGGAGCATCAGAACAATTTTTCAGGCATTTACAGGGGGGAAAGATCCTGTTGAGAAGTTTGCACCCCTGGAGCTTCAACATGTACCTCCTCTTCTCCCCCTTTCCGATGCTCCTGTACACTGGAATTGTTGTTTAAGGTTGTGTGATGCTAAAACACTGTATAAATCTTTCTGTTCTCGACAGTCAACACAAATCTGTTAACTTAAATCTGTCCGATGGCCTCTTACAAAGTGTGAGGAAAAGACAAACAGTAGCAGCACTATGTAAACTACTCAATGACATACCTTTGTCAGTCCCGCCATAGCTAGTACTTTGTACAGGCTTATACTGTTGTAGCAATTTGAAGTTCTTAATGCACAAATTCAGTAACATTTTGCTCATCACTAAGCAACATTCCCTATGAAAAGCAAACACCACAATGCCATTTTATCTGACTGAACCTACCCAGCCATCATGCTTCCGAGGTATGTTGGGAGTGTTCGATGTGCGCACACACACACACATTCTCACTCTCTCTTCCTCTCTCTCTCTCTCTCTCTCTATACCTAGTTCTTGAATCTCATTTCTGGCTGAGCCACTCTAACATAAATTTAAACAAATTTTTTTTGACAGTTTTATTTTTCAATTTTGATGAATTACCTGCTAATCTTCTCTAGTTTTGTTTAATAAACTTTCCTCCTAAGTTTGAAATAGTGGTTACTTCCATTATACATGTAGTACCTGGGGAATTAAAAAATAACTGCTTTCAAATTGCTGTAGTACTTTCAAAAGTACACACTTTCTTTGATAGGCACTTTCTTGCTGAAATGGGCAAATAAGTTGAGGAAATGCAAAATGCTGGGTTTGTACACAATTTTGGGAAGCGTATTATTATTTTAATGTGAATATATTTAATTAGTCTCAGTTCTGCATACTTTACTTTCATTTAGATTAATTTCCACATGAGAGGATTTCCACTTCTTTATTTTATTTCAAGGCTCTCAAAATGTTTTCATTAAAAACCAACAAACCAGTTTTGTCTAGATGAGATACACCATGCACATGCCCAACCACAGCGTACAGACCAGATGCCAAATGCTGTATTTGCTCTTTCTGAATAAACTGTATCACACCACATTTCAGGTAAATAACTTCTCATCTCCTCATGGTTAGCAGGAACAATCCCATGAAACGTTAGCAATTTACAGGCAACGCCATGTGATTTTACATATTGGAGGTTGCGTGTCTGGCTGTCCTCTGCCTATTTTTGAAATGCATGCTCTACATGGTAACCATTTTCCAAATTTTTTCTTTTCAATATTGTTTTGAAGGTTAGCAAAAATCATAGAATTGTAGTGATGTGTACTGTTCTGCAGCAAGATGCTACAACACTGACAAAGTTATCTGCACTACAAAATGCATTTTTATTTTTGTGTCAGGCACGGTAATGACCATAATTAGACTAGTTTTTGCAGGAGGTTAAACAGTCTTACAGCACGGAGTTTCCGGCCCACTACTCCCGTGGTTTAAGAGGCCCGCTACTTGGAGCTTTTTTTGGCGTTTGAGGCCGATAAGCACAAGAGCTACAAGGACTACACTGGCACCTGCTGCAAGTGCGCCATCACCACTATGTGCAGGGCTCTGAACTAGCGTGCAGTGTTCTCATCGCGCTGCGTGTACCTATGGGACTTTAAGCGGCGAACCTATAATTTTATTGGTGGAAAATCTGTAGCAAGGTTGAGTGCATATCCCTCTAGTACTTTTGTGTGTATGTAACGCGTATATTTTGAGATACAGCACTTTGAAAAATCAGTTTTTAAGCATGTTGGATTGCTCTGAAATGGTGTTTTCAATTTGCATAATATCTTAAAAGTAATCGACAGGCATAGTCTGAAATGTGCGTTCTTTTTGTAGTTCAGCACATTGAACGCACGTTTAATAGTTTCGTAAAAAAAACCTGGATTTCAAACACACTGCAATACAGTTTCAGAGCCAGGCAAGCCCCTTAATGCCTTGTAGCTGTTGACCTTTGTGGCTGCTAACTTCATCTACATTCTGGTGACTGACAGTTTCTGTTTTTGGCTCAACTCTTCTAAGTATCAGTACAGCAATGCTTATTTGTTGAACTTGAAATATAAAGATTAAAAAATATTAACACTGTTCATTTGTATAGTTAAATACTTTCTTTGTGATGATCTTTTAATTAAATTTTGTGTGGCACCCCATTGAAACAATCAATAACCACCATAATTTTTTCACTTTATTAGTTGCTGAAAATATTAGTTGACTCACCACTTAATTTCACACTTATTATTTATTTTCTTTAAGCACTTATACCTTCTGGCAGTATAACTAAATTAGATTATATCCTGTAGGAAATAACTGTTCTAGGCATTGTCAGTTCAGTACTATGTTGGTCATATTATCTATTTAATTTCTGTTGCCCTTCTTATTCCAGCAAGCAAATAATTATAACTATTTGAATCACCTCAATATGTGATTCAATTTAATTAGTATGTAAAGGGGTTGAAATTAAGTAAAAACTCAGACATGCATCTGTTTCTTTCATGGAATACTACATGTGAAACCATTACATACCATTTTCCACTTTGCATCAAAACAGAGTACACTGGAAAAAAAATTTTCATATCATAAACTTAGAATTTTAAAATAAACATTGAAACTATAGTCCAATTGTTATCCAAATTTCTATGGAATGTTTTGCACTCTGCTATTATTTACTATTTAAAATGTATTCCTGTGTATTGAATATTAATTTTTTTCCTAAATGTGCAGCAGTTATACAACACTGTAAATAACTTGGAGTTTGCAGCCATTCAAAACTCTAAAGTTAAGAAATAAAAGTATGTACTGAAATTCATTGCAAAGGAAATTATATCAACAATATTTCAAAGAGTACAAAAACTGTGGTTACATACAGCACCAAACAAATGTGCTAATTAATTTTTTAACAAAATTCATACATGATAGTTGCCGGTATGCTATGCATAACTTACCCAATCAATTACATTAACTTTTAAACTGGAAAAGCTTATGTAACATTGGCCACGATTAAGTGACCAATTTTGAAGAACAAAATTCACCACTTAAAACAATTCGAAGGTCCTGGAACTGACACACCTGTGATCTCACAATTAAATTATGCTCCAATAAGAAAACGGAAGCACGACAGTTACAGGGCACAATTTTTTTCCAACACATACATGAATATAAATATTTAAAAACATTTCTTCACTGCACTTAAAACTACATTATTTCAGTCTGTGCTCAACCTGCACTTCATTTATTTTGCACAATTTTAAATGGAAGCAAAGAGCCAAACAACACATGCTGTATTACTGGGAACTTGGCCAGCACCTAGAGACAAAAATACAACAAACACTTAGTTAAGACAAATTACAAACTTCCACAAGACACACATTACTCTAAATATTGTATTTATTGCCCATATGTACATGCCCTATAGATATATGTATAAATTAATGGATTGGCTACANTTCCACAAGACACACATTACTCTAAATATTGTATTTATTGCCCATATGTACATGCCCTATAGATATATGTATAAATCAATAAATTAATGGANAATGGATTGGCTACATAGTGTCACTGTGGTGCACTACAGTAGATAGGTTGCACCACATGCGGTTGCATGCAAATGGTATAAGTAGAACTGTCTCAGTTGTTAAGGGTAGATGAGTGTAAACAGTAGAACATGAGAATGTTACAGTTTGCACAACGGGCAAATGTCAAGTTTCCCCATAGTTAGGCAAATCTGCAAGCAAAACATTTCAAGATGATAAAACACATGTACAATAATCATACCATGGGCTGTAGTGCTGTGTTTAAGTGGCACCAATGCTTTCCGCAGGGGAGATAGAGAGAGTGTTTGAAGTATGAGGAGCATACTGGTAGGCCATGAACGAGCTGAACTAAATGCAAGATGGAAGTTGCAATGTTGGTACATGCCAAACGCACCAATATGGTTAACTATTTTGCAGCAGTCACAGCAGTAGGGATTGGTCACGGAACAGGCCACAAAATTCTGTTGGAACCCGGACATGTCACATGTTACACAGCACAATATGTGATTTTTTTTAATTTGTACGCAAAGGGGTTGAAATTAAGCAAGTAAAAAGTCAGACACGCATCTGTTTGTTTCACGGAATACCACTTGTGAATCTATTACATACTATTACATTTCCACTTTGCATCAAAACTGAGTCCACTGGGAAAATTTTTCACATCATAAACTTGAATTTTTTTAAATAAACATTGAAGCCATAGTCCATTTGTTTTCCACATTTCTATGGAAAGTTTTGCACTCTACTATTATTCACCATTTAAAATTTATTCCTATGTATTAAATATAAAATTTTTTTCTAAATGTGCAGCAGTTACACAACACTGCAAATAACTTGGAGTTTGCTGCATTCTGACATAAGACCAATNTTTTTTTCTAAATGTGCAGCAGTTACACAACACTGCAAATAACTTGGAGTTTGCTGCATTCTGACATAAGACCAATGTGACAATCGCCTGACCATTTGTGGTGACCTGATCAATAGTACTGACTACGGGACAATTCTCAACTGGATCACACACGGAACAAAACATGGTGTTTTCTGTACGATACACAACGGAAGCGACAATTTGCAAACTGGAAATTGCCACAACACAAAATCAGGGACACAACAGGTCAAAATACAAGGTGATGCTTGAACTGTTATTTTCACTCATTGGGCATTGTTCACATGGAATTCATCCCATAAGGAGCAACTGTAAACATGACTAATAAGTGAAGATCCTTCGCAATCTACGCAATGTAATTCATCGCAAGCATCGTGAGCTGTGACAAAGGAAGAACTGGCTGTTGCTACTTGACAATGCCCCTGCACATCACTCTATGCTTGTCCAAGAAGAACTGGCAAGGCAACAAGTCACTGTGATGTCACACCCTCTATACTCATCTCGTCTTGCACAATGCCATTTCTTTCTCTGCTTGAAAGCACAACTTTGTGGGCATACAATTCATCCGGCAGAGAAGATAATAAACTGCCACAAGAGAAGCCATGCAGGATCTCCTGGCCAACATCTTTTTGCAGTGTTCCGAACAGTTATACTTATGTTTACAAATGTGCATAGTGGCCAACAGTGACTATTTTCAGAGATAATGTGCTTCTGTGTAAGTGGATGCCGTTGTGCATGGCTGCCTACAATTGTGGTGCCAGTCCATGAACATAGTGACTGTGGTAGCATATAGGTGGGCACGTGACACACACAGATGTATGCGTGTGTGATATGCATACACACAATATATATGTGTGTGTGAGCATGTGCATAATTTTTTCTTTTTACACAAACTGTGACTAACTGTATAAGTGTTGGGCACAATACAGGGTTAGTCACAGACTCTGCAACTAACTCTAAGGAGAAATAGAGCTCACAATGAGTACCATTATTTTGTCAGTCAACCTATGTTCTCTGATGTATTAATTAGGAACTATGCGACATCAAATAAAAATCAGGTTTTATTTGCATTTTTAAGTATGAGATGAATTATTCATTTATTTCTTCAAGTACCTTTGTGAACAGGTAGGTAGCACTTAAACGTCTCTTCGAGTGGGAGTGTAGTGAGTGTAGAAATTTGGGTGGCTCTTANTGCAACTAACTCTAAGGAGCAATAGAGCTCACAATGAGTACCATTATTTTGTCAGTCAACCTATGTTCTCTGATGCATTAATTAGGAACTATGAGACATCAAATAAAAATCAGGTTTTATTTGCATTTTTAAGTATGAGATTATTCATTCTTCAAGTACCCTTGTGAACAGGTAGGTAGCACTTAAACGTCTCTTCGAGTGGGAGTGTAGTGAGTGTAGAAATTTGGGTGGCTCTTANTTGTGAACAGGTAGGTAGCACTTAAACGTCTCTTCGAGTGGGAGTGTAGTGAGTGTAGAAATTTGGGTGGCTCTTAACATTGAGGTCTCGAGGGTCGATAAGTGTGAAGCGAGGCAAGTATGTAGCAGTGATGGAATGAAAGGTCAGGGGAAACGGGAGATCCCCTAGAAAACCCGCCGACCAGAAACCTCATCCGGGCACAATTCCCACATGCAAAAATCCGGGTGTGACCCGGCCAGGAATAGAACCTTTGGCATATAAGTGAAATAATACAGGTGTCGCACACCTTTCTCTGCCTTCAGCCATTATATAATAATATATACCCATCCTTTATATGTTTCTGTTTCAGTACCATAGAGATAATCAAGCCAAATTCTCTTCACTCAGCTGACATTTGTTACAGATCCTGCTGCTTCAAGTACATCTGGTTTTCAAACACACTCCAGTTGATCAAGCTGTGAGCTGGTCACAGACTGCACATGGGAAATTACTGTGTAGTTCTACTAGGAATGTCTCCTTATCACCAGCTAAGAATGACACATGACGTCAATTACAATGGCGGCGACATCACTGTCGCAAAAGAGTTCTATAGTACCCGTCAGATGCACTGGCTAACTTACTGTGGTGAGGTGTGGATTAATTACCACCTACTGGTCACCCTGCAGTGGTACAGGCTGGGACGAGTAGCCCTACGGCATGGCACAAAGTAAGGTGTGGTAGTGGCGGTTTTGTGCACTGTTGGTGTGGACAGACACACTCTTTTACATACAGTGGGCATATCCCGGGGTAGATCCTGGCTCGGCTACTGGCTGGAACTGGTGCTCTGTCCTGAGGCGGCGGTGGTGCAGCTGGTTGGTCTGGTTGGCTCCTGCGATGGGCTGTTGGCACTCACCATCCTGAAGTAGGGGTTGGCAATGCCCAGTGGCACTGAAAGTCCCAGTCGTATGCACACCATGAGCGGGTGCGGCTCGCCAGCAATCTTGTGGGGTGACTGGAAAAGGGAGCTAGGGGGAACTGGTGGAAGGTGAGGCCTCTCGAGTTGTCGGGCAGCATGAGCTCGGTCCAGTGGGGAGGGGCTGCTGAAAGCAGACGGCACTGGGTTGCAGTACAATTGGCTGGATTCAGAGGCAGTAGTTGCCCTCTTAGCTCTCCACCTTGCACCACTTCTATGGGTAAAGGGCAAATTGAGAAGTACTATGGTCTACCACACTAAGGAAGCGCAGACGAGTTCCCTAGCTATGAGTGCAGCCAGTCGGGGCTGGGCCAACCAATTGGCGAAGATAGCGACGCGATGGATGGAGCAGAGGGTTTATCTGAATGTCCATCTGCGTTGTGGTGTGTGATCCAGAAGGGGGTTAGGCCAACCAGTATCAGTCCTGTCACTCCAACCGGCAAAGATAACAACGCGGTGGATGGAGTTGGTTGGCTGATTTGGAGGTCTAGCCACTTCGTGGAGTGTGTTACTAGTGGTCGGGGCTCTGTCGTACGTGCGCACCACGTACCTTTGCATACCTGGTCCACAGTATGGGTGGCCGTCTAATGAGTATGTATTGCAACGTATGTGCGCCCGGTTAAGGATGCTCGCAGTCCTACACTGGTTTCGGCAAAGAGGTTTCAAGACGTGGTCTCCTGCTGTTCCTTAGTAGGTTTGACATCTACTGGGATGGAAGTCACAATTACCCTAGAATAAGTACTTGGTGTTATTTAAGATCACGTGTTTATTCCCCCGAGGAATAGACACGGTGGCCCGTACTAACTCCTAGCTGCCAATGAACTGTAATGGGCGGAAGCAAGCTACAGTAATCCATGTGAAGGGGACATGGGGCTAAACTAAACAAGAGCAGAAAAAGGCTAGGTAGTATTATAATAACTGACCCTAACTAATCTATCTATGCAGTTGTCCAGAAGGGACTTGGGGTTCACTACCAAAATGGTAGTGAGTGTAAAGGGGGGACGAAGACTGCTTTGGGGGTTGCTGGGCAAAGGTCTAGAAGACTTCTGGTAGGTAGCGGTGGTACTTCGTGAGGATGGCGGTAGGCAGAGAGCTCCTGCACACAAGGTGGTGGAGCGAACTGCTGAGTATCAACTGGCGTTATGGAGCTGTGCGCTCGCGTATATAGACGCCAGCTGCACACTTTGTTATTGTTAAATTCTTCCATAGGTTAAAGAAAACATTTAATGAATTTTACCTGCATTGGTAATTACTTCAACGTTCGTTTTCCGAAGTATTCAAAATAGAACCGAATACTGGAACCAATATTTTTTGTTATTCGAGCCATCCCTAGTTGATATGATAATTAATATTTATTATTGTCATTTCATCATACATGGGCACAAAACTGGTAGCATACGCATGGTTATTTTCCATGAAGTTTCACCAATGCTACAAAACTGGTAGCATTAAGCATTTGTTTTTTGGCCTGCTTTTGGCGTGATTTCAATTAAGATTCACTTTGTTACGAATTTAGTAACATTTTTGTTATTACTGTTTACGTTACTTGTGGTTGTTTTTATTTATTACGTTTGTAAAGTTTCTTTGGAAAACGTAATTTTAAATGTGATGCATTAATTTGAACACATTTTGTTGAGGTTTATGAGCATAGAAATATGTACTCTGATATATTAGTTTATGATATATTCACTTGGCAGGTTTAAACTGTCATTACATGTGCGTAAATTCAAAGTTTAATATGTTGAAATTAATTTACTTTTTAGTTCATTATTTTGCATGTCACTATGTTTATTTTAGTGCGACAGTCTTCTTGTTTGCCTCTGTTGTCATTGTCTACGTGACCTACTTTCACCTGTGTTTTGACTTTCAACTCAGATGTTTGTTGTCCCTGCTCTTTGTTCATGTGCATGACGCACGTGTTTATCCTTTCATCTGAATACTTATTGTAATATATTTAGATGTGATGGCGGGACGGTTACAAATCTAAAGTTGGCAGAAGTGCGGCGACATGAAGATGACATGGCGCATTGCTCTTGGTTGAATGAAGTGTTAATTTTTCTTCCTGAGAAATATACTTAAAACCCCCACAAGAAGTTTGTACACGTTGTGTTTTTGAAACCTACCTAGGCACGTTATGATGTTATGGTAGATCTGTTTTTCTATGGCAGGAATAAATACACTGTAACGTGTGTCTNCCTACCTAGGCACGTTATGATGTTATGGTAGATCTGTTTTTCTATGGCAGGAATAAATACACTGTAACGTGTGTCATGATTGCTGCATGTGAACGGGTATTGTTGCATATCACGCTGGACTAGTGAGAGTGCCGTAGCAAATATTGGACGAGCAAAATTTATACGTTTTAACCGTGTACTGATTTGTAACGAAATAAATTATTACAAAGTTTCATCTTTTTATTTATTACAACTATATAACTTTGCCCTAGAAGTTTGAAACACAATTGTGTAACGTGCTAATGTTTCTATGATTTGAATGTTTGCCACAATCCCAATAAAAAACTAAGCCCAGCCAGATAAATTTAAGTAAAAAATTAAATAAAGCTAGAAAACAGCAAGTACCAATGCATGGAAATAAGAGCAGAATAAAAGTAACGGTAGACCTATTTGTGTGCATGTTCACCACTATCTTTTACGTTTATCGCTGCTGCGTACAAAAAATAAGTGACANCCTACCTAGGCACGTTATGATGTTATGGTAGATCTGTTTTTCTATGGCAGGAATAAATACACTGTAACGTGTGTCTTGATTGCTGCATGTGAACGGGTATTGTTGCATATCACGCTGGACTAGTGAGAGTGCCGTAGCAAATATTGGACGAGCAAAATTTATACGTTTTAACCGTGTACTGATTTGTAACGAAATAAATTATTACAAAGTTACATCTTTTTATTTATTACAACTATATAACTTTGCCCTAGAAGTTTGAAACACAATTGTGTAACGTGCTAATGTTTCTATGATTTGAATGTTTGCCACAATCCCAATAAAAAACTAAGCCCAGCCAGATAAATTTAAGTAAAAAATGAAATAAAGCTAGAAAACAGCAAGTACCAATGCATGGAAATAAGAGCAGAATAAAAGTTACGGTAGACCTATTTGTGTGCATGTTCACCACTATCTTTTACGTTTATCGCTGCTGCGTACAAAAAATAAGTGACACGAGTTGCGTGCTTGAATTTACTGTGTCTGTTCTTTTGAGTGGTTGTTCCTTCGTTTTAATTTTTATTCCACCCGAGGCCGTCCTTTTAACGAAATAACCCAACACATATGAATACAGGTAACACAGTTGTAACAGGGTTAGACACAATTGCAGCAAAATATTAACTTGTGTTACGTGTAATGTACTATGTCGTGAATAAAAACTATGTTAACAATGAAAAATAATAACTATAATCAATACAGACATTGTTAAAAAGTCATGAAGTTGACCTAAATATGGTTATAGGCCTAAATTGTGAACTCTCGTACGAAATAGTTTTTGAAATATGACAAAATTCTTTGAATAGCTGGAAACAGTAAACAAAGCATTTGACAGTTAAAACATAGAAGTCACATGGCAGTGTTTATGTTTACATGTAGCGGAAGGATACATAATCAGTAACCAAAAGTAGAACTTTAGCAGGGCTTCAGAAAAGAGTCAAGTAACCGTGAATGGCCTATAGGACTTAATTATTCATCAGGAAGGGTGCTCTATGCCGACCTCCCATTGCGCAGTCGGTTGGTGCGCCGCCAGTCTGGGGTGCAGGAGGTTCTGGGTTCGAATCCCAGGTAAAGCATGGGTGTTAATTTAAGTTAGATTATAAGTCGGTTTGTAAACTGTCCCCTGATAAACCTTCAGGCATACCACCGAGGGATGTTAATAAGCCCTGTACAATACAAGGGTGCTCTATGTACCTTCAACTACACCCTCCTTCCCCTTAACACCAACAAGACAGCCGTAGTACCTGGGGGTTACAGAGAGAGATGCACACATGCACGCAGAGAGAGAGACACACACACACACACACACACACCAACAATTTCGCCCCCTGCACCAACCAATATCACAATCAAAGGGACTACTGGAAGTGCCACACGAGGAAGCAAACTCTCTAAAGCTCCAAACACACTCTGACATTGGTTTCAGATGGAGAGGCAATGGAACGACGACTTCTGGACCATCTGAGATGGATTAATGCTCAGGTTTATAAAACTTATACTGCTTNGGAGAGGCAATGGAACGACGACTTCTGGACCATCTGAGATGGATTAATGCTCAGGTTTATAAAACTTATACTGCTTCGCCAAGGCTGAATTTGCAAGTATGAAAAGAGACTTGGATTTCAAGCTTTTAGCACCTTATTTCTCTCATTTATAGGACGTCAGCTATATGATGAAATAAAGCAATAAAGCCCAAACATTTTACTAACGTCAAAAATTAATAGTTCTGTATACTACAACAAGATAAATTTCAAATATGTTAAATCTTACCTCATTTTTATACATTTTTATAAGTCCAGAATTTATTTTTGACCATGCAGGAACTGCACTGATATTCCATAACTGATTTGAATGCTCAGCAAACAAGCCAGTCTTCACCTGAAACACAAACAATACACAAAAAAAATAAGATTCTTGCAATTACAAACAAATTGTACTCCTGGATCGATGACAATGAAGATGACAATTATGAGAATATAATTTTACGTATTTTTTATTTATGTATTTGAGTGCCAGCTAAAAAGCCTGAAATACACTTAATAACACATATATACATTAAACACACACAAAAAACCATAAAGACAAAATATAATAAAAAGGATAAACCACTTCCTACTACAGTAGAACCCCTTTTTTACACATCTCAAGGAACTAGGAAAAAATATTGTAAACTGGAGGGAAATGCAAAAAGAGTGAAATTTATGCTGTATGAGCATTACATTGGACAAAAGAAAATANATATTGTAAACTGGAGGGAAATGCAAAAAGAGTGAAATTTATGCTGTATGAGCATTACATTGGACAAAAGAAAATATGTGCAAAATAGAGGAATATGTAAAATCAGGGTATGTAAAAAAGGGGTTCTACTGTGTACATACACATGAATGCTGCCTCAAAATGAAATAAAATTATTGTAAAATTACTATAATAGTGCACACTAATAATTATTTACTGTAATATAATATAAAATACAATGAAAGTTGAGTAAAAATACCCAAGTTCTACAGTGTTAATTTCATGTTGTATTGTCTTGGACATTTTTCAATTTTATCTTTTTATTTTTACAAACTACTTTAGTTTGAAACATTCATTAAAATTACAGTATTACAACAATGTGTGGTAAAATAATTTCTTCTGTGATTCCTAGTGAGACTTATATTTAGACCGTTAAAGATACTGAGGTACATGAATCCCAACATAATTCATAATTTCCTAGCAATTTTAGACAGACAGAGCATATAAGTTCTCTCTCTTTTTGATAGTATGAATGTTTAGAGCATGAGTAATACTTTCATATTTAAAATAACTGTAGGTATTTGATTACTGTTTAACAAAGATCAATCTCAAGAGTTTATTTTATACATTTTCAGTTCTTGAGACCCCAGTAGCCATTAATGAGCAGATGTGGATCCCATACGGGGGTAATACCCTCCCCCCCCATGTGACCTTACCTTGCAATGATACACCAAGTGTGGGTCGTCATAATTTTAATGTGGCCAGCGGCGCGTTAAGGCACCCTATTTTTTAATGTGGCACCACGCTGTTTAGGCCACCATATATGTAATGTTCCACGTCTGGGTATGACGGATGGAAATTACCACTCGGTTAGCTCAGTTGATAGTAGCATTAAATTTTAAAGGCGCCAATAAATGTAAATAAAGTCCAATGTTTGTTTATTACTCTGTACTTTTAGTCATCAATCCAAGAAACCGTTCACATACAATCGTCAGGTATGCAGAGTACGAACCAGTTTACAGGCAAACTAACAGAGAGCAGCACCACAGTCGTTTAATTATTCATTTAGTAATTCTCGAAAACTTGCCTCGCAAGAAAATACAGAGGCAGAGACCTCCCACACCGGAGGAGAAATAAACGAGCAAGTTCCTGTTTGCCGGTGTGGGGGTTATGCGCACGCCCGATGCTGTCTCGGCGAGTACTGGTTATCGACTGCCCGTTGTTACATCGCTTACCCCGGCGACAGACACACAGAGTATTTATGCTGCGGGCCTATCGCCTCCCCTCTCCACAGATAAGGGCACGGCAGCCGACATTTGCCAGCAGCACCATCCAAACTGCATCGTTGGTAAAAATAATCAAACCCTCTAGAACCAAAAACTGTCCACCTGCAGTTCAGAAAGCTTCCGCGTAGCCATCTAAACTGCATCGTAGGTACAAGATAATCCAACTTCTCGAACAAAACCTGATGACGCAGTTTGGAAAAGCTTCTATCTTTAATGCTGGCACGTAACAAAAAGTTACGACTTTCAAAATGGCAAACGGATGCCCGATAAACAAACTACTGTGATAAATGAAATACCACGGCTTTAATTTTGAACCCGATAATAATTTTACAACGCCTGGCAAAGTGAAAGAAAATTAACAACGTATCCCGAAAATTAATAATACTGCATCATTACAACCTATATCCCATTCACAAGTAATACAAGTAAAGCTAATAATAAAAGAACATGTGCAGGTAACCACCATACCAAGGGCAGGACAATACATCACGGCTCTTCATCAACTTATTTTAGAGAAAAGTGCTATTTCTTCGAAAACAATCTCTTAGGACAAATGAAGTAAAATTTGAATACCCTAAAAACACCACTTCTAAACATTTTACCAAAAAATATGACAAATTAATTGCGTATGTATTATAAACAAATACACTTGTATCATATAAAAGTCACATAATTTTTGAATGTTTATACTAATTTCAACATGTCCGAACCTATTACTGGGTGCATCACAGATGTACTGCTCAAACATGCCAACACAAATTGCTAGCATATTATTTTTCTGGTTTGTAATAACCTGACAACACAAATCATTGTGAAAACCTAAAATTTTCCTAAAATCACACATTATGTTTAGAATAAGTTGCTTCCATTAAGCAAATTGTAAACCCATGTGTATAATGGCTTGCAACACTATGCATATGCATAATTTTTTTGGTATTTGTCTAATTGAGGTACTATACAGCAAAATTTTTTGGGATTGCCAGATAATTCTTTCTAAAAAGGTGGCTTTGAATTTATACCAAATTCTAAGCATTTCTGCTGTATTGAAGGTTACAAGATTGATAACCTTAACTTTTAAAGTACTTTTGTTTAACTTTACATTTTCTCTGCAATTCATACCCAATCTCTCTTCACTACAAAATGTAGTCTGAATATAAAAATGTATTTTTTTTGGGAAATAATTTAATTTTTAATATATTGCTGTTTTTTTCAGCTTCTTTTATATTATTTTAGCCTAATTTAATTTTAAAGTAAACACTAACAAGAGTGCCTTCATTTATATATATATATATATCTCCGAATGTATTTGTGCCTTATAAAAAAAACTTTTGAATTAATTTTACTCAATTTGGTATGTTTATAGAATCTATTTATTAACTACATCTGAGATTTTTAGTTTTCAACCACATCAAATTCATGATTTAGAAAGGGTAGCCATTCTGACAATAATGGTGATACATATATCTTAGTGAATGACCAATTGAAATCAAACTTAGTATTCTCACTGTATATTTGGTGCTGTGTACAAGGTGTAATCATTATATAATACACTGATGAAATGCCTCATCAGTCATTTGCATTTGGTTACATGAGAACTACTACAATACATTTTCATAACAGTAATGTTACTGCAAGGGATCTGCATTTATATTAGTTTAATACTTCAGACAAGTAATTTCCAAAATTGTAGGTTTTTAAAATTTACAGCACCCATATGACAAGTTAGACCAAACTTGTTGGTATGCTCTAATAAACTAATTTTAATAAAAATCTACTTATCACAAGCCTCTTTTGTCCACTCTTTTGAGTGAATGTGCTACCTGAAAAAGCAATGGCTCAAACTTCATTAAGGCATCCAGGTAAGGTTTGATTATAAATTGATATTATTATAATATCACACACACAAAATTCAGCAAGACAAAAAACGAAAAAACCTTTGTACAACACCACAGACAGATAAATAGGAAAAGCTATTTCCTAGTCAAAGAAAAATAAGTATATATATAATTAAAAAAAAAAAAAAAAAAAAAAAATTGTTGTTTTAATTATATACATATTTATTTTTCTCTGACAAGGAAACAGCCTTTCCTATTTATATGTCTGTGGTCTTGTAAAAAGGTTCCACCAGCTTTCCAAAATACTTTTAGTGCTAGTAGAAGTCTTTCAGTCTATTACTCATATGTCTATTGTATTGGTATCGGCTGTATCAGCAAGGAAGTATCAGTAAAAATCTATATCGCCTCAGCACTACAGGATGCACAGTATTTAAACATGAAATGCATTTGTGTTGTGGCACATCACACCTTCAGCAGAAATATGCATAACGGTAAACTTTTCTCATATAATTACTGTTTTAAAAAACAACAACTGAATAGTAACAAAAAAACTTTAAATGTGGACTCAGTGTCACACTATGTACTATTTGATGCTTTAAGTAAACATACAAAACATTAAGAACATTAATTTCACATAAAATCAAAGACTAAAAGCTGCACTCAAAAAATACTATAGTAATATATCTTCCTCTTGATACCAACAGACACTGGAATATATTCGCCTCCTGCCTCCTGGCTGTCTTCCTTCTCCTGGAGATGCATAAGTGCAGCTACATCTAACTTGACTTCTCTAGTTTCCTCGCCTATATTAACTGCAGGGTGACTTCTAAGGTGGTCCCCTTCCAGTATTCTTGTTCTTCTCACCCCCATATAGCGACATTTCTTCGTTCCCTCAGATAGGATGTTGACAGTAGTTTCGATGGGCTTGTGATTTGGATAGGCATTACTGTGGCTATCAGTTGCAATTGTTGGTGCACCTGTGCTTTGGCCAGATCCTCGATGACTAGTTTTGGGTGGCATCCATGGACACCAGGATTGTAAGTGTCCCTTCTTTCCACACAGCTCCAGCATTCTTGGCACCTCCGTCGATGAGGGACAGGTGTCGCTGCCTCTATAGAGTTCAGAAGTTCCCTTACCGCCATCTCTAGTCATCTCAAGATGCTCTCGGTCATACTCCTGTCTGGCTGCCGGGTCCTGCAGTTCCTTTGCAGGCACTGGATTCTCAAGTGTCCTGTCCGGCTACACTCCCAACATTCCTGACGCTTAGCTGGACAAAAACTGGGTTTCCTAGCACAGACTCTAGCAGCAATGTCTTTCATTGTGGTCCCCAACTTCCTCAAGATGTCCAGGATGCTATCTCCATCATCGTCATTGCACCTATAGCTGCCTTTACTGCATGCCGGAACATCGGCTCCTGCTTCGCTGATTCCACCTCCAATACTCGGGGCAAGGCATCCGCATGCTGTGTGGCGATGCCAGGCGTACAGCTTGAGCACATCCGCATCGGCAGTAGCATCCATGAAAAAGTTGACTGCGATGACGTAGCGTGCCTCCTCGGTGCACCTATCCAGAGACAAGTGTGACAGCCTCACAATGTCCTGCCACAGCTCCTACAGCAGTTCCCTTGGTTGCTGGATGTGGCTTTGCAGTTAGGCGTGGTGGGCGTGTCGCAATATCAGTTGCTGAATCGCAGCTCCAAGGCAGACACCAATGTGGAGTACTCCTGTCAATGTCGTTCTGGCAGGGACTGCAGTATACTCAGTGTAGGTCCCCTCAGTACAGCCACCATGCAGTACGCCTATTGCTTGTCAGTCCAGCCATTCAGGGTGACAACAATCTCAAACTGGTGCTGGTATTCGCGCCAAGGTGGCTGTCCATCATAGGGGGCGGGCTTTATTGTAAAGCCCTTTACCCACCCCTCGCTGAGGTGTATCCACACTGCAGAACAGCTTGGCACCTCCTTCGATGTCTGTATTGGCGGCGACCACTACCTTTTCCTCGCTACCCCACATTCGTCGGCTCGGTGGGTGTCAATCTCAGCTCCTCCTCAGCCGCTGCCTGTCTTCCGTGCTGCTACGGTAATGGGCAACATGCAAATATAGTTTAAAATGATACAAACACATTTGAATATACGTATGAAAATAAAAATGTGCAGTTTGTTGCATAAAAACGGTTTTGACAAAGTTATTTTTGGATTAAAACAGTAACTTTCGCGGTTGCTGCCACGTGAATGCGAAACGCTCTCTCGTTGGTTTGAAGTCACTAGTCAAACACCGGCAGACGGCCCCGGCACGTTGCAAACACGCAGCACTAAAATGGAAGGTAACTTTGTGAAAGCGCAGTCGGACAATCTGCCATGAGTAGATACCGATATGGTACTTGATTACTTAAATTCCCATTGTTTTGTGGAACCTGAAATTAGAGGTGTAAAATTAAAAATGTAAGAATGTGCCTAATATCGCACAGTCGTGATCTTCAAAGCAACAGTAGGCCAACATCACATGTTAAAACTTATTTGTTGGTACGTTTAATTGAGGTACGTATTATTATCTGTGTTTATGTTTACGATTGCTAAGATTCAAAGTTGGAAATTAAAATATGGAATAGGTATTACATTCACAAGAATAACATAAATGTAATGAAGGCGACTGCAGTGAGCGTACTGTTTTGTTGCGCCATGCTTGATGTCTGTGATAAATTAACTACATTATTTAGAAATAAAACGTAATGTTGAGAAAGAAGGTTACAAATATTTCCAGATTATAAACCACGTACTAGTATTCATAAAACACTTTTTTCGCTTTAGAAATGCCAGATAACGAGCAGTAAGGTCACAGTGGGCCTAAAGCTAGCACGCTAGTCACTACCCGACACCGCACGAATTCTCAAGCAGCTGTGGGCTGGTGGCGGGCAGAACACCGCACTGACTGCCGGCAAACCTGTATTTCCACGTTCCACCTCATTTCTTAACACTATATTTGAGGCCTCAAATATAGTGTTTAGAAACAAAATAATTATTAAAAATATAACTTGCTTATCTTATTGTTTCCTATGTTTTGTGTGCCTAACATACCTTTTATTATTCTGACGTCACGATAGCTGTGTTTACATTTTTTTTTTAATGTAAGAGCTGTACACATACGCTGAAAATATAGATATTTGAGAAACATTGAATACCTGGGATGAGATTAAATACAGCGAAGAAAATGTGTAATAAATGCTTAAGAATTTGTTTTATTCCTCAGAAGCTGTTTTCTTTCTGTTTATTTAAGGGAAAATGTTATAAAAGTAACAGCTTACTTGCATAAAACGCTTAGGCCTATTTAGTGGACCTAGTCTCGTAATTTTTTTGTAACGTCCATCTTAGTCACTTAGAAAAAAGGGTAGGGCAAATACGAAAGTAAGATCATCTTTGATAAACATTTCTAAAAACGTGCATTTTAGTGCTTTGAAAGTAAAAATTAAGTTGCTATTTAACTTAAAATTGCTAGGCTTATGAAAGCTAACTAGAGACAAATCAAAACCACTTAAATTTGTTAGAAATTGTTATGTTTGAAAAATATTGTATAATATAAACCAAACTTTTTACAAAAGGGACTCCGAGCCCCACCCAAATAGTTTAATTTGCAAAGCTTAACATCGTGACATGTTATTAATTAGGCATACAACGTGTATATAGTCTAAATATTATAGCTGTGCTCTTGAAACAAATGTTAGGAGTAATATTAACTTAATAAAAATATATCCCTACCAAATTCCATCTATTAGGACTAACTTAAAATGTATAAACATACAAAACATAAAATTTACATTCTGTGGCAAAATTTTTTGTAAACATATTTATATGCCTTTATTATTATGAAATACGTTAACATATTTTTTTTTGCTCACATCTACATCACAAACGAATTGCTAAACGCGTTGTGGTGTGTATTAAACAATACCATAGTAGCGTAATGAAGGTTAGGTCAGATGTAAATAGAAGTCCAGTGTTAAAACTACCTACATAAGGGAAACATTAACACCTTAAATATAATTACGTACTTCAAAATGGTCTTCACAAACAAAAAGAACTGATTTTAGCAAAACATCTTCAATGTCTTGCCTAACTACGTTAAACAACGTCCTCCTGTGTTTCATTTTTTGTAACTAACAAATATTTTATCAGGTGTTTTGTGAGATGTACTAGTAGACTGCTGTATAATAAACCATTTCAATGATTTTGCTATACCTGACTATTTAGTTTATTTTTCCATTACTTCAAACAATTTCTATTTAACCAAATACACATCACCGCTGAAGTAAACAAACGCGGCGGCCGAGGTTGTATCTGACTTGTGACGTCACGGAGTGAGCAGGCGCGACAGGCATGCTTTGGCGGGCGTTTCAAACATAAAACTTTCATTTAATAATAATTTTTTCAAAATTAATTTTTAAATTGCATGTTGCCTATTCCTGCCATTCCTTCTTGAGGGCACTTACTTCCTATTCCATACCTACCAACCACAAAAAATAAAAACTAGTACAATTTATAAAAAAAATAGTACACTTACCTTTTTTATGCGACAAAAATTTAACAGCTATCCTCATGATCATGCTGATCCTTTTGAAAGGATACACAAACAGCAGATTTTGCATTTTTTTAAAAAATCAACATTAAATTCTTGCACATAGCACTTCTTAGCAGAATGGTATTTCGCCAAAAGTACATGACGTAAAACGTCATCAGACATGGATGCCCTGAAAGTGGTTCTGGTTTTCTTGACACAACAGAACACTCTTTCCCACTCAGCATTAGTATGCGGTATGACCAGAATTGACAACATAGTGAAAGCTAGTTTATCGAATTTGGAGCAACCATAAAGTCCTTCAATTTTACTGATTGTGAATCACTGAATATCCAGTCTATCAGATGAATTAGTTGGAAGATCAGTTTCTACCTGCAGAGCACAAAACTGTTCCTGAAGTGCATCCTTTGCCTCTTCAACTGTTTCACCTTCTTTAACAAGCAACATACAGGAAAACTTCAAAAATTTTCAAGACTGCAACCTCTGCATGCATCAAAATTTCAGTATATAAAAGAAATTTTAAAACAATGTAGTCACATGATAATTTAAAAAACATTTCTCACAGAACTGTAGAACAGCACTTTTTCTGAGGGCTTGAGTGATGTAACTACCTGTAATGCACTGCTGCCTATAACAATATCCTCGTCACTCTTCTGATTTTTACTGAAGCATTATACTTAACATCACACACAGGAGTTGACTTGATGACTGATGGCTTTACAAACTTGGTAAGCCAATCTTTCAACAGCTGAGAAAGCATATTTCTTCATACATGGATAAGGGGTGCTTTTCACTGCAGTGCAATACTGACTCTATCAAACACAGGTATGACATGCAACAGGAATTAACACATAGCTTTGTTAACATTATCTGTAAGAAACATAAACCACACTTTCCTGTCATGAAAGTACCTGAGAAGACTCTCCAGTTCTTAAACCAAATGTAGTTTTAGTTTTCTTTGGAGAAGGATCTTCATATGACAAAGGCCATTTTGAAGTGAGTTTACTGGGCTTCATATTTCCGCCAGAGTTGACTTCTGACTGGCTGCTGGTGGTGGACTGACAACTAGAGGCTACAAACTTTTCAGTTGGTTGTATTTGTTTTTTTTTTTTATATCTTGTAGATGTTTAAAGTACCAGAACTACATGGTCACAGAGTATCAATTTATTCTTTATAGAACTTTACTAAAGGCTGCCATAAATCCATCCACAAGATGTTTTAAGCCCACACCCAATGAAAGCCTGTGTGTATATACATGTTTCAGCACTTTTTTAACATTTCTGTCACAAAGTTTTTGAAGTTCTTTCAGTATATCTTTTTGCGTGCTACTTTTCTCAAGATAATATTATATATATACAAGAATCTCATCCACATTCATTTGAAGTCCCTTCAATCCCTTCTCTGCGGCCAAATGTAACAAATGGCAGGCACAACCTAAGACTATGATATTTTCCTGATGATGTTTCAATAATTCTGCAACCCTATTTTTCGATCCAGTCATCACTACTGCAGTGCCTGACCCTAATGAGATGCAATTTTCTAATGGTATTTTACCATCTGTAAGTGTAGCTACTATCACCTCCCTTATGTTTTTAACTGTGGCAGAACCCTGCAACGACGTAACTGAAAGCAAGACACTCTTCACGATAGAATGTTCCGTGCTGTAGCGATGACTATTGGGTACAGCTTAGAGTCTACATTGCTTCCATCTGTTGCGATCAAAAAAGGAACCATCTTCAACACATCTGTTACACTTATTTAGTGTTGTTATGCCATTTCATTTATTACTGCCATCATTTTAGTGCATCCGCAATCGTAAAGTTTTGCTTCTTCGCATTTCGGAAACATTTTCCAAAACAGATGTTCAGCATGATCTGCTACAGGAACAGGTAAATTATGCTCAACAATGAATGCAGTAAAGTAGCATTCTGCCCTAATTGCACTAAAATCATCATTCTGCATACTGAAATTTTTTTTTATTTTGCTAGACTTGGCTTGGGCTTCAACCAATTCATTGTTCGTATGCTTCCCTGAATTTTCATGAACTTTTAATTCACTCCTTCCACCATGTGAAATATTTAAGTCGCACTTATACACCACACATTTCGCAAAATTCTTGCCATTTTGTGAACGCACTGCCCAAGGAAGACAATACAGTAAGATTGCAGAAACACTTGCTTGTAAGTCTTATTCTTTGCACTTTGTACCGCCATTTTATGAAAAGTAGAGACTACAAACACCGTAGCACAAACAACCGACAAACCCATATTCGAAGTAGCTTCATTCAACTGTATTAAAATACCGATAGTAACATTAATATTGCCCAAAATCATGGAAGAACTTTAGCACACATATTGCATATCTTTATGTCCGATACTGACTAATACATCATGGCGGAAAGCAAAACAAAGTAACCGAGAACAAATGCAGAGTATAGTGCTGCCACCACAATTATAAATAATTTCTTTAGTAGCGGTCTATTAAAGTTGCATGTTAATTTTCTAGTGATCTACTAAACAATACTCAAATATTACAATAAATAACATCTTGTTATACGATTCAACCAAAGTTGATGTGTGAGATGCACTGACAATTATTTAAACACGACTTCGCCTCATCTCCACGTGTCATCACGTCACCCCAGGCAGGGTTTGAACCCTGAAACAACTTGCTACCAGAGCCTACCAGCATGCCCCAAGATGTGGAGGCACCCACGGACACATCAGCCATGTTCGTTTCACCCATATGTCAGACGTCACGCCAACCCCCCACGTGTGATAGAAGCCAGCCAAGCGGCCCAGCAGCTAAGTGCCTGAGCTCGCACGGCCGATGCAACCCCGCATGACAGAGACGTCTGCTTTTGCCACAGACCGAGAGATGGCAACAGAGAGTGCAGCTCCGCCCATAGGAGGAGCAGCTCACCTCCGCACCCTAGAGAGCCAGCAGGCAGGTGGAATATATGTCCATGCACCGCCGCAGAACAAGTTCATTCTACACAGCTCACTCCACCACCTCGTGTGCCACCTCACCGCCATCTCCAACGTCTTCGCGACCTACCAGAAGCTCTTCAAGACTTTCACCAGCAACTCCCGAAGAAGTCTTCAACACCCTTCAACATGCACTACCTTTCTGGTAGTGCCACCCGAGTCCCTTCTGTACAACAGCATCGAGTTAGTTAGGGTCAGTTAGTACTATAGCTACCTAGCCGCATCTGCTCTTGACTAGTTTAGACCCAGGTCCCCTTCACCTGGTATTGGTAATATACTTCCGTTTCAGTTCCTGGTTAGTTAGGAGGTAGTACGGGCCGTGTCTATTCCTCATGGAATAAACAAGTTTTCTATCAAACCTCAGAGTACTGATTCTAAGGTAACTGTCTCTTTTATCCTCCATAGACATCAGCCCACCAAGGAAAAGCAGGAGACTGCGTCAATTACAAACTCAATTGCTGAATCTAGAGTAGGACTGCGGGCTCCCTTAACCGGGCGCACGTACATCGCAAACACACCCATTAGACGGCCAACCATACTGTGCACCTGGTGTGCAGTACGGTACGGCCACAACCACTAGAGACTCAATCCACAAGGCGGCTAGTCAACTAGCCCAGCCAATTAACTCCGTGCTGAACTGTCGCCAGAAGGAGTGAGAGACTGGTTATGGATGTCTGCCCACCTTTGAACCACACTCACGTCATTGTTGCACATCCAGAGTACACCAACTGCTCTAAGCACCGCGCTGAACTGTCGCCGGTTGGAGTAACCGGGTACAACTCTGGTTGGCTCGGCCTCTGCTTGGCTATACACCTAGCTAGGGATCATCGTTGCCTGGTCTTTCTTCGTGGGACTGACTTCACTACCTACCTTTATGCCATACTCCCATAGGAGTGGTGCGAAGTGGCAAACTAGGAAGGCAGCTACTGCCTCTGAATTCAACGGGAGCTGTAACCAAGCCCCAACTGCACTTTGCAGCATAACTCCCCGGGAACGAGTTCAAGCCGTCCGACACTTGGAGAGGTTTCACCTCCCAGTTCTCTCCCCCTCCTTATTTCAGCCACCATTCACGACCACCGGCCAACTGCATCCTGTCGTCACCGACTTTCGTCAGGGACGTCACGTGCCACTGGGAATAGCGAACCCATGGTTCTGGAGCACCAAGACCAGTATCCCTCCGCGGGCACCCTTCAGCACTGCCAGCCACAGCACCAGTGGTGCCATGGACTGGGCACGAGTTCCGGCCGACCTCAGCAGCAACAGCGGACGAGTCAGGAGCTACCCCGGATCATGCCCAATACAGGTAAAACAGTGCCTATGTGCCAACCAGTATTACGAAGGACAGCCAAGCCCACAGCTGACTTTGTGCCGTGCCGCCAAGCCACGCGCCCTAGCCTATACACCGGCCAAGGTCCGGTTAGCAGCCAGTAAAGTCAGCCAAGCATACCGCCCGTGTCTCTTACCCGACCGTGACGTCGTCATCAGTCACCCATCACGCGTCAAAGTAAACACAAAATGGGAAAAATTGAAATTCGTAAGAAAACTTACATAATTCGTAAAATCGCACAAACTGCAAAAATTTGGACAAAATATGAAAAAATCGTACAAGTTGGGAGCTATGCTGTTCCACCTTCCTCTCAACACTGTCCAATATCTCGTTCACACTGTCCAACATCCCATTACCACTGTCCATCCTTTCATCCACACTGTCAATTTTTTTGTCTACATAGTCTACTTTATAGTTCACTAATTTGCTTACACCTTTTATCTTTCGGTCCACATTCTCGTTTACACTGTCTATTTTTCTATCCACCACATTGCTAACACAATTGCATTTTCCTGTCTACCAGTTCACTAACACTACTAATTAGGCTATTTACATATTCACTAACACTACTGATTTGACTATTTACATTTTAATTTACATTATCTACTACCCTATTTGACTTAGAAAATTTTTTAACATTATCAACAACACTAATTATTCTACTATTTACAGCTTCTATTTTGTTATTTTTCTGACCACTTAAACTTTCAATTAAAGATTGGAGTGCTTCCACATCTGTCAACATTTTTCTAATTAGCATCCACAAATTTCTTAACAATTGCTTGGCCTATTACTACGATTGTTATCATATTTACAAATGTTATCCTACTAGTTAATATCCTACTATGATTTTAATTACAATTTCTTTTCTTAAATGAAATGCCTCCATCAAACTTTTGAAACCAGTGTTACAATTTCTCAAAGTCAGTGGGCTAAACCAGGTCCGTTAAAGGATGGAGGTCTTAAATAAAAAGAGTTAATTATAATTTCCTAATAATTACAAACAAAATACTCTTGTCTCAATACCTCACAATAAATCAATATAATTTACTATTTACAATTAATAAATTCAATTAGTACAATTTTCAAATAACCTCAAAAGAATTAATGTAATTAAATAACTAAAATCAGTCCCAATTAAAAGTGTATCGAAACCTATTGAATTACTTGATAAATTATATGCCCATATTTGACAGTTCCAATATTTACAATAAAATTCGTGTAACATGTTCATACAGTCCTACCGCAGTCCGCAATGTTCTAGAGTTCTCCGAGCACCCTTATGCACAGTAGCCTTCACTCATCGGGTTTCACGCCCTCTCGTCCATTTACACCACAAACACCTCATCCGCCGTAGTCTCGCACTCTCCTGTTGTCGTCCGTCCTCTTCACCACTGTCCCTTACCGCTCCAGACATTTACCGATGACAGCACTCATCCAAATGGCTTCCACAAAGACTCCCAACCCTCCAGCTGAGGCGGTACTTATAATGTTGTCGACAATCGCCCAGAAATTTCTCTAAATGCTACGTTGTGCCAAGGGTCCTAGTTACCAGATAATTGTTGTGCATCCTCCCAAGTCGTCAGCTTCTCCAGCAGGGGGGAGGAGGGGATGGGACGCCAGCCAGGTTAGCTGTCAATCATTCCCCGGCTGCTGGCCGCCCAGAGCAGACCGTCTGGGGAGAGAGGAGGGTCAGGCTCCCCTCCCACATCACCGGAATGTGTGCGCCTGATGTGAGAGTCCGTACGCGTAACAGTATTATTGGTAGCCTAGCTGCCTACTTTTAACAGTCACTTAAAAAGTTTTAAAAAGTATCTTATCTTTTAATCAAGTACTTTTTTCACCTTTTAACATTTAATCAGTTACTTTTTCTAGGAATTATCTTTTACCTTAACTAAGTTACTTTTTTTGAGCACTAACTAAAATTTAAAATAAGCTAGGAAAATAAATTAACTTACCCATGTCTGTGATAAAGTATAATATAGTTATAATTTGTTGCATTGACTAACAAATGCCAAATAAAACCAAATATTTTAATGTTATTAAATTATTCACTTGATGAAAATATAATTTCAAATTGGGAAGCATTCCCGNTCTAGGAATTATCTTTTACCTTAACTAAGTTACTTTTTTTGAGCACTAACTAAAATTTAAAATAAGCTAGGAAAATAAATTAACTTACCCATGTCTGTGATAAAGTATAATATAGTAATAATTTGTTGCATTGACTAACAAATGCAAAATAAAACCAAATATTTTAATGTTATTAAATTATTCACTTGATGAAAATATAATTTCAAATTGGGAAGCATTCCCGGTCACAAACAAATTGTACTCTAAGAAATTTAACAGAATTTGTTGTATATTTGAATATTGCAGTACACATTTTCCTAGCGGGGTTATAATGTGTATATTTTCAAAATTAAGTTTTGTTAACTGGGTGCACCAATTAGAGAAATATGAGACAGTTTTGTAAATCCACTCACACTTAATTACATTTTGTATTATTTTGTGCATTTTAAAGTCATCTGCAAACAGTAGTGCTCTCGAGTATTTCAGAAGTTTGGTTATCAATGAAAATGTTAAAATAAAAGTGGCGATAGGCGATAGATATTGACCATGGAGCTCACTTGATGGTGTTTGATATAGCAATGACAAATATACACCAGGGTAAATGCATTTAAGAACACCCCGGAGGCATACACATACCTGCAACATAGTTGGTACAAAGGAGGTGGTATGTGGGACTGTCAAAACATGAAGTCTGTGGGATATCCAGAACATTAAATGCAGCACACACAGCAAACACCTTAATACGGAGCGTAACCACCCTGAACGACCACTCATGCAGTAATTCTGGCATAACAAGCTGTAAAAATGCTGAATGTCCCTCTGGAGTATGCTCTCTCTTGCTCACTGTACTTTTTGGCATAGCTGGGCGATGGTTGTTACTCGGACTGGGCTGGATGTCAGGTACCATACCATCATATCCCACACATGCTCAACAAGCCTGAGGTCTGAGATCTAACAGGCCACGGCAGTAAGAGTACACCATGTAGAGCACGCTGTGTTGCCCTAGCAACAAGGGGACATGCATTAACATACTGCAGTGTAATCGAGATATTGTCAGAATACAGGATTGATGTCATGGATGTACAATGCAATCATCATGTTCCCATGAATAAATACCTCCAATACCATAACCCCATGTGTGGGTCCAGTATGGCGAGTGTAAATACATAATGATTTGTTCTGCTCTGCTGCACGTTTAGCAACATGAACACAGCCATTACTTAGCTCAAGGCAGAAACACTGCTTTANGATTTGTTCTGCTCTGCTGCACGTTTAGCAACATGAACACAGCCATTACTTAGCTCAAGGCAGAAACACTGCTTTCCACTCACCTCTCCAACACACTCTCTCCCAACATCATCGGACACATTCACGACAACGAGCAGGTATCGGGGGCAAGTGTGACGGAGGAACACGAGAATGTATACCTACCTCCAACAATCTATTGTTTATTGTTTGTGCACACACATGGGGTTGGATGGAGCATATTCTGGACCCTCAGATATGCTTTATAGAGACAGTAAAATAAAATTTAAATCTAACTGGGACCTAAAAGACTGAGACTAATGATATTTAATTTCTCTTACTTCTAAAGTATAATATTTTTTGAAAGTTATTAACTAACAAATTAGAATCAAACACAAGTAAAAAAGCAACTTTAGTTGATTGTCCGGAAAAAAAAAAAAAAAAAAAAAAGGACTTAGTTAATTGTTTTAAAAAAAGTGACTTAGTAACTTTCTTAAAAAAAACAGTGACTTTAAGTTGAAAAAGTGACCAGTTATTAGACCTGTAGACCTATTTGATGTACTTAGCTTAATAATTGTCATCTTATGATTACATGTATATAATGCTTTGCTGATATCAGTGTTATAGCGAATTCAATAAACGATAGGGTATAATGCTGTAAAGTTGTTAAGTCTTTCTTCTTCGTTTGGTAATAATTTGAAGAAATGATCTATTAAAAGGATATAATGCAACTTGTGACGAACAATAAACACGTTGACACTCAAATATGTTAATGCTCTTTCACAGGCCCTTCTCTAGGGCACAGAAAAAATATTTGAATTGCCCGTACTAAAGCTGAATAATTTCTGTCTCAACATCTATCACACATTTCCATCAAAATATTTTATAACTTACAACTAATTATCAATAACAAAATCTCTGAGCCAGCTGCTTCACAATATGTGACATTCCTTTAAAAGAGATGAAGTTTCTGCTGTAAGTACAATGCTACATGTTATGCTTCAACAAGAACACATGTAATGCTGCAGCCATTTTTCACAGCTACTGAACGAGCGAGATGACAATGATAGGAAAGAGACAAAATTAGGGTTTTAGGTTGCTCACAGGGCCATTGAGAGCTACCTGAGGGTTCTGGTGGCAAGGGGATCTTCAGACCCTCCATCCATAACCACATTTTCCACATTTCCTACACAGTAGTGTTCTTCAGGGGACCATGGAAAAAGTGGCATTATACGCAGGAAAACATTATGAGAGAAATGTAAAAATTCAGGATGGAAAACTACCATATGTAAAATTAGTTTATAAACAAAAACTCATAGAGACAGACAATTATTTATCAAACTAATCCTTTATGGCAGTTATTCTCTTGGTTGCATTTCCTTACTTCAGAACATTCAAAATTAAATTAAAAAGTGAATTCTGCATACAAGATTTGGAGGCAACGTCATATTCCCTCTGAATACCTAATGATTCACAAGCTTGCAATTGAGTAATTTTTACTGCAGTTTTATCATCACTTTCTTGCTTCAATGGTTGTGGCTTGATGTTAATTTTATTGACACCGCTCATGTTAATTTTTATGGTAACTGTTTTGACCAACTTGTCTCCAACTTTACGTAAGATGCAAATCTTTACTGAACTCTTCCAGATGTGGATAACATTTGCTTACAAAAGGGAGCTGTTACATAGATTACTACATTTGTACAAATAAAGTGTAGTATGTCTGTGTACACATGACAAATGTGTACCAATGACACATACAAAACATATTCTTACGTTACTAAGTAAGATAAAAATTGAAATTATATGAAATTATTTGGTTAAAAGAAATTAAATTATTAATGAGAAACAGTTTATATTATAGAAGAAAAAGTGAAAACATTATTTCAGGCAATGTTTAACATGTGATTATAGAGAAACTGTTAAGACCAGAAAAATCCTCTATTATACAGATGAAAACACAAATGAGAACAATATAGGAGGGTTCTACTGTAACACTGGTTTGTACCAGCTACCACCCAAATTATGTGTTCAATTGCCATGTTACAGTTAAAAAAATTTTCAAGAACATTATTAATGACAACTACAATTAATAATGAAAGTCTGAGTTTTGGAGTCCGCAAAGCAGCCCGGGTCCCGTAGTTGCAGCAATGCCAGCAAAACCACTTTCCTCAGAACTGTTTGCTTGGATGTGTACAGAAATGCTAAAGATGGTGAAACTGCAAAGGTTAAAGTGGGCACCAAACCACATGGTACTCATCGGGTTGGTGTGCTCGGCTCTGAACTAAAATGGTAAGGAAATCTTAGTTGTGAAGATTTATAACTACTGTTCATCAAACTGAAGCCTCTGCCATAAGATACATAACAGTCATAAAATTATATGGAAGCAGCGGTTTGATATTCCTGGTTTGCTCCAGTTAATTTTAAATAGGGATGGGTCGAGTATGCAATTTTCCCAATTCAGATTCTAAGTTGAATTCCTCATTTTCGATTCCCGATTCTGAGTATTTTGATTATTAAAATTAGCATTTGCAATGTAATACAAAAAGTGTGAAAACAATTAACATATTGTTATTTTCAAGAGTGTTGCAAATAAAAATACAAAGGAAAACCTCTTTGTGATGAGACTGAAGAGACCTATTTTTAATGTGTTTATGCTAAAGTCAAATACAAATGAAAATATTGTAATGTATTGCTACATTAGCACAAAATGTAAAGGTTCATTTTTTAAATTTAAGTACACTATTTCAAATTTACCTATGAAAAAAATTTTTTCTGTCGCTAATTTGTTTTCCACAGCTTCTAGGTTATATATGAAGCATGTATTTTCAAGTTTTCTTTTAACTTCTCATCCATTCTTAACAGCTCTACACAATTTTTTTATTTAAAGCACATACATTTTTAACCTGCACCAGATTTTAAACAAATGCTTGTTACCTTGGTTGGGATGTGCTGAAAGATTACTTGTTTCATTTGTAAAATTACTAAACTTTTATTTATTTTAAACTTGCCCCAGCTTTTTCAGAGATGTTTTTTCACATGCATGTAGAAAGCCAAATAAGAAACACTAAAACTATATTAAATACATGAATGGAACACATCACAAAAAAAAAAAACTGCTGAGAACGGGGGTAAAAAAATGTAAACAAGTCATAGATGTGAACGACTGTATACGCATGTTAATGATGTAGCAGACACTGTTGCGGCACTGAAACGTGTCTGCCAGTGCTAATGTTGTGGAGAAATTGTCAGCCAATTTGTTTATAGTGCTCTGTACCCATACATCTTTTGATACACACAAAGATAAAAGTTTGTTTCCATTTTATGTTTAATAGAAATACCACAATACCAACATGAAATAAATACAATTAAACGTAATGTGTCAGCTACAAGCATACATAAAATATACATTAACATGCATTGCCATTATTTTGTTGTAATGAGAATTCCACAGTTACTAGTGTAATTCCTTTTCAATGTTGCCAACCCTACTGATTTTTCGGTAGTTCTACCGAAACCGGTCTTTGTCTACCGAATTTTTGAATGCAGTTAAAAAACAATCCGTGAAGAAGCAGGGGATAAGCTACAAATCTAGGCATAGTACGAGAAGAATATTGCAAGCAACCACTTTGTAGTTTTATTTTAGCCGTGTTTTGATTTGTAAAGTTTCTTTCCTACGTAATAAACAAATATAGAAAGTAACGGTGACAGCAGTGGCGGCAGTAAAAAAACTACAAAACACTTTTGAGTTTATTAAAATTTTAAAAAAATTTGACGTACGAGTGAACAATCATCGACGAACTTGCGTATGTGTTAATAAAAAAAATGCACATGTGCTGATTTTAAGCGTGAATGAATTTACAAAGAAAAGGAAGTAAAAAACATTTCAAACTTTTGAAGCATTAAGTGACTAACATCAGGTAAGATTGTATAACCATTGGCACTATAAATTTTATATATATATATATATATGTCAACGCCCTTTTGAAATCTCTTTAACATTGATGGTAAGCACAAACAGTAAGGTGGTATTGTAGGTGCTGAGTGCTCCCCTCCAACGAAAACAGTAAAGGACCATGAAGACCCAGAGGCATAACTTCGGCCGAGAAAAAAGAGCTGGGCGCAGCAATAAATAAATAAATAAATATATATATATATATACATATATATATATATATATACATATATATATATATATATATACACACACATATATATATATATATATAGAGCTCTCTCAAACGTTTCAATCTATTTGCTACCAAAATTTACAGATTTTCTCAGCAAAGTCTACCAAATTCTTTTTCGACACAATTGGCATCACTGTTCCTTTCAGTAAATGGTGGTAAAAAGTGCTTTATTATGCATTTGGTGGCCAAGACCAAGTTTCGTTGTAGAGAGTATTTCGCTATACGGAATATTCAAGGAAGGTTTTGTGGTATAGTTTAATGTACAGTGCATTGTTTTAAGCTGAGTAATTTACTCAGAGAATTTACTTTATTGGTACTCTGTTTCATTTTAATGGAAGAATCGGAGGTATCAAAGAATTGAAAAATTTAATTCACACACCCCAAATTTTAAATCAATCTAATGGCTAATTTCCAGTTAATGAAGAGGTGGTAAAATTACACTAACAAATTACAGCATCCCTTTTGATTTCACATACCTTATTGATAAATTCAATACAACCCAGGAACATGTAATCATGAGCAAAAGCTTTGACAACATCTTCTTGAACGAAAGATTTTGGCTCGATACGTGGATGACCTGTAACAAAAAAGTTTGGATACACACTGGTAAACACTCATCACCCATGTATTTTTAATGAAATGTAGAAAAGTAGGATTTAACAACATGACTATTAAAACTGTGTTAATAATTCACTGCTCCTTATACATATTTTGTTTTTGCCACAATTTTTTTAATCTAGTTGGTGGCTATTAATAACTAAGAATTAATTCCACACTTTTAACATTTACCAATAAATTACCATATTTATATGTGTTTATTTATCTGTGTTCTTACTGCCCCCATGTAAGACCCCCAATGCCACATTTTCAATATCATCCCAGGGGGAAAAATACAGTGGCTCACATTAATATTTGGCCTTATGTTAATGAAGATAAACATAAATCACATTGCACAATCATTCTTGTGTGCTTTAAATGAAATATAGCGGTAGCCAATAACGGAAATGATTAATGCAACTTAACAAACAATATGATTTTGTCATACCATGCTGCATAAGTACGCCACTTTAATATTCGGCCATCATCATTCAAACACAAACATAATCCTCTTTGAAAACTTAACACACAGTTTTTTAGTACCTGTTAGCATGGCCATTCTGTTTAGATACTTCTCGCAGGTGTTGTGGCATATTAGCAATTATGTTCCTGGTACATTCGGAGCCAATCTTACTCTATCATTCCTTGAACCTTTTCTCTACTTCTTTTGTGGACCTAATTTTTGTAGTACGCAGTCTTCTTTTGAGTTATTCCCACAGATTTTTTATGGGATTCAGGTTGGGTGATTGAGGAGGTGTGTTAATGACTTTGGGACAGTTATACAAAAGCCAGTTCTTGACAATGTATGATTTTTGTTTTGGGTCATTATCTTGGTAGAACTTAAACGTGTTCCTAATGCCCAGATTATCATCCCTCTTGTGTAGGTTTGCTGTCAGGGTGTTGAGATGGTCTTCCTTTTTCATTGTTCCATCGACACGTACAGTCTCTCCAGCACCTGCTGTAGATATACAGCCCCAGATCATAATACTACCTCCACTGTGTTTAACCTCCCAGGTTTTAGCTACTCATTTGGCTTGCGCCATACTGTTACCCTGCCATCTGAACCAAACACATTCAATTTCGTCTCATCAGCAAAAATAACATTATTCCACCAATTTTAATCTTTGTCAGCGTGGTCTTTTGCGAACGTAAGTCGTTACTTCTATTTGCCCCATTAATAAAAGGCTTCTTTCTACATACCCTGCTATTATATCCTGCTCTTCTGATAACTCGTCGTATGGTTTCTGGATGGACGTTCTTTCCGCATTCATTGAGCACCTCCGTTTTAAGTTTGCAAGCACTCATTTTCGGACCTTTCTTTATTTTCCTGATTAATAGACGTTCTTCTCTCTCGCTTAGTTTCATTGGCTGTCGTTTTTGAGGTACCGAATGTATTCTGTCTTCCTTCTGAAACCTTCTTATGATGTCTCCAACAGTGCACCTTGGCAGATTCAAGTGCTCCGCAATTTCTCGTTGAGATTTCGTCTTTGCATGATGAAAAATTACCAGCTGCCGCTGTTCAAACGTCGTATTCCTGCCCTACGTCCCATTTTCCTCACTGACGCAGTCAACAGAGCTACCCAATAAAACCTCTCAGCGCACAGAGAGTGTGCAGATAATGGCACGAGGTACGAATGCAATGTGCATCGTGCTTGTGCCACACATCCACCACAACTGGCCGAATATTAAAGTGGCGTACTTATGAAGCATGCAAGGACAAAATATTGTGTTTCATTAACTTACACTGCTCATTTCATTTACTGGCTACTATTGCATTTCATTTAAAACACACAAGAATGATTGTGCAATATGCTTTATGTTTATCTTAATTTCTAATGTAACATAAGGCCATACAACTGCGATAATCATCAGTGGCCGAATATTAATGTGAGCCACTGTATATAGATATTCAATTCTCCACCTCTCAAAAGTTTTTTCTTTTGAAGCTATACACGTTTCAAAACAAAATGTGGCACAAGCTATACCTTATTTACTCCCCTACTCCATTTCTTATATGGAACCACTGTGTCTGTCCCCACAAATCCTTTGGGAGAGATGGGGAGACAGGGGAGGAAGAACAAAAAAGAATCTCAAGGATGGAAATCAGTCAAACAGTCACAAATACTGATACTACTGACTATAGAAACACAAATACTGACTGAATACTAATCAATTACAGACACTAATAATATTGAAAATTAAATGTGGTACTTCAAATTTTATGGCTCCTGCCATCCCCAAAGCCAGCTGTTTCTCACTTTTTTTAAAACTGACTATTGACAATGAATGATAATCCACTACACACAAATTATTGTGGCATTCATAAATTTTGAAATGCTCAACTTAAAATTTCTTTTAAAACATAACGAATTAATAATACACACACATATATATATATATATATATAACTATTGAAGATAACATGTTATATATAAGCACAAATTTTTATTATTTTAAAAATGATCACTGCTGATTACATCATTACTATAATAATGTAAAGAAATCATCACTGTTGAATATAATGTAATTACTACAAAATAAAAAAAATTATTTATTAAAAGTGAAATAGTTAATGATTTTTTCTATTTCTTGTTTCTTGATGAAAAATTGAGGTATAAATGGTAACTTCCTTTGCCCTATTTTTGTTGGCATTGCAATCACATGTTTCTTTTTCTTGTCCTCTTCTTTCAGAGCTTTCTGAACTCCTTCAAGCATGAGCTGAGCAGTGTTCAATACAATGTCATTGTTCTCAGTAGCTTCCTTCAAACATAGGGATGCTAACTGTCCGTCCCTTATTGTAATTCCGCCCACATCCTGGGGTGGAACGAATTATCCGGTATGGACGTAAAACGAGACAACATATATCCCATCCCATATCTGTTCTTCGAAAATCAACCATATATAAAAAACATAGTATCAGTAACTTACCACTTCTGCGATAACAGGTACGCTTAATGTTCTAACCAAACAACCGCAGATTGGGGAGATCTGGGCGGCTCTTAATGAGATCTTGAGAGAATGACTACAGATAAGTCACAGATGACGTTGACAGGTGGCATTGGTCAACAAGTGCGTTCATCAAGTAGCACTATAATATTAATTATAGACGAGATTCAGTGGTATTTGAATTTACTACGACTGTGTAGTCTTAGGAGCATTCTTATTAAATTTTCAATTATTTGGCCTAAATGCAATCATTTTTCTTTTTTCAAATTAGAACTTACCATTAGTTTAATTTTTTTCTCCTTCAGAAAATTATTATATTGTAATTTAATGTTTACTTAATTTTATGTATGTCACTTAAACTTAATTCTAATTTGTTTTCAAGTGTCCTTTTGAGGCATAGAAGTTTGGTTGAGTTATGTGTATCTGTGACAGACCAAAGCACAATTTTTACAGCTGAACTTAATTTGATATCTTTCCCTTTGTAATCTTATGTTCTTATCTCAATGTTTATCTTTAGTTTGCAGTTGTAGCATTGCCCTAGTTTTTAAATTAATTCCTAAGACTCTTGGCTTGATTATGGCAGCTCGTGGATGAGTCAGGTCACAAGCCCATTAAAATTATTTGAAATTGCAACTTCTATTATTTTAGTTTAGTTTATTTACTCTGCCAAGATATCAGTTTTTCTATTAGGGAGCGTGGACAAATTGAGAAGAGGTCCCACTGTGCTCAAATGAGTATTTTTTAGTGCACAAGATTGAAGTCAGCACCAGGCAATGTCCCGGATCCCAGGGACGCTAATGAGATTTTCTCTGTTTTGTGACGTAAGAAAATGTATGTACTTTTTCTTGAATTATTTTATTGGCCATCTAAAATAATTGTGCAAAAGTATGAAATATCTCATTCCATATTGCATCATCCAGCTGTGTGGAAAATACTTCCGTTTTTTTATCCTAGAAGTAGAGTTATGGGGTTTTTAGCTCCCTAAAAACTGAATACCAGTCACGGATATTAAACCCTAAAGTAATAAATTATTTAACTTAAAAATTTACTTTTGGTAGTGTAACCCGATGGTATTGCACAGTTGTGATTACGTTTGCCAAGGCGGAATGAACTAACTTTCTTTCTCTTCTCACCCCTTTAAGTACATAATCTTACATTATTCTACCCAGCATTAAAAGTAATTAATATTTCTGCATTTTTGGCAGCATTGATTTTTCTTTATTTCATGAAACTATCTTGTGGAAATTTTCCTATGTTTAAATATAATTTGAAATGTTATTTCAACTGTTGACTTGCTTCATTGTAGTCAAAGTAATTATTTTTCTAGTTTACTGAGATGCACTTCAGTAAGTTAATTAACAAAGTTAAATAGTCAATTGTCTGTTTTGTTGATTATTCTGAATGTATAAAGAAAGTATTCATTCATTTACATTGGGGATATCAGGAAATTTACACTTACTCTTGCAATACCTAAGAAAATTTAGTGCATGTAATTAAGTCATTTATTCACACTGATGTATTTGTGCTAGTAGGAATAACCCTACCAAATTAAAGTAATCTTTATTTAATACAAAGATTGAGAATATTATATTCACAGTGATGCCAAGATGCGTGCAGTATCTTTTCTTCCAGTGTGTGTTGGTGTCGTCTGTTTTAAAGCAGATTAAATTAGGAATTCAAATCACTCTGAATTATAACTGTAGTTGCAACTAATATTATTTCTAATTTTTTTTGTGTATGTTTAGAGAAAATGTTGAATGTTGTATACTGACTTTTGCACATTTCATATAGTATTTAAGTAAGTTTTTTAAAAAATAATTTCCTTAATTGTTTCATTGGGGTTACATGCGTGACAAGTTGGTAGGCCTACCTGGCAGACAATTTTTTTCTCTTTACTTAGTTTCGCAGTGTTATTTAGTTAAATATTTTCCTTTTCATTTTTATCTTTTTATTTGTTTTATCCCTGCTGCCTTTTTATATTTCATGTTAATTAAGCGTATTTATTTATTTGTTTATCTTCTCTGCCTTTGCCTTCTCATTTTTTTTTTTTTTTTTTTTTAATCAAATGATGTTCTTTACAGTACAGCTTATAATTAACATGAGTTTTTCCTGCCATCTCTTCTAAGCTCAAGGCCAATATTCACACACTGAATCTTGTTGCCTATACTGTATATGAAGCAATGTATCTCTGTCCAGCAGAAGAGAATTCAGAGTTCTCTCAACACATTAGCTCTGTCAGCTGACAAAATACGACATGGTATGGAACATCCTAAGTACTACAATGACATAAAGAAAATGCTGCTTTGACTATCATTGTAAAGAGTAGATACTTGAAGTCTCTACTCACTGCACCACAGTTGAGTTTGAACAAGAAAAAATAATGCTCTCAGGCACTATGCATGTACGTAATTGAAAATAAATTATTCCTGTATGTATTGATGCGACAAGAGTCACTCACAATTTTGTCCTCTTAAAGACATAAGGAGTCCCAATTCACTCAAATGACATGCTTTTTATAAGGTGGAAAATTATAGAATTTTTACTAAATGTTAACTAAATTTGCCTTCAATGCTTGAAATCCTTAAATAAATTAATTCTCCATGAAATTGCAAAAAAAATTTGTACTATTTGACATCATTCCAAAGTAAAAATGTCGTTGGTTCAAGAAATTTATTGCAATAATAACAATAGAACTGATTTTCAATCACAGAAGCAAAATATGAGAGTACTGAAGTGGATGTTAAAATAACGTGTGTTTAGATTATGTAATGCAACCTGTTTGTTTATCCTTGTAATATGCACCATTGAGTTAATAAAACATTTTCTTTAAGCTTAGCATCAAATAGAGAAAAAGTAATGACACTACACTGCATAAAACAACAAGTTTTGATTATGAACAGCAAAAAAAAAATGATATTGACAAAAACTGAAACTGTTACGAATTCAAATCAGGTTTTTTAGGGAAAAAATATTAATGAACACATTCAAGGTATTTAGATAGTTCAAAATATAATTATTTTTACAAGTTTTTATTACCATCAAATTACCTATGCCTCTTATCACTTTGTAAACAGAAGAGCAGAACGTAAATAAATATAACCAGTATTTAAGAAGTTTTCCTGGCCAAATATTAAAGAAATATATTGGAGTTTCAGTATTTTTTAATGCAGTATTTTACCACATAAAGTTTTGTTTTTCTGCCCGTTATTAAAATTTATTCACCACAAAGTGTCTGTTTTATAATTGCACAATGTACAGTTTACTATTCATAAGTATCATGCTGTTGACATCCCTTTCATACACACATTTATTTATGCTTTGTATACATTAAACCAAGAAATGTCTTACCAAATTTGCACATTTTCAACTATAAAACAACCTACCTAAAATAAGCATTTTAATTACAAATTCAACTAAAGGAATATAAACTGCACACTTTCTGTATGGTTGAACATATTCTTAGACATAAAAAAATCAGCTAAATGTTTAACAAAATCACAGAAAAATTTGCACAAAAAATAATGAGATTGTCCCATTAAAACTGATAGTCATGGAAATATTTTCACTGGATAAGAAAAGTGTATCTAGTTAAGAGTGTGTGTAGGGTCAAATTGAGAAATTTGGGCGGCTCTTAACACGGTGTCATGATAGCCGATGAGGGTGAAATGAGGTAAAAATGGAGCAGTGCCGGAATGCAAGGGTGGGAAACAAGAGATCCCAGAGAAAACCCGTAGACCAACAGCATTGTCCAGCACGATTCCCACTTGCGAAAATCTGGGAGTGACCTGGATGGGGATATAACCCGGTTCGCCTTGGTGGGAGGCGAGCAGTCTAACCACTCAGTGACTGTGGCACCAGTGTGTTTAGGTTTTTGCAATGAAACTGTTAGTCTTATGCAAAATGTTAGTAATAACAATTTGAATGTGGCATTATACCATCAATAATTTTTTCAAATTAACTTTTTGAAGAATAGTTATTTTTATAATTGATGAGTTCACATGAAATATGTAGCAAAACTGGAATGATGTGGAAAGAAAACAGAACTCTCACAAAACCTGGCTACTTTCTACTGTGTCCCTACAGACAGAACTTAAGAAATGTCCTTGAACTGAACTTAAGCCAGCAAGTACTGAGTTGGAGTGCCACTGCCTTATTCACTGCACCACAGCTGAGAAAAAATAATGCTATAGCGCATTACGCATGTAATAAAAATACAAAATATTGACACGTGATGCCCTTTAGGGCAGGAGCGCGTCAGTGTTTACTAGGTTTTCTTAGTTTTGTGTCAGGCCAGACACACAGTCTCGGNTGGCCTTGATTGTGCCCTTGAATAGCATCGGGCAGGTAGGCCGCCTGCTTGGTACGAAGTCTAGCTGGGCTAGACTGGGTTTACGGCTGTTTGACGTTGGCGGGGCCACTACTGGCTTACTTCTGACGTGCCTTACTGCCGTGGGTCCAGGTTGAGGTATCACCGACCCGGCTGGCTGACTGCGATGAGTGGGTGGCTCCGCAGGTGCAGGCAGGCCTCCGGCCCGTTGTCGATGGCTGACTGGGGTGGTCGGGCGTCGTCAGCAGGTTCGACGCCAAGCACCAGGGGCAGACCCAGGCAGAGACTGGACGACGAGGTGAGCAGCTCTGGGGGACCTCACCAAGGGGCTAAACAAATTATGGGGGGAACTGAGAGCTGAGGCCTCAACTGTTGATGGGTGGCTTGAGCTCGTTCCCAGCGGGGTTAAGCAGCTGAAGGCTGGAGAAGGTTGGTTAAGCAGTGCTGTTTCTCTGCGAGGATAGCCGCTGCCCTTCTGTCGCTCCACTTACTTCCCATTCTATGGGTGAATGGCATTTACAAGGTAAAGGTACTACAGTTCACGTCCGCACTAGGGTAGCAGGCAACAACACCCCTAGCTAAGTGTAACCCAGAAGGGGTAGATCCCTCCTTGCACTCCTTCCGGGAGCTCTATACGTGGTGGATGAAGTGGGTTGTCTTACCAGGGTTCTCTAGTCTCTTCATCATGTCTCTTGCTAGTGGCTGGGGCTCTACCGTATGTGCGCACCAGGTACCTTTGCATACCTGGTCCACAGTATGGGTGGCCATCTAATGTGTGGTGTTTCAGGTGACGTACGTGAAGTCCTTTTTAGGGGACAGGCCGCAGTCCTACTCTAGATTCAGCAAATCAGTTCACAAACCGCGTTTCCCTGCCTCTCCTTTGCGGGGTGACACTTACCAGGAAGGACTATGTACAGTTCACTCAAGAAGGAACACACGGAGGTTAGACTTTAAACATGTTTTATTCTGCTTAGAACAGAAAACGGTGAACCGTACTCTCCTGCTGTAAATCAATGCACTGATTAACTTATGTCAGGTGAAAGCAAGACAGAGGTGAAGGGGCCTGTCTGCTCGAAGAGCCTGCCTCAAGAGCTACAAATTAGGTAGCCTTCAGAACAACTGTACCCTAACTGAAGCTACGTTGTCCTGAAGGATCTTAAGGGGGTGATATGGGGTGTGTGGGTTGACAGCAAGTGTCAAGTGTGGGGGAGAACTACAACTCTTCGGGGCTGCAACACATGCTGAAGAATCTAGCGTTGGTCACTGTGATAGCAGGATGTTTCCTCACGAGGCGGGGGAGAGCAGATAGAGCAGAGAGCATTAGCATGACTGGTGCTAAGGCGAGCTGCTGGTATCAACTGATGTTCTGCGGCGGTGTAGGGCCTTTTATACACCTGGCCAGGGGGTATCTCGGGTTCCTTTGGGTAGCTTCTGCAGCATGGCTCCTCCCTTCGTAAAAGGCACTGCACTGGCTGCGATCTCTCAGGGGAGGCTGGAAGCAGGGTTTTCCTTGTATGTAGATGGTATCCGCTTCTCTAGCTTATGGGGAAACTTCACTGGCGTTGTTGGCTGGTCTCACTTCTTGCGGGATTGTGTCAGGCGAGGGTGATTTATTACTCTCTTTCTTGAGGTACACTCTGCTCTGCCCCGGCGTCCACCTTATCTATGGAGGTGGAATGTTGGCCTGGGTGGCTGCCATTCAGGGTTTGTATCTCTTCTGGGGCACGTGACGTGCATGTGATGATACGGAGTTGCAGTAAAAAAAAATAGTGTAGCTACGCGTCACACGTAAATATTTTATCCATCACTAAATCATAAAAGCAAGGAGAAAGAAAAAATATATTTACACGGAACATAAGATTTGTTACATTGCAAAGGGATTTCCAAATTATGATGAACTCCAATTCCATAACAAAAATTATACAGACGTTACCGACAGTTTTTTAAAGAATGGACAAATTACCGACAATGGTAAAAAAAAACTGACTTTACTGATTTTACTATATATTTTCCACCTCTGAAAAATTTTAGGAGGCCCAAGAAATGACAACACAATAAACACAACTAAGGCTTACAAGAAATTTTTTATAAATTTACGAGTAAGTATGTTGAATGATTTTACCATTGTGATGCATTAAGTTAGCATATGTGGCTTAGAAAAACCTGTAAAACAGCATGTAAATAACATTTTAACATCTTTCTTGAATTGGGACAGTTTCACTGAATCCATTTCTATCAACAAGTTACATTCAAACCTCAATTTTGAAGCATCATTTTGTAGACACATCTCGTTCATATGCACAAATTTTGAGAAACTGTCAAAAAATCTAAAACATTTTTGGTAAAATGTTTTTTTTTTAACCTACACTGTACCTGTATGCATCTCCTACTGGTGCAACTTCCTTTGCCATGCCATACCTGTCATGTCTTGACAAAATACCATGCATAGTATAGAGAATTCCACCACTTTATGCTCCGCATAAGCAACTGAGCCAGCCAACATGGACATCAATGTACAAAGTAAACGACACGAAAATAGAACAAATCCATCTTTAATTGCACTCGATCCTTCCTGCTCCTCACTCCCCCATATTTCACATGTGAAATGTTTTAAAATGGTTTTTACTCCTAACATTTTATTTGCTTGGATACAGTGTTGAGGATTTTTAAATTTTTTCCAGTAATTTGTAAACATCTGCAACAACAGCAGGTATACACATTGACCTGTTAAAATGTCACTGTTCCATTTAAATAAAAGTTTCATTTCATCATCGGGAAGGTAAACTCACAACTTACTGTGCACATTATATTTTAGACCTATGTGGGAAGCAACTATCTGGTTTTAAATTAATTTTAGCTCAATGGCCACCTCTGCACAGGTGGTAATAATGTTTCTAAGAACACATCAACATATTAAACGAATGTATCGCTCATTAACAGAAAGTCTACCTTATCCTTCAGAGATAGTGCCAAGGTAGTGAAATGATCAGTTTTGAAACAAGTTTCTTGTTCAGGGAGTCCAAATAGATCCAAACTTGCTCATATTGGTTCATAAAGACAATTCAGTCATGACACAAATTTTGGGGGAACCGGGGATTGTCTGTAAATTGAGGTTTGAGTGAACTTGGGTATGCACCTATGGCGATGAAAAGGGCAGAAGGCAGCAGAGGACTGCAAGTGATGGTGACTACCCACCAACGAGCTGTGAGCTGCCCCAGATGAAGGGCACGAATTGGTAGTCGTCTAGACTCCACACACCATGACTACCAGCAGGCTCCATGCGGTATACCAGCTGTAACTTTCGCACCAACACCAGATACCTGCCACGCAACACACAAATCCATGTAATTACACACTTCAGCAAGCACTAGAGTTCTCTCTACTACTACACCTAAATATTGTTATTTGGGAAACAACTTAAAACGATTCTGAAATACCTACGGTATCATGCCAAAAAAAATGTATGAACCCCACAGGTCTGAAATTAAAATGATTACACATACCATTCATATGAATGGAGAAACAATTTTTAAAGCCCTCTTAAGAGTTATCCTGACAATAAAAATTCTTGGTACAATTCTTGCAGAATTCTAAGAAAACAAATATGTCATTGAAATTTTTCTGATGGCTCTCCCAACGAAAGTGTATTTGGCTGGTGCAACCTTCTGGCATGATGCCCTCAAAATTATGACTTACTTTCGGCAGATATAACACTTGTGACATAACTTATTGCCCCTGCAGAAACAATACCACAAACAAGGAAAATAGATTTTTAAGATAAAAATATTTCACAGACTTTTGTCAGTTTCTGCATGAAGATGGATGTACGTGATTGAGAGTAGAGCACAGGAACATTGCAATATTGAACAAAATCATATGACTGAAATTTTATGTTCCCTCACACTAGTAACAATGTTTTGGAATAAATTTTGTATCTTTATGTATGTCCCGCTGCATCAAAGACACTACTAACATTCTGGTACAATAATTAATTAAATACAAGAAGATTGGATAATTTGCAAAATATTAGACAACATTACCATTTATCAAATTGTGCAGCAACTAAACATCATGCATTGCCATGTATCTTCAAACCATCCAATTGCTTCCACCACTTCTCGAAACAGAATGAAAGAATACATTTAGGTGGGTCAAGCTGCACACAAGCAGGCCGCAAGCCTGCCCCACTCCTTGTTTCCTGACAACAAAGTTGTGCTCACCGAGCTCAGTTTAGCAGTTGCAGATGTACAGCATGCCTGGTGCTGAGTGTGCACACCTCCAGATAACAAAACTATCTTATTATCATTAGTCCCAGTACCACCCGCACCTCCACACACCAAAATACAACCACATAATACATACACACAAAACCACACACAACCCCTGACACACATTAGAAATAACGTCCTAAACAAGTACAATCTCAAAGACGATCATGACTGACCTGACAGGCTGACATACTAAAGATCTTAGTCTAAATAAAAAAAAAATCTGGAAGGAGCAGAGTAAAACACAGCAATGTGACAGCAGGTGTCACACAACACTTAAGAATGTACTAATCAACNAATCTGGAAGGAGCAGAGTAAAACACAGCAATGTGACAGCAGGTGTCACACAACACTTAAGAATGTACTAATCAACATAGCAACATTTTAGGGAAGTCTATATCAAAAAGGATTCAGGAACAAAGATTTTAAGATAAGAAAGTGTGTAGTATNATAGCAACATTTTAGGGAAGTCTATATCAAAAAGGATTCAGGAACAAAGATTTTAAGATAAGAAAGTGTGTAGTATACATGCAGGTTTAATCACAACAGACCTGTGACAGTAGTACTGCTCCTATTCTACTTGAAAATATAAAACACATCTTTCCAGGTAACTATTTTTTAAAAATAAAATACACTGTAACCTGACTGACATGGTCCATCACGGTTTCAGGAGATAGGGTAGTCGGTTTATGAGTAGTCACAACAGGTATTTTGGGACATTTTGGAACTGATTTTGACCCCACTCCCAAACCCCTACATGTCAAAATTTGCAAGTCTGTGTTCAATTGTCTGTAGCGCAAAAATTATAAGTTTTTAAATTAAATATAAATTTGATTAAATAATAAAAATTATACCATAGAAGATCATACTGAACCTCCCCTTATTGCCAAAAAATAAACCTAAACACAGTTTAATGTGTAACTTTTAGAGAGCGCTAAGTCCATTTTTATTGACTGCATGCATGAAATTCTGAGGATTTATTATTGAAATGTTAACTTATANTAGAGAGCGCTAAGTCCATTTTTATTGACTGCATGCATGAAATTCTGAGGATTTATTATTGAAATGTTAACTTATAATTAGAGGTCTATTTCACAGATCCTGAGAGCTATTATCAGGATAGCTGTAGTCTATTCGCAGTTTCTTCACACTTTGTGAATAAAACATTTGAAAAATCACACCACGTACACTGAAGAGTCAAAAAAACTGGTATAGGAGTGCGGATGCAAATAACAGAGGTATGGAACCAATCAGAGTAATGCGATGCAGTCAGCAGCTAGATCAGTTACTGCTGCTACAATGGCAGGTTATCAAGATTTAAGTGAGTTTGAACGTGGTGAAGCAGGAANGCAGCTAGATCAGTTACTGCTGCTACAATGGCAGGTTATCAAGATTTAAGTGAGTTTGAACGTGGTGAAGCAGGAAAGTTAATTGTTCTTAACACTTGCCAAGAAAGTAAGCACATAATTAAAGCTATCCTTAAACTAACTTGAATTTTCTGTTCAGCAAAGGCATTTTTGTTATTTTGTTTTGTTCGTTTCATAATTAAGATTGGATAAAGTATACAGTGAATTGTTTACAAAATTAAGTGCAAGCCTTAAGTGTTTATTTGAACCATATTATCTCCAGATCAGTTGGTAAAATAACTCTATATGGCGAATACAGTACTTATTTTTTGTATTATTCCTGCTCTTTGTTGTGTTACATTGCTTATGGTGGTAGCATTATGTGGTTCAGGGTGTTTATATAGTGTGCTTTTAACATTGAAAAATTGCTTGCACACAGGCATGAAACATTTGAATGCTTTATGGCTTATGGCAAGAAATATGTTGATGGTTCTCTAGTGTCCTAAAAACAAGATTTTAAATTTAGTTTTGTAAAATTTCATACAATTTGAAAACCTGGAAGAAAAAAAAAACCCTGGAATTTTGTCATCTTAGTTGAGTGACCACCTTGGTCAATAATTCCAGTGAAATTCTGTTTGATGAGGTGCAAAATATAAAAAAATAGTCATTTTTGTTGCTAGTTCATGATAAAATGTATTTTTTGTATGCAAAGAGCACGTTTAAAATGTATATGAATGTTACATTAAGGTTATTGTTAAATAAAGCACATATTCTATTATGCTTTGCTTTGGACCTAGCCCCTACCACATTGCACTCTTGAACATTGGTTGGAGTGTCAGCATTTGTGGCATTTCAAACAAGTCTTTGAAAGTCTCCTCATTACAGTGATAATTCACAAACATGGACATTTTCGTAGACCATAGTAGTAGGCGTGGTTGTATCTTTTTCATATTTTTATTGTATCTTTATTTAGCCATATGTTACTAGTAACACATAAATATTTTCAAGCCAGAATATCTCATTTGTACAACAAAAGTCAGAATATATATATATATATTGATAGTGAAATGACTTAAAGAATATTTATTTAGTTGTGTACTTTTGCACCATTTATGCATTTCTTACATGATTGTTTTTTTAAATCCCTTTAAATAGGTAGTCATAAAAATATAATTTCATAGAAACATCTTTTTTTGTTCTACGCTTTGACTAAATAATCTATAAAATTTAAGTTTTTTTTTTTGGCATTGGTATAGGCCAAGGAAAAAATGTGATGGAGACTGGGAAAACCTGGAAGAGTCGGGAAATTTACTTTACATTCATGGATACTTCACACTTATCTGAAGTCCTGCTAAAGTTCTACTTCCAGGACATTCCTCCACCTCGTGCAAACTAAGTTTAACTAAATCTGGAAAATTACACCAAAGGACAACGCACTGCATTCTTGCACACTCAGTTGTAATAATATTTTGCATGAGAACTATTTTTTACTAGGCATTACCAACACACATGTTTTCCCACTGTTTTAAACTCGTATTAATTATAAATGAAATATTATAATTTATTGATAAAATATCAATAACATTTCAATTTAACCAAAACCAAAGTTACACTTTTACGAACACAAGTATAAAACACTTGCAATACGTGGCATATTTAGGAAATAACTAAACGCAACATACACTGACGAGCCAAAAAAACTGGTACACCTGCCTAATATTGTGTAGGGCCCCACGAGCACGCAGAAGTGCTGCAAGACGATGTGGCATGGACTCGACTAATGTCTGAAGGTATGCAGGAGGCAATTCACACCATGAATCCTGCTGAGCAGTCCACAAATCCAATCTGCGCCAATTTGAGAAAGGGTTGTACGTCTGTCACGTTTAATGATTTTCATCAGTCGTCGTTTGTACCGTTCTTTCACAATCTTTTTCCGGCTGCAGCGATGTCAAAGATGTGATGTTTTACCGGATTCCCGATATTCACGGTACACTCGTGAAATGGTCGTACGCGAACATCCAAATGTTATCGCTACCTCGGAGATGCTATGTCCCATCTCTCATGCGCCGACTATAACACCACGTTCAAACTCACTTAAATCTTGATAACCTGCCATTGTAGCAGCAGTAACCGATCTAGCTGCCGACCGCATTGCGTTACTCTCATTGGTTCCACACCTCTGTTATTTGCATACGCACGCCTATACCAGTTTTTTTTGGCTCTACGGTGTATATATTTAGTATTTACCAAACACATTAAAAATTTAAATAACAACAAAACACTTAATAACTTTGCGTAAAAATACTGTACGGATGACAATGAATCAACACGCAGGTGGTGTTCTGCTACGATTTATGTTTTGTTAGATGGGTAGTATTGTGTGCGGGTTGCATAGATACGAAAAAATATGTGTGGACGACTCACCCGGTATATTCTGACATGTACATATGTGATAGGAGACCCAGCCCTAAACATGGTTGAGCACTACTACATACAGTAGTTTAAATGCTGCAAAACACGAGAAATAGTTGCTCAAAATTAACAAATACACTGATTGTAACTACTATTATGCACATATGCAATTGCAACACTTCGTTATAGTCCCAATAAATCTTCAATATAAAGACCAAACTTAAACACAAAATAATAAAACAGGAACAGAAACAAGCCAGAGTTGTCATAGGAAGCTTGCTGAATTTGTCTGTATTGCACTCATGTGTCTGTGTATACATCTGTTTCAAGCCACTGTGTTCACATGTGTTGTCTTTATTGTTTTATCAGTTTTTTTTATCAGGTACCGTCCTCATTTGCTTGATACTCACTCTGTTTAGGTTATATCATTTTTATTGTGATACCAGACAACATTCCTGATTGGGATTGTGTGTAAGTTACATATCTGTTGTGTTGTCTTGTTTTTCTTGTGATATTCGACTACGCACTTTCTTTCTTGGAATTATATGCATGTTACATATGTATTTGTTAACAACAGCTGACTCTGGCTCATTTCCATTCCTATTTTATTATTTTATGCCTAAGGTATTTCTTTACATTGAAGGTTTTCTGCGACTATAAGAAAAAGTTGCAATGGAATGCAGTATAACCCTGTTATAACACTTCTCAAGGGACCCAAGAAATGTCAGCCTTATATAAGGCAAAATTTTATAAGAGGGTAATTTTATATAGAAAAACATGTTTATGGACCAAAAAAGGCAGTTCATCAGGCAGGAAAATGTTATAACAGGGTTCCACTGTATTTCCATAATAATAGTTCACATCAATCACTTATAGGACTTTCACAGTTACTTCACACTTTTCTGAAGCCCTGCTAAAGTTCTACTTTTGGTTACCGATTATGTATCCTTCTGCTACATGTAAACAAAGACTGCCATGTGAGTTCTACATTTAACTGTCAAATGCTTTGTTTACTGTTTACAGCTGTTCAAATAATTCTGTCATATATTTAAAAAAAACCATTACATAAAAATGTTCACAATTTAGCCCCATAACAAAACTTAGGTCAGCTTTATGACTTTTCAACAATGCCTGTATTGACTATAGTTCTTACGGTTATTAGTTTATATATTGTTAACATTTTGTGTTATACACAATACAGTACATTACACATAATACACACGTTAATAGTTTGCTGTGCCTGTGTTTAACCCTGTTACAAATGTGGGGGAAAGAACTGTCGTATTTAACCTCTTGTTATTGATATGTGAATGTGTGAGACTATTTCGTTTAAAGGACGGCCTCAGTTGGAATAAATATTAAAACGAAGAAGCAACCAGTCCCACGAAAAAGACAGTAAATTCCAAGCATGCAATTTGCGTTGCTTATTTGTTGTACGTAGCAGTGACAAACTTAAAAAATAGTGGTGAACATGGACACAAACAGGCCTGCTGTACTTTTCATTCTGNCCCATAACAAAACTTAGGTCAGCTTTATGACTTTTCAACAATGCCTGTATTGACTATAGTTCTTACGGTTATTAGATTATATATTGTTAACATTTTGTGTTATACACAATACAGTACATTACACATAATACACACGTTAATAGTTTGCTGTGCCTGTGTTTAACCCTGTTACAAATGTGGGGGAAAGAACTGTCGTATTTAACTTCTTGTTATTGATATGTGAATGTGTGAGACTATTTCGTTTAAAGGACGGCCTCAGTTGGAATAAATATTAAAACGAAGAAGCAACCAGTCCCACGAAAAAGACAGTAAATTCCAAGCATGCAATTTGCGTTGCTTATTTTTTGTACGTAGCAGTGACAAACTTAAAAAATAGTGGTGAACATGGACACAAACAGGCCTGCTGTACTTTTCATTCTGGTCATATTTCTTGTTTTTACTGGGTTTACATATTTTTTATTTTATTTTCTGGCTGGGCTTAGTATTTTGTTAGGGTTGTGGCCAACACTCAAACCACAGGAACGAAAGCACACTACACAATTGTGTTTCAAACACCTAGGAAAAGTTACCAAGTTGTGATAAATAAACAGATGTGACTTTCAAATTATTAATTTCATCATAAAACAGTTCACGATTACAATGTACAAATATTGCACATCTAATATTTGCAATCACACACTGGCCCGGCGTAAAGGAGATGCAAAAATACCCTTTCACATGCAGTGTTCACGACACACATTATGGTATATTTATTCCTGCTGTGGAAACACAGATTTAACACGTCATAACTTTGCTAGGTAATTTTAAAAAAACATAATGCTTAAAAAACTTGACGTAATAATTTTACGTAGTTTTCGGAAGAAGAAAAATTAACACTTCATTCAGCAACAAACAACACGCCATGCCATGTTGCAGCACTTCTGCAAACTTTGGATTTGTAACCGTCCCGCCATCACATCTAAATATATTATAATAAGTATTCAAACATTAAAATCATGTTTCAGCTGTAAATTATAAATTTAAAAAATCATTATTTTTGCTGTAATAAGTATGATATATGCTAAAATTGAATAAATTTATAATTTTTTTGCTACTTCTAGTGGTGCGAGCGACAAGCTCTGCTCTGCCTATTCACGTTTCTTCCTAGACAAAAAAAAATGATCACCTTGTCACAATTTGCACTGATATTTTCAACTGTAACAATGAAATATGTTTCCATCAGTGCCACCTACAAATTCAAATGTTTCAATAGGCAATGTTTAATTTACTATAGCATACCAAAAAAATTGGTTAAAACAATATTTTAACTGTGAAATATTTCTTACTGGCCATTGCCAACACATTGCTGCTCTAACTGTTTTTAATTTGTATTGAATACGATATAAATATTACAAGTTATAGAAGATACTAAGTTCAAGTTTCATTTATTCAAAAATATAATACTTTAAAAATAATCACAGTAGTGTTATATATTTGTGGTATACAAGTTATTTAAAAAACAGATTGATATGTTACTCCTAGGGTGATTTTTCAAACTTGTTTCAGAACATTCGAAGAAACCATTGCAAGCATCATTAAAAATCAGAATGAATACATACCTATTAAAAACTTTACAGACTACAGCTACTAGGTCGCTGGCCTTGAACGCTCCAATCTTGAATACGCAGCAGAGAAACATGAGGAACGCTAGCTCATGCCCTGTACCGTAGTCAATACGGGTCTGGTTGCCAAAACTCTCCACGAGATAGACCATCACTTCAGGTATGGCCCTGTGAAACTCTGCTGGCAGTGCTGATTGAAGAAGATCAACAGCTCCCTGGACACAAGCAAATGATAACACAACATTAACAAGCTTAAAACCATTATGTATTCATCTTTATATTTACTGCAAGTAGGAACCAATCCATTATGTTGCTGGGTTCATGGGTCATATTGAGTGCCATACCGAGGGGTTTGAATTGCTTTGACTCTACTGTAATGAGAAAATTCAAAGATATATAAATGATATCTTGGCTTCCTCGAAGAAAATAAAAAGTACATGCTGTATGCTTATAAGACAGATGCAAAGACGTGGCCACCAAGTGGTCTAGTTTACCTTTTGTGAAATTGCTCAAAAAGCAAAATGGGTAAGTTCTTGGCACAAAAGAAAGTATGTACTATAATAAAAATCATTATTTTTTGAGAAAAACAGTACTTTTTTCATTATATACATATTTTGACATAAACATGTAGCCTACAATATAAACAAACATAACCATTAAAATAACTACGAAATAATACCATTATACTTACTTTTTAAGGAAAGGTAATTATTAAAAATCATGACTTTTCTGAAAAATACAAAAAAAATATCTGAAAATGGTATAAATTGACATTACTAATCACAATGAACACGAATTTACTAGAGGCATCACAATATTTGCAGTACATACTATCAAACGCGATAGTGGGGAGGGCTATGAAGATAAGGGAAATTTTGTGGTAAAACACATAAAATGTTTGTAAATTATATGTAATTTGGGTTGCCTAACCATCTTAAATGCAAGAGGACCTAACCTGATTTAACCTAACTTTACGATAAGCGATTACAGGGGCAATGTGTGCCGACACGTGATAGTGTGTTATAAAAAGTATAATAAGGAAGCATGCGCCGATACAGCCACCCCCTGTGATTCACCTATCGTGAAGTAAGCCCTTCAATTCCCACACCAACATGTGCTAAATAGTACAATTCATTACACTTACTTTCCACGCAAAAACTAAAACTAGAATATCAATTACGCAAAAACACCCTGATCTTCATAGCCCTCCTCATTATCATATTTCATGATATATACTGCAAATTACCTGATCCTCCCATGAAATTCGTATTTAGTGGGATTAGCAATGTCCACATAAACCATTTTCAGGTATTATTTTGCAGTTTTTCGGAAAAGCCGTGATTCTTAATAATTACCACGCTATTTTCTTTGCATAACAAGGGAAACATTAAAAAGTATATATTTGAAAACAAACAGCTAATTTACAGCAAAACAATTTTGTTGTTTACAACAAAGCTCAAGAAATCTTGGAAACACACAGTTACACAGTTGTTGCAATTTACTTTATGCAAACAAAAATATTAGTGATGGAAGAATTTTATTTTTACAGCTTCGAATCAAGTTAAGTTGTATGAAACTCGAGTCGAGTCAAGTCGAGTTCAGTATACAATTTTTGAGTTAAAATTGAGTTTCTGTGATTAAAATTTAATGTAAATTGTCTTTTTCACAAAAACAACAGTACGCATCAGTAAACTTTGCATATGGCTAAAAAACTACACATTATCATGAAGGAATACAAATTTTTCCACTAATTGTACACTTAAATTCCTCTCTATGAGATGGTATGATCTGGCCAGCTTTAGAAAATAGTTGTTCGTTTGCTACTGAAGTGATGAGAATTCCCAGAAAGTGTTGTGTTACCGATGCAAGATTAGGAGATTTATTCCTGTGCACCTTCCACCATTGTAAAGGATTTTCTGTGAGGTAAATTGTGGGTTCCATAAGAAATGCCTCTACATGAAAATGAAATTATACACAGTTGAATACATACTTCTTTCTCAATTAAGTTTTTGTTTGAATGTTGTGGCTGTGCTACTTGAGCTGTTTTGTTGAAGTGCTTCCACACGCTGCATGTTCAAGTACTACAGTTTTTTCTCAAAGTTTTTCTTCAGTTGCAGCTCTTTCAGCACGAGTTATCACAGTGTCTTGTTTCTCATTCCTTTATTGAATGAAAAGTAGTTGTGTGGTAGGCAACTGTTCATGTGACTCAAATACTACCATTTTGTATCATGGGACTAGTGTTGTGACAAGTAAGCGACATAGTTTTTTACCTCTTGAAAACTGGCATTGAACGACTTGGAAAGGCTTCTGGTTAACATTACTCCACTAGTCCTTTCTTCTTTCTTAGTAGAGATGTAATTCTTTAGCCACTATGTAATATTATAGATTATTGGCAATACCACACACACACACACTACGGCTGTATTTTCGCAGCAGAGTTCCTTTGTAGCTACAAACATGGGTTCAAGAAGATGTACACAGCCTTTAACAAGCTGCCATTAAACAACTGTCAAATTATCTTTGCCAGTGTTAGTCAAATATGCTAAAATTGCAGCTTTCTGTTCCAGTAATCTTTGTAACATTATGTAAACACTATTTCATCTGGTATCAATCATTTGGCATAGTGAGTACTGAGGTACTCCAAACTATTCCTGTAGAAATGTCAGTCTTTCCTTGGATTTGGCACTAGATTTATAGTGACCAACAACTGACCTTTTTTTTAGCAAGCTACCCATGTCTGCTTCACAAACTGCATCACTTACTGCTAGCTGCCATGCAGTGTAGAGTCCACTCGACTTATCAGAAAATGCTGCACTGAAATTTCTTGTATTATCACGTACAACATATATGGGAATTGTATTGCATGTGATGTTCCAGTTCAACAACACATCCACTACCTTCACGCGGATAGTACGTTGCATTATTCATTAACTTAAAAAAGTCCTGCCTGTGTGTCGGCACTGAAAATTTGAAGATTCCAGTGTTATATATTTCATTGTAATGTCACTAGTCAAATAATTTGCTGTCAAGAAACTGTATGAATCCTGTGACTTAGATGTCCACAGATCCATTGTGAGAGAAACACTTCCAGCACTCTCCAAGTCACAGTTAAAATTACACTGACTTTGATTTTTGTGGACTGGTACAAACTTGGTATCAAATTGTAGGAAAATATTTTTCTGCTTAGAATTTGATACCTAGGTTCAAGTATGTGTACTAGATCTTTAAATCTCCTGTTGTAAACAATTGAAACTGGTGATAATCAAGTACTATGAAATTACACATTTTATCTCTAATTTCTTTAGCACAAGCACTATTGGATGGCAAGTATTATTTCTATGCTATAACAATTTCTATGACGGTTGATTACAAATTTTCTTGACTGTTGTTTTTCCTTGTTCAGATTTTAACTCTTCATAATACAACTTTTTTCTGAGATGTGTGAACACTTAAGAGCCTAAGTACCCTGAGTCAGAGAGAGAGAGAGATTAGAGAGAGAGATTAGAGAGAAAGAAGAGATGAGAGAGAGAGAGAGAGATTAGAGATTAGAGAGAGAGAGAGATTAGAGATTAGAGAGAGAGAGATGAGAGATTAGAGAGAGAGATGAGAGAGAGAGATGAGAGAGAGAGAGAAAGAGAGAGAGTGTGTGTGTGTGTGTGTGTGTGTGTGTGTGGTGTGTGCATGCATGCATGCATGCATGCATGCATGTATGCATGTGCATATGCATGTATGTAAATATATAAACATGCACAAGTGTGTGTTATATATACACAACATATATACATATGTATGTGTGATTCACCACATAATACACTTCTACTAAACAGTGTCCTACACAGAAAAATCACAGTACTATTCTTTTTCATTGTGTATTATATGATTAAGTGTTATATAATACAAACCTATACACTCTGTTCGGAAATTAAATGCTCAAACTGCAGGAGGTGCTTCCTTATGAAAAATAATGTCAAAAATATATAGGGCACCATATACCTAAACAGAATATTAAAGGAGATATGAGCCTGTGAAACTTGGGTTTTTGAAATGTATTTTTGCTGAATGCCTTGTACTTTCTGCTAATGTAGGGATGGCGGCAATTTACCCACAGTATGTCCCACATGGTTGAATGGGACATGCCTATTTGGCGCGCAATGGAGCGTGTACTATTGGAGGGCATGTCGTCGATGTACGTATCACTTCCTTAAGCTAAACAGTGGGCACAGACCGAAGACAGCCAGCAGTACGCATGTGTGTCTGCAACATGGGAAGCATAAGTCACCTTTTTGCTGCGGACTTTGTAGGTGTTGTATAAGGCAATCAGCAAAAATACGTTTTCAAAACCCAATTTTCACAGACTAATAACTCCTTTCATATTCCGTTTAGGTATATGGTGGCCTGTATATTTTTTACTTTACTTTTCATAAGGAATTACCTACCGCAGATTGGGAGTTTAATTTCCGAAAATCCTATATAAACATAGACAAACACACACTGGTTGTAATTTCTACTTTTCAATATAACTTCAATGCTTTTTCCTCCAAACCCATTTGACCTGAATTTTTTGCTCTAAACAGCAATGCCGGCAAGTTCCGATCGGAGCTAACAACAGAATGCCAACACAGGCTGAGCCGAGCAGTTGTAGTGCATGGGCTGCCACATTAAAACATGCTTTTTTTATTTTTGTCAAAAGGTCCATTCTGAGACAATTTGATCCAAGGCGAACAAGTGCACGCCCTGCTTTATCGGTCGCCTGACACCACATAGGCAAAAGGCAGCGTTTTGCTGGGCAGTACATCGGCCTAAGTCACAAATATAATTCTCAACCTATTTCCAAAATGCTGTTTTTTTTTTAATAATGGAAGGTGTTTATTTTGAGCATATACAATACTGGTACTTGAACTAATTGAGGTCAGTAACAATAAAACTCCAAAATGTGTGTATACTGATGTTTTGTATGTTGTCCGTGTCCATTCACTTCAGTTTGATTTCATTATGTCAACTCCAATGCACGTGTAAGGTTATGCTATCATCTGCCATCAGACAAAAAAATGTTGCAAAGGAAAACTAATACAATTAAATATAATTTGTATCTCTGCCTCAGTTTTTGCGGGAAATCAGTAATACTGATCACTGATTTGTTAACATAATTGACTGTAGATGTAAACAAAGCATTAAGCAAACAACCATAGACAATTGTAAGTGAGCCCTTCACAATCTCATTGTCCGAATGGCTCATGTATCATTGTGCATCTTTGGGATTTACTGTAGCAGTCGACATGTATAGTTATTGTTTTCGTTCCGATGCAATTTTAATGGTTTGGCAACATAAAATTATTGATTTGAGAGACATGAAAGGTGATTTTTAGGTGCAAATACACTGAAACTCAGCTTGCACTTTCAGTAGCTCAACAACTGCTGGAAAAACACTCAACTCGAATATTTGCACCTAAAAATCATCTTTCATGTCTCTCAAATCAATAAATTTCAATTACAATTGAACAGTTTCCACTATATGATAACATTTCTCCCAATACGCAACATGCAAATTAAATAATAATTATAGTCAAAATTTACAAAAATAACTTTTTGATTAACATATAAAAATAACAATGCGTCCTTTACCACATGAAACTAAATGTTAATAAAAGTCAATTGCAATTAAAAATGGTATTTATGTAAACTATAAAATGCTTGAGGCTGCAGGCAAAATTGAGCTTAAATTCTATGATTTAGGATCACCTCTCATTATCTCATAATTTTCAGGTTTATTTTATTTTATTTGACAGTTCTAAACTATGTTTATCTTTGGCATCAAAAGTTTTATTTCTCTGTACACTTTTATTAAGTATAGCATATGCTTATATTGCAGGATGAGTATAAAAGAATATCCCAACTTTGAAGGTCTATAATATCAAAACCAAACAACCTACAACCTTGGTTGACAATCAACTGAACCATGAAACTGTGAAGTTTTTTTTAACATATCTTCATAAATGTCCAATGTGACTACTACGAGCGGCCCGAACAACATCTATGCGATAATCAAACTCGTTTCACACTCTTGTCAGCATGTCCGGTGTTACGGTTTGGATGGCGTCCGTAATTCTCGTTTTGAGGTCATCAATGTTAGCCGCAATGGTGGACGAAATACTTGATCCTTTATGTACCCCCATAGAAAAAAATCAGGAAAGATCCGGGCTTCTTGGGGGCCAGCGATGAAGAGCCTGGTCACCAGCTGCTCCTCGACCAATCCAGCGTTGCGGCAACGTCTCGTTCAGGTATCCGCGAACAGCTAGGTGCCAATGGGGTGGCGCACCATCCTGCTGGAAAATGAAGTCCTCCGCCGCCTCTTCTAACTGAGGAAACAACCACTCTGTAAGCATGTCCAAATAAGGGATTCCAGTAACAGTGGGCTCGTGAAAAAAGAAAGGGCAGGAAACTGTGTCTTTGGATACAGCGCAATACACATTCACTTTGGGGGAAGCGCACTCGTGTTCGGTGGTTTCATGTGGAGGCTCCTGACCCCATATCCGTACGTTGTGCTGGTTCACCTTACCATTTGTATGGAACGTAGTTTCATCGCTAAAAACCAGCTTAGACATTAAGGCATCGTCTAACTCGTTTTGGGCACATAAAGGAAACATCAGACCATCCCCTTCACATTGACATGTCGAATGCGAGCTCGCTTCCCTTTCACCACCTCAAAACGAGAGTTACGAACACCATCCAAACCGTAACCCGGACATGCTGACAAGAGCGCGGAACGAGTTTGATTATCGCGTAGATGTCGTTCGGGCTGCTCATGGTGGCCACATTGAACATTTATGAATGTATGGTTATCAAACTTCACGGTTCCACGGTTAATTTGATTGGTCAATCAAGGTTGTAGGTTGTTTAGTTTTGATATTATTGACCTTCAAAGTTGGGGTATTTTTTTTATACTCAGCCTGTATAAGCCTACAATAGATGAACTTTTTCACTAAGTTTACTTCAGTGAGATTATTCAGTAAGTATTTTATCTCAGATTTCCAGTGAGATAAGGATTTGTGTGAGTCCCTTTACTATCTTTCCGGCAACTATGGAAGGCAACTCACCGTGTAGCTAAAATTATTCACTTTTCATGAATGCTACGACGTAAATGGTAGAAGGTATATTCGAGAGACATACCAGTCATTTAAATGTGAATGAGCAAATTTAGAAGAAGCCTCAGAGCGCCAGGTTATCATTAGCTTTTAGTGCTTTTAGATCCTGCCAACAGAGGTGACACTACAGATGCATTTTCTTCATAAGACATACGACCATGATAAGTCATATTTTGGCAATCACCTTTTGGTATTAATTTAACTTTTCGTTGAGAACATTTACAGCCAAATTATAAAAGTTAATTTGGAATATGAATTTCTTCAAGAAATTTTAATCACTCATTCAACAGTACCAAAGGCGTGGGATTAATTGAATTTGCATGCATGCAAGCCAAAGTTAAGTATTTCAAATGAATATTGAAGTAAAATTTTAATAGCAGAGATTGACATTAATGACCACTACATTTAACATAATTCATATGTTATTTTGTTTATGAGAGAGGTAGGAGATATTTTTTTTTTCATTAAACACTTTTTTTTAACAATAATAATTTTACAGTAATTCTATTACATTTGATTTTAATAAATTTACAATACATTTAATGTAATTTTCTTTCTGCAATAAACTGCATTTTTTTTTTACAATACAATACTGATTTGTCTTGTGTAGAGTTGAATGTGCATTTATTTCTAAATGTAACTATGTCAGTGTTTTTTTTATTAATCTGAAATATTTTAATTATACATTATTTGAGTGTTTATATTGCATTGCACATATTTGTTCCGATGTCACATAAGAGAATTGATTCAACTAAGGTAAAATTACACTTACATTCTTATTTAAATTAAGCTTTAAAGTGTGTAATTTGTTATTTCTAAACAATTGTGGTACATATTTTTATGAGTAATCATCTCCGCTATATTCATACTTTCTGCTTTAACCCCCCCATAACTAAGAGAAGAGAGTTCATTGGTTCCAGCCATACACAATTATCTTGGCCACCCACATAAAATTAAAAACCATAAAACCACATTACATATAATACAGAAGCAGTTCCTTAGAGAGTAACTCCCCACGTTGGGCACCACTCTTTACGAAACTTAGTTTTTTTATGTCTAGATGGTTATATATTTGGGTTTATTTAGGCTCAGGTTAGTTTGTGTGCATGTTGCCTGGAACCAAAGAACTTTCTTCTCCTTGCAGTGTCTGGTGAAAGTGGCTAGTAAGAAATTGCCAGAGATGATTGCTCACAAATTATGTGCCATCAATGTTTGTAAATAACAAACTACACACTTTAAAGCTTAATTTAAGTATGTATACAGGTAGGTGATATTTTATTAGTTGAATCAATTCTCCAATGTGACATTGGAAAAAAATACGTGCAACACAGCATAGACACTCAACAGTATAATCAAAATATTTTGGAACAAAAAAAACCACTGACAATACACATTCAATTTCACACAAACACGACAAATCAATATTTTGAAAAAATGTGGTTTATTGCAGAAAGAAAACTACGTGAAATATGGTGTGAATTTATTAGAATCAAAAGTATTGGAATATTTGATATGGCTTAGTAAAGAGTAAAATAATGCCAACAATTCAAAGCTACAGTTTTAAGTTCATACCAAAAATTATTAAACAAAAAAGTTGGCATACAATTAAACTATGTTTCTCAACCATGGAAGGTTGTGAATACTTTTCTTTAGGCCTTTCCATAAAATTCAGAGCATATTTATTGTCTATTTCATCTACGAATCACATGTTTTGATCAATTGTGTAGAAGTAGTAACCAGTAAACAGAATACATATCCTTCCGACTACATATCCTTTCCACTTGACCATCAAAATATGTTTAGTTTGTAATGACGGATGTCAATGAAATGTCAAGCCCATTCAACCTACATCAAGCTGCTCACACAACCATTATAAATTTATTGATCTTGATGTATAATTTTTTATCAATTCAATGGATGCAAGTTGGTTAAGACTCACAGTTTATTCACTTGAAAATATTTTTGAAAACTTGTAGCTTTTTCGCTTAGCAAACAGAAATAATACATCATAATGCTCATGGAAAATTGGCTAAGTTTGATTTGCGAGGGTAAAATGTTCATAATATTACTACAATTTTTCCATCAAATCCATTTATTCATATTGTCACAATATATTTGAAACATTATCTGTAATAAAATTCAATATCACAAACACTTGAAATTTTATTGCAATCACAAGAATGACTTGGGTTTCCAACTCTCACAATCATTTCGCTGAATGCACCTACAACTTGAGTCCTGTCCCTAGGTGTGTTACATAAAAGCACAACATAAAACTGTGGAGCATTGTTTGTTGTACACAGAAAATTTGGTTTAACATCTTTAATAAGAAGTTAATTGTGGTTCTTATGCAGTAGCAGTTTGGACGTTACAGCATATATGTGAAACTTGGAAGTATTAGCAATTCAGGAAAATTGTCAGACAGCACATTTTCATTCATAAAAATAAAGTATTGCACAATTAAAAGTGATGTCTGTTCTTCAGAAGACAAGATTGGGTAGTTTACAGTTTGTACATGCAACGAGGCCATTTATAAATTATCCACGTTACCAAGTGCGCCTGGATGACAATATATCACAGTAACACAAATATTATTTGCTGCACAAATGATTCCATGACGAAATGTTGTGCGGTTTTAATAAATAAATAACATTTATTTCAGCTTTGTTGCTGAAGAGGGAGGGGACGCACATAAAACAAAATGGCGAGCCAGCCTCAAGGATTACAAGCCAAATCCAATTTATTAACAGGCAGAATCGCTTCACACGGAAATATGTTATGTTAAAAAATATATAGAGTAAGAATGGGTAATATTTCATGGAGCGGATTCAAAGAACTGTTCCGGAGAGACAAACTGGAACTAGAGTTCCAAGGAAGCCAAATGATCAGTTCCATCCAAATGCCTCACTACCTATTCTACCACTTCCTTACAGAAAATAGACAAAATTTGTTTATATTATTTGTGTTTAACTTCTAATAAATAAAATAATCACAAACCAACCCTTAAAATTTGCATACCACGATTATCATTTAAGTGCAATGAGATGCTGCAACATAAGGTTATTTCCCGTATTGTAAATGGTTGAAAACATATGCAGAGTAATATTTTTATACCAAACCCACAATAAAACACAAATGTGAAAAATTATTTAACAAATAGTAATAACGGCACACTAACACTACAGATATGTGTCTATAGACATAATTCTGCTGTGTGCTATAAGTTGTGTGACAGGTAATACTAGAGTCTTAAAATTGAAGTATAAAACATTCCCAATAAAAGAAAATATGAAAAAAGATTGCATTTCCTCAGTTTNGAAAAATTATTTAACAAATAGTAATAACGGCACACTAACACTACAGATATGTGTCTATAGACATAATTCTGCTGTGTGCTATAAGTTGTGTGACAGGTAGTACTAGAGTCTTAAAATTGAAGTATAAAACATTCCCAATAAAAGAAAATATGAAAAAAGATTGCATTTCCTCAGTTTTCGGCAAACATTTAAATTGCAACAAAATTATGTACACTTGTAAGAATGAAATTTGTTTCACTATATACTTTCTGACATACAATGAGTAGTAGATGTTGCACCACTGCAATAATACATTCATCTAGTAAGAAAGTGTTTGTGCAAAGTGTAAATCACCCCCTCTCAGCACTCCACCAAAAAATGTCAACGTTGTATATGATTGCAACTGTTCCAAAAAGAACAGTTAAATGAACGGTTCTTCTTGATGAACTGGAATGTTATGGAACAGTTCCTGAAAATTGGAACTACGTATTACCATCTCTAATATAGGGCTCGCGGGAAATGTAAAACTATGAGAATTTGTTGGTATATTTGTATTTTACACATGAAAAAAGATTGATTTCATGGGGGAGTAACTTCTGAAGTGAGCTGTAAGTACTGACAAACAGATGGCAGCACAGTCGCTTATTTTGCTGCTGTATCACAAAAATATATATTGATCACGTCCTTCTACAAGTAAATTTTTCACCTCATACAGGCTCAAAATAACTCTGGGTTTGAAATATTTTGCATCAAATTAATGTAGAAATATGAAAAATACTCTGCGACAGATCTGTGACCTCTTCAATTAATATGAAACATGCACATGGCAATATTTGCACTAGCCACAGTGTATGAAGAAGAGACAAATAAGACTAAACTGTCACACATGTTTTAAGTTCCATTCATTTGAAACACCTACACACTATTATATAATGAAGTTTAATTTGTTACACTAGTAACCGTTTTTTTGTAACAACATAAAATAAAATACCTAAACATTTTAGTGTACAAACTTCTTCCTGCCTGCGTATTTCTCAGATGTCTGTTGTATAAAGCAAAATCCGTCAGAATAGCAAACATGAAATTCTCTTTCAATCGTTCTCACATCAGATGATATAGGATTTTATGTATGGGATGTTAATTTCATTTATGGCACGTTGGCACACACTGGCTATAAATAAACTCGGTAACCAAATTGTATAAGTTGGACATAATTTTATGAGCTTTACTGGTATTATGTATATCAGTATTCATAAAACTACCTAAAACTACTTAAAATGTACAATCAAAACACATCAGTTACAGAGTTAAGCTAAGGTACATTATACATCACGTGACCAACACTGCTTAAGGCATTTTGTTCACAAGTGCAAGCAAATATATTACAAATTATGCAGCAAACTCAGTACAATTCAAAACAGAAACAATACACAATCTCATTAATTTCACACACATATACACTAACGTTTGTGAAAAATACCACACCAAGAAGGATACACGTGATTGAAATGAACTTTATACTACAGATTACGTACATGACAATACACAACTGACTAGGATTGCAGAACTGTACATGATCTCTGTCCTTGAGAATTCAGTATGGTGTGAAGTCCCCACGTATTGCAATCAGAGCCTCTAAACATAGAGGCATGGAATCACAGAAGACCTGGATATGTTTCTGGGGAATCTCCCTCCACGCTGATTGTACGCAAGTGCACAAAGTATCAACAGTGGTTGCTGGAGGTCCACGACGAACAAGTCACCAACCAACCATATCCCAGACGTGTTCAATGGGAGACATGTCAGGCGAACATGCAGGCCAGGGAAGCAGTTGTACCTGTAGTTCATTGAAGAATGCTTGCACATTCCTCGCCACATGTGCCGGGCATTGTCATGCTGAAATATGGCATGTGGAGTTGCCTGAATAAGGGGCAGTACCTCGGACTGTAAAACCTCCCTGACGTAGTGGTTGCTGTTCAGATTGCCCTTAATACGTAGGAGTCGAGATCGCATTTTGTATCCAACGGCGTCCCAAACCCACTTTGTGTTTGTCCGGTATATTGTTCCACAATGCAGGCTGCTAGATTAGGTCACCACGGTAGTGTCTAACATGTATGCGGCCATCACTGCAGGACAGGTTGAAGCGGGACTCATCCGAAAACACTACATTTTTCCACCCAGTACGCCAGTGACAGCGTTCACATGCCCATTGTAGTCTGAGGCATTTGTGGTTTCCGGACAATGGAAGCTGATGCAATGGCATGCATGCCACCAGTCTAGCCCGGAGCAGACAGCATTGAACTGTTGACGCAGACAGGTCCACACCCATTACAGTGCTCCAGTGTCGAGCCAACACTGTGGACGAGGTTGTACAGTTCGCTACGCCCATGCGGACAAGATGGCGGTCATCCCGTGCTGTGGTAACATTGCATGGTCCAATACCCGCTCGTCGCTGCGCACGACCCTCTTCTATCTACTGGTGCCACACACACATCACTGTCATAGCAGCATGCCCCATACCAGCCAAAATGTCACGGTATTACAAACCCATTTCCCGAAGACAGATGATTCTGCCCCATTAAAACTCACTCACATACTGATATGGAGGGTGCCCTTTGACGTCAATGAGATATACTGGCACTTGCTTTAAATTAGTTTGATGGCTATTCACTGACTGAGCTTGGCGTAACACGGACCTTTACGGTCACACAAAAGAAGGCGCTGCTGGACCTACGTGTATGCTATCACTCTGCAATCGTAATTATTTATTGCTAGTACACTGTTCAACACATCCACCAAGTTTGGATTCATTCGGGCAATTCTTTCCAGGTGTTGCAATTTTCACAAACAATAGTGTAATATATTCTCTTATGGTATTGTATTTGGGTTGCTTACTTCAACAGCCAATGTGAATGTTTCACAAGTTATACTCTGTTTTTTTTAAGAAAGCAGTTTTAAGACAGTTCTAAGAAAGTAGTGCCAGTGTTGTTTTGCTACTGTATCCCTCTGACTCAGATGTTCTGACACGTGGAAGCCATGCTGTTTATTTGTTATGTCAGCTGTTCAAATTTCGAGGGAGGGACAGCTCAGTGCTCAAATCCAGTGAATGCAATGTTATATGTACAGCCAACATAGCTTCAGAAAGCATGAAATTTTCTGACACAGCAGAAAATGCAAAATACAAAATGTGCATTTGCAGAAACTATTTTCACATTTCTACAGTAAATTTAAATGTTCGAAAGTAAACTGTGTCCAGTGAAGTGTTTTACGCAAGTGCTAAATAACTTCATTTAATATTTTTGGATGACTATAATTTGCTACATACATACTGTTAGCAAGATATACAACATAGATATCTGACATTTTTTCTGTCATAGTAAATTTTTTGTGTCACAGACTGGTTGCTGTGAGAGTGAGTGTGTGTTACTTAAGTCCGTATTAAATTATGAAGTATTTTAGGGGATTCATGAACATAAAAAATTATATATATACATTATATATTTTTTTTCTTGCTGGTAAACATAAACAGAGAAAGAGGCTGGAAACTTCATTATTTATTTATTTGTATTTTTTTTTTCATCCATAGTATGTTTTCTTATTAACAGCTAATTTTAGCTTACACAATTGTCAGTTCTATCTTTAAACTTCGTGTTACCTTTTTAGTAATGCAGTTTTCATTAGTTTGTTAAATTTTAATGTTACTATTTTATTCCTGTATGGATCACCATCACAATGTACTCTGACAGAAGCAAATATTTGGTACCTTACCTGTGTTAGTCTCCGAGACACATGACAATTAGCTAAAGGTTGACTGTTGCTGCAACATGTTAAAAAAAGGTGGCAATGCTTAAAGTTCCGCCTCTAATTGTCACAGTGCCAAAAATGTATAGCTACTAGAGTTTTTTATATTTGACTTCATAAGCATTACCAATGTGTACACTTTGTCTAAATGAAATAACTCGAGACTGATGTCTAAATAAACCTTGTATTTTTTATAAATAGTTTTGTACACTGAGAAGTACAACATAACTCTGCTAGTATGTAGTGATTATAATTAACTTGACTTATTTATGCTATAGGCTCAAGAAATGACAATTAACATGAACTTGCCAAATGATAATTGAATAACACATAAGTTAACATATTTTAGATATAGTCTTTAACTTAAAGTTGCAAATATCAGATACCCTAACACAAACACACTGACTAACATACATTTAGGCTACAAAAATTACTTTATAATAATACTCAAAATAATAAAATCTAAAAATATAGTGGATATAAGTGTGCATAAATAATTATCAGATGACATTAGGCACAAAAACGGCTGTCTACAGTTACTTTGGCCTCATGTATTTACACATAAGGAATATGATAAAAAATAAGCTATTTAAGTTAGCACATCTTACTTGAGACTGTTGAAAATTCAAATTCAGACTATTTATGCTATTTAAAATGTGATATTGGTCAAAAATATGCCCAACATGCTTAAAATAACCAGTACTTCAGTAGCTAGGAAAAGTTTTCATGTGTGAATAAATAAATAAATAAATATATATACAGTATATAGACACACACACACATGCACGCACACACACATGTACACACACAGATATATACACATACATATATATGTGTGTGCATTTTGCAGGTAATTCATACAAGAAACTTTAATATCACATCACAAATATACATCACTGCAAACGGGGGAAAGAAACACATTGCCGAGAAGTTCCACTACCGTCACGCAAAAATGATGATGAAATATTAATAACGCAATGAAAGCAGCACTGCAGTGGAAATAACATAATTGGTTACATTACGTCACTGTCTAAACAAAGTCTAAAGGAATGAAATGCAAAATGGATACAATCTCTGGTGGAAACTAAGTAACCAACATGATATTGGTCAGGCACCAAGTCTGCTGGAGTCTTGTTCACAATGGGATGGGCAGGGGGCAAGACAGGCCACAGCACTCTCTCCTCATCAAAAATTCATGATAGTAGAAACTGTTAGAAGTACAAAGTAGCAATGCCAAAACATTTTAAAAACAGATCATATTATTTGAAACGCAATACTGTTTTAAACTTTTAAGGGGAATCTTAAACATGCTCATTTCTTTTGTGCACACTAATTTTAGTAAGTCTTGTCAACACGAACACATACACAAACATGTTACAAACCAGCTAATTGCACACACTGTAAATGGTGAAATGGTTTTTGTGACACTGTTACAAAGTTGGTGGTTCCGTCTGTCAAAAAACAGCCTTTGTAAACTTTTGGTTTGCTGGCACACTCACCAGCCACAGTCAACATAACAGCAATGACACCAAAGCACAGATGAGACAATAATTTCAGATGAAAGAAAAATGTACACTGTATTCTTAACAATCACCTCTCTTAACTTTTCAATCCACGTCCTAAAAGCTTTGTTGCCAAACCGTTGTGGCTGTTCTATTGGGGGAGTTTCGTCTAACCACACATCCAACTTGTCAAGCATAGCAACCATGTCTTCTGTTACTTGACTGACATCACACTTATAAGACAGTGACTTTCCTTTTACTGCTGCATTCATAGCCAAGATGAAACCCATTATCTCCTGCAAGACAGACATGGGTAAAATTAGTTTCAAGCATTTCCATTCAATAATTTTAAACTACTACAGTTGATAATGTTTCCGTCACATCTACTACACATAGCTGTTCAAATTATTTTCTTTAATTACTACTGCGGAAGTTATTGTACAATTGTTAATTATTACTTGAAACCAAACAAAATAACGTAAACACAAAAATACTGCTTATACATCCTTAGTAAAGAATCAGACTGTTAAAACTTTCTAGAAGCAAAGCAAAAATATTAAAAAGAAAAACTTTTGAATATCGCAAGATCAAATAGTGAGCATGTTTTTATATCACTTATTAGCTAGGCTTTTCCAATGGCTAATTTAGTACAGAAAGTTATCTTATAGATTTTGAGGACATCCCAGAATAAAAAAAAAACACAACTTTCTGTAATAAAATTAATATTTTTAGTGGCTATTANAAAAATATTAAAAAGAAAAACTTTTGAATATCGCAAGATCAAATAGTGAGCATGTTTTTATATCACTTATTAGCTAGGCTTTTCCAATGGCTAATTTAGTACAGAAAGTTATCTCATAGATTTTGAGGACATCCCAGAATAAAAAAAAAACACAACTTTCTGTAATAAAATTAATATTTTTAGTGGCTATTATACCTACACTGATAATAAACCAGACAAATGTCCCTGCAAGGTACCCAATACAAACAAATAATTTAAAAACAGAACCAGCACAGAACATTCTCTTTATAGCATATGATCAAGCACATACAAAAAAAATCATACATTACTAAGGTTGTTCTTAATCACAGAGAAGGGCCATAGATAACTGATGGTAAATTATAGTACTCCTAGTAGAAGTGCCAGAAAGCAACGGTCACAGTACAGATTGTCCATTTTTATTATATTCTGTAATATTTGCATTTACCATGATTTGTGGCTATAAAAAAATAATACAACTTGTGACTTTCTGCCACGTCACAGGCAAAAATATGCATGTATGCATCTAACATTCTTTTTACACAACCAAATTATGAAAATTACTCTGAAAAAAAAAAAGTTAGCGTGCAGTTTATTGTGCCTTAGAATAAACTAACGTAACATATGACACTGGAAAATCTACATGAAATGAAAAAAATATGCAGGGAGAAAGAACTTTAGAATATAATATGTTCAGATTGTAAATATAGTGTAAACATGGGTGTGCATTGGCATGGATTGGACATGGTTTTGAATTTGGTGTACTGCATCGACACATCTGCAGTGTTTGTATTATGTCTCAAGAACGCAGAAAATTATTTGCAATGTGCCGTGGACTTGGCAAAATGGTTTGTAATGAGCATTATAAAAATGCCACTGTCTGTTGCCACAAGTCGAAATTTGAGTAAAGTGTGTGAGAGCTACAAAGAGGATCATCTCAAGTACAAGTCTGCAATTAAGGGACAACCAACATTCGATACTGTGCAACACACTGGACACCTTAATAAGTTTGATGATGTGTTTGAAATCATTGCAATATGCTACACACTGGAGTAAGAGCCCAAGCCTTCAACCTCACAGCGTAACTAAACAAGGACTTTGTCTAGCGCACCCCGTCTACCTACCATCAAGCTTTCACAATTCAGTGGCAACCCTATTGACTGGCTCAGTTTCTCCAATTTATTTGAGGCTCTAGTAAGCGATAATCCAAACCTCACTAATGCGGAATGTCTATCCTACCTGAAGACATCACTGCCCTCTGGGGCAGTGTCCGTTATTCAAGTGCTATCCCTCTCTGACCAAACCTATGCTGTAGTGTGGGAATTCCTAGGTAAACAATACAACAATAAGAGGTTGGCTGTTTCATTACACATAGAGCCAATAGTTCAAGCTCCAACCAAGTCACTGGAGTTTCCATGATCAATCAACACACTATTGTCTGTTCTGACTGAGCATGTTGCGGCTCTTGACGTGCTGGATGTTGATGTCAGGAAATGGGACCCTTTGTTGCTTCATATTGCTGCAAGGCTAAGCTGGACACTCAATAGCGACATCAGTGGGAACTCGAGGTCACTGAATCAGGAGTTGAGATGCCAATGCTCAACCAGTTTCTGGCTTTCTTGGATGGCTATCATCAGTCAGCTGCATCAGTGTCTGCAATTGCATCGGCAAAGGTTATCATGAAAGTGAAGTCAGTGTCAACAAAATCATCAGGTCGTTCAAATCACCTTTCATTCATTGGCAGCACATTAGTTGTTTCATCTGCAAGAAGCAGCACAAGTTATTCAAATAACCCAAATTCCACAGCTTATCTCCTCATGAGCACTAACAAGCAGTGGAAGCAAAGCAGCTCTGATTGGATAGTTTACTTAGTTCACATCAATCTAAGCAGTGCCCCTCTAAAGTATGTTATCGCACATGTGATGCACTGCATCATACACTACTCCACTTTTCCAGTGATACACCAATGGCAAGCACCGAACAGGCATGTCCAGATGATGCACTCCTAGCCTCACCAGTGTCTCACACCTTTGTATCTTCTCCTGAGATTACTAATCCCTCTACAGTACACTTGTCAATAGCATTCATTGGCATTCCCGGTGCAGATGGTGACAGTCATGCTGTCAGGACTCTCCTAGACTTGGCCAGTGAATCAAGTTTTATGACAGAAGACTGTGTGAGGAAAATGGGTCTGGTTCAATGCAGTACATTACTACCTGTATATGTACTCTCTCTGTCACCTGTCCATATTGCTAAAGGTGGTGTTGAATGTCTTGTAATCCCTGTGGGTAAGGATTAACTCCGTCTATCAGTTAATGTTTGTCCTGCCCAAGATAACTGCTAGGTTCACGGCGCGCTCCTTGTCTTGGGCGCTTCAGTGGTCACCACTCCATTCACGTTTGGTTTCAATTCCCTTACGCAGGGCTCATAACAGGCTATGACATCCAAAATAGTTGAAATAGAAAAAAAAAAAAAAAAAAGGACCAATAGTGACTACAAACAATGGCCATTAGCAAAATTTTCCTTCACACATCCAGAAATTTGTAGTTTTTTTCCTCTTCCCTTTTTCCACAAATTCCAAGTGATTTATACAAACACAAGTCAAAGTAACAAAGAAGAAGAAATATAATGAGTTTGAAGCAACATTTTTTATTTATAAGAAATGTAACTTACAGACTTTTTCCCTTGGTAACAATATTATTCACGAGTTTTCTTATAAACATAATGTTCCCCGGCCAAATTATGGCCGGTTAAATCAAAGCTGAAAGCATTACCTGTAATTGACTGTCAAAAGTACATTCTTATTAATTTGGAAATATAAATTCCATCCTCTACTGTTAACAATTGAAAAGAAATATAAAATGTACAAACACTTTAACCACATAGACTTTTGATCTTGCAAATTGTCTCATAGCCAGCAGATCACTGATGGAAGAATAAGAGATAATTAACTACTAATACTAAAATTATTCATGCTAAGTAATTTTGACCTAAAAAAAAGTGCTCTAAATTAAAATTTAAATGTTTTGCACATTGATGAAGTCTCTTTTACTTGGCTTCTTCACAAGGAACTGGGTGGTGAGGATTGTTTTCTTTTTATCAATTTGAGTTTGAATCTTCTCAGTCACTTTCTTCTCTTCAAAGCCTTGCAGCACCTTTTTCAACCCTTCAAGCATCCCTTGAGCTACATGTGATTTGGCCATTTCATTATGTTTGATGGCAGTTTTAATCTGTTTGGCTGCTTTTGACAAAAGTTCTTCTGCTTCCTTTCCGTAGCTTTTCCTTTCTTTTTCGTTTGAAGAACCTTTTCCATATGTCGAATCCCAAATTTTTCTGCTTCACATTTCTTCTTTGCTTGTTTATTAACCAGTATCCCTTCTTCCACTTGCTTCTTTTTCTCTTTTTCAATTTCTTCTTTCCTTTTCTAAATGAGTCTTATAATTATGACTAGCACATCTTGCTTGCTTGAGGAGCTCTAAAGTTATGGGTAACAACTCTGGCTTGTTCTCATATTTCTTCATACATGATATGATGGTCAACTTAGTATCTAGCTTTCTTGAACTCATTGCAGCACGATCCTCTGCTAACAAATGGTCAGATAAAGAAAAGCTTTGGTCGACTTCTGCACTGCTGTGACTTGAAGACAAGCATGCCTTCACTACTTTAGATACGCTCAAGTATTTTAAGAAAAACTGTCTCCAGTAGTGGTCAATGCATTAATCTTTCAGTTGCTGGATTTCTCCTTCTACCTGCAACAATTTCCATTCATCAAGAAGTATTTCAGTGTTAATATTGATTGGTAAACATTTTCCCAATTTTGTGATGTACATGCTACTGTCACTTGACGTAATATTCTCAGGATGAAGGCAAATCAGGCTGATTATGGTTTGGTGAATTTTAGCAGTCTTGCTTGTTTGTCTGTTTGGTAAATTAGTGAGATGGGCTAGTTCCATTGTGTAGAAATAGGGTAGCAATTATTGTGTAACTGTTTAGCATTCAAAATTCCTTTTCGGTTGCCTAACCTAAATTGTGTTTAGATTTAACTTCTGTTCAGTTTCATGGTTGTGGTTCCCGGACAGTTTTAACTTGTTTTAAATTTGTGCTGTACAGTTTCCCATCATTTGATATTCCCACCGCTGAACTGCCAGAAGGCAATGAATTATTTTTTATATCACGCAGGAGTAATATGGAACCGCACTTGCTTTCGTGCACCTGAGTTTGTTGAGAGTTGGTTTGTTTGAGCTGCAATTGACCTACCTGTTTTTTAATCAACATTTTAATAATTCTTCAATATTTTAATGATTCTTAATCATGTTTACTCTAATGTTAGGGTACTTAATCTTTTGCAGTGGCTTTGTTCAGCTCATGAGTGTCCGCTTGCTCAATGTTAATTTTTTTTTTTTATGTTAAGCCTTAAGCAATTATTTTTGGCATTTTACTGTAATTTTCATTTTCCTTTGGTTAGGCTTTGATGGGTTTCGTGCTGCCTTTTCCACATGTTAATTTGTGAAATATTGCTCACTAGTATCATGTGTATTGTTTTGAGGCCTGTATATTAAATTACAATAAATATTGTAATACTTTGTTAGAATTATAATTTGTGCACATCACACAACAAATCCTCTCCCCGCTGCTCCCCTTGATAACAAGATGTGGAACCATATAGTAACACATTTACAACTGGCTGATCCAAACTTCTCTGCTCCAGGCCCACTGGATGTATTGATGGGTGCGGACCTTGCCTACCGTGTGGCCGCACACTTATCCAGGACAGCAACTTACCTGTTGCTATTGATACCGTGTTTGGATGGGATGTGATGGCAAAGGTTCCCTCGACTACAGTGTCTCTAAGTTGTGTCTCCTTACTGTCATGTTCATCCACCTTGAATGACACAGTTAAGAAATTCTGGGAAATAGAGGCAGTTGAGGTAACTACCAAAATTAACCCAGACTATATGCACTGTGAGAACTGTTCTCAAACACCTGTACAAGGGATAACACAGGGTGGTACAGTGTCGTGTTACTGCTAAAGGAACCCCTCCAGCATTTAGGAGAATCTCGTGTGCAGGCTCTTCATCGGCTTCACAGCTTAAAGGGCAAATTTTCTCATCACCTTCAAATGTAAGAGACATACAATTTTTATGTCTGACTACTTACTGCAAAGCCGCACATCGTATTCTACTTACCAACCATGTGGTCTCGAAGCCTGACAGCAACCCCACACATTTTAAGGTCGTTTTTTATCTATCTGCCCAAGATAGCAGCAGAATATCCCTGAATGACAGACTATTTACAAGTCCGAAATTGTACACACACATAATAGACGTATTTTTACCATTCCAATGTCATGCAGTCACATTCACTGCAGACAAATTGAGGTTCAAGTTCAAGACAGCCATCCTGACTATCAACAAATACTGTGGAGACCATCAGATCATGACCCTGACTGTGATTACAGGCCGAATACGGTAACATATGGTGCTTCATCAGTCCCATACTTTGATATAAAAACTCTTCATCAGCTTGCCGTACACAAAAAGGATTGCTACTTTGAAGTGTTGTCAGATACGTACATGGATGATGTAGTGTCAGGATCCTATACCACTGATGCAGCCATCAACCTGCAGAAGGGCTTAATAGAGCTGCTGAAGGTGGGCAGCTTCCACTTGTGAAAGTTTGTAAGCAATGAACCTTCTGTGCTTTCATGGCTCTCACCTGACTTGGTACATAACGATGGTCTCTCGTCTCTTGATAGCACCAGTGTATTACTTGCAGTTAAGATTTTGGTGCTGAAGTGGCATGTGGAATTTGACACCTTCACTTACAGAGTACAACCAACCACACTCTGTAACTAAACGAACAATCTTGTCGGACCTGGCACAAATATTTGATACACTTGGTTGGCTCTTACCAGTTGTAATGCTTGCAAAATGCCTTATTGAGCATCTGTGGATATGGTGTATCAACTGGGATGACTCACCCCCATCTGACATTTCGACAACTTGGCATCGCTTCAAAGAAGAACTCCCCATAATTTGTGACATCACCAGATTAATATTCAACTGTATGGCTTTTCAGCCAGCTCTACATGGGGCTATGCTGCAGCTGTTTACATCTGCATCACCTCACCTGACAAATCACCAGCCATTTTTCTGATCCTTGTTAAGTCAACAGTGGCTCCTGTGAAGAGTGTCTCCTTAACACCGTTGGAACTTTGCGGCGCTCTGCTGTTGGCCTGTGTAATGTACCGGGTATGCGAGAGTTACTGCTGAAAGATCAAAATCCCCAAAAATTTTGCCTGGACGAACTTAATGGTCGTATCACACTGGTTAAACTGCATAGAGGTAATGACAATTTGTATGTGTGTGTGATCATACATAATATTGGTATGTTGATTTTGAGCTCTAGTAGAATTGTGTCTGATGAAATATGTACGTGTAATAGGCGATGGATAGGAATGGGTGTTATGCAAAGCAATCTTGTAAGGCGCTCCGTACTTTCTCTTAGCACAAAATACTAGCCGCTTCTTTGATGCAGACAAAGCAAAACCCTATATTGAATGAAAATCTCTACGTGAAATGTTTTCAATACCACAATAAAATATTTCTGATTTGTAATTAAATTGATATTCAACCTAGGTGAGCATTAATTTAGTGAAATAACAAGTCAACATTAAATGCAATTAGACACAAATTGTTTATCCTTGAAGAAACATAAAACTGCAAAAATCATACATGAAAAACGACAAGGACAAAATTTTCATACCATTTGTATGAAAAGACAGTGGAAATATACACAACTAATTACGTTCAATGTATGCAAAATGCACAGGAATATCATTAAAGAAATAGTGTGTTTTATTGAAGTAGCTGTGAAATTGGAAATTATGCCTGTGAAAATAGAAATTAAAATCAAAGAAATTGCAACTGAAAATTAGGAAAATTAATTCAAAATGCTGTTGTCACAGAAATTTAATTGGTTTCAGACCAGAATTAAACTAAATCACCTCTTCTGAAATATATCTACCAAATAAGTATATTACATGAGAAGTGATTAACTTCTTCTTGACATGCATAAATTAATTAAATTTTCAGTTATTTGCATAATAGTTTTGCGCAGCTAGATGCATGAAAATTCTTGTCTGCTGGTTTCTGGTATGTCTGTACGTAGAATTTAAGCCAATTTACTTATTAAAAATAATTTTGAAAATTTTAAAAATAAGTTACATAAATATTTTTCCAAATTAAATTTAATTTCAGCAACATGTAAAACAGTTCAGTAGCATTGCTTCGGACTAAATACCCATCTCAGACTGTTCATACTCATCTGCAAACATAGACGTGGAGAAGGCTGAACAATTAATAGTTTAAGCACTCCAAATATGCTAAAACTGGCATTTTGGGTCTCTCTTAATAGCACCCACACGCACCTACAACTGAGGCGCCTCTCAAAAACTTCCATAAGCAGTATGATGGGCAGTCATATAAAAATTTAATGAAAATCCGAAGGAGCAACAGTTACTTCTGACATAATTCTTTGAACAGCTGTAAACAGTAAACAAAGCATTTGACAGTTAAAATGTAGAAGTCACATGGCAGTGTAGATGTTTACATGTAATGGAAGTATACATAATCTGTAACCAAAAGTAGAACATTAGCAGGACTTCAGAAAAGTGTGAAGTAACTGTGGAAGGCCTATAGCATGATATCTGCAGTATCTCTCAGCTCAGATGTGTTGTAGCATGAAATCCTTGCAGAACCTCTAATACATGCTGTGATAGTATGCATGCTGCTCGCACCAAGTGGAAAATTGTCAGGTATATTTATACAGTATTAATTTAAGCTCTACACCAACAGTGGTGAAACTGTGGTCTGCAGGCCATTCATGCCTGTTTGACTTGGAGTGGTTCAGGCAACTTTAGAAAATAACACTGGAAATGGCCCACGAACATAACTGAAGTGACCTGCAAAATGTTTTATAAATAACAGAATGCAAGGCTGCACTGGTTTTCTGCAATACTTTTCAGATGTGATAATACAGTATGACATTATTCCCCACCTGTGGAATATAGGTGGTTTATAGGGTCATAGTTAATTCCTCCAGGCATAGATTATAAGGTACCTAGAAGGTTAAAGGTTTTTCAATAAGGTAGTCTTTTGACGTTTCACTTAACTGGATAATTATATTGTCTCGAGTTTGAACAAAAACAACATACAGCAACACTTCCGAGGTGTGGTACTCTAATTTGGCTACTCGTATTAACTGGGGCGACTTCGTGGTGGAGGGGGGCTTCTCTGGGCGGCGACTTGATACTTAACTACTCTGCTGTTGGTGCTGGTATGCTGTCAGCTGGGGATGAGCTCCGGTGAAGTGGGCGGCCTTTGGAAAAGACCCGCATTTGGTGTCGTCTCACTGGACTGCTGTTCTGCTGGGCTCGTGCTCACGTCCTCTCGCGATTCCTTGACGCAACTCTTCCCTCAGCGCGGTGATAATGAACTGTCCCCCTCTTCTCGCATAAATTCCCTTTTATGCTCTCCAGCTTCCCTCCCTAAGTCTCGGCACATGTCTCTCTTATTGGGGGAAGGGGGGAGGTGGTTGCCTTCAGTACAAAGCCATTCAGCCACGTGCCATGGTTCGTGAAGGTTCGGGGGCGGGAGGAGTGGTGATCTGCCCCTTGAATTTACCATCTCAGCTTATTTTTCCGCGGTTTGGCTACAAGGGTGGTAGGGGTGAGGAGTATTCGTGGCCCCCCACTTTCAATTGGTCAGCCGTTTTCTCAGGCGTGAAGCTAGAGGTGCTCTTGCTTGGCTCTGCGATTTCTCCCGCTTTCCTACGTATGTACGTAGCACTTTCCGGGTGCTCCGGCAATATGCCAGCTCTTACTCGGCACAACCTTGACACGTGTAACTGTGATCCGTTCTGGCTGTCCACGTGCCTGGTGACATGTGTCAACTGGTAGGCGCTCGCGAAGGGGGTCAGCGGGGCTTCTACTCAAAAGGTGTTACACAACAAGTATTTCAAAATAATTTTGGAAATTGATGGAAAAAAAAATTTCACTCATTACTTGGATTTGGAAATTAATCTACCTATTATTAGCTTTAACTAATGAAATAAAGCATCACATTTCAATAAACTATTCAAAAATTGTCAGTTTTACTTTCAAACAGATGATGTGTAAATGTCCGTGTCCTGGTTTAAAGGACAGTAGGTATGGCAGTTTGGGAGGATGAACAAAAGGTCACTCTCCCAAAACACTATTTGACAATATTTTTAAGAGAGACATTTTGCATTTTTAAGGAGGAGAATTCTGACTTTGAAATTGGTTTTTATAAAATCTGTAGTTTTGCGACTCAAGAATTTTTTTTTTTTGCTGAAAAATACTCCAGCTGGCCAGTGCATTTGCAAACTTCACACAAATCTCTGTCTAAAATCGAAAGCACTAAATTATTACACAAATAGCTTTAGGGAGACAATTTTGTGAGATACTTCAGTAAAATCTGTGTGCTGGAAAACTGTTTATCCAAAACCAATGTTCTGTTCATTGCAGCTATATTCTACAAGGACCATCGTAAAACCTACCTCATTTGCTCGAAAAATAAAGATACAATACTAGTTGTTCTGGATTTATTATATGAAGAAATCTTCCAAACAGATAGGGCCACAGATTTAATGAAGCTGAATCATGAGGTAACCTGGAGTGATGGCCCTTTCTCTGAATTCAAAAATAAATACATGTTGAAAGTATTGACCACGCTTGGAAAAAAGTATTCCAAGGAATTTTCATGGTAATACTTAGCAACATCACATAACGGCATCTGTAGGAACATCAAGTGACTGGTTCATCAAAAATCAACGAATCTGGGAGGAGGGGCCGCTGTCTGGTCTGCAAAGGAATTTGCATTGTTGGCCAGCCAGCTGGTACCCAAGACAAATGCATACTATGTTGACGAAGAACAGAAAGTCTGCAAATTGAAGAAGAAATGCCACAGGACAATGTAACGCAATTCCTGGAATTTCCAAATTCAACATTATACTCCACAAGAGTGGTGTTATCCATGTTAAATCCATGCATTGGAAACAGATACTGCTACCTTTGGATGTACTGCACGTACTGAAAGTGTTGCATGTGATGTCAAGAGCCTCACAATAGGGCAATAGGTACAAGTTAATTTTGAAGGGATCATTTATTGAGTGAAATAGTGAAGATTAAAGAAGGAAAATAAAAAAAATCAATGCGTGTTATGGAGGAGTAAGCAACTGTGGAAGGTGTGTTCAAGTGGACTACAAAATATTATTCAGTAGATTACAGTTATTCTGAGATTATACAAAAAAATCTCATCCCAGAAGCTGTAAACACCAGTATAAACACATTTCTCGACTTTTTGTAAGATTTCCTAGCATTTTGCAGTTGGTGTAATAAATGGAAGATGGACAATGAAAATAAATTATTAAAACATTTAAAACTAATACTTAGAGCACATTTTGATGCTGTAAAATAAATTGATGTTTATTCGTTAGTATTTAATTGTTTAAAATAGCTGTCTTTTTTGTTTAGATATATTTGGTTTAATTGTGTTGTTTTTGTTTAATTGCTTACTTTAATTTGTTAAAAAAAATTTTTCTAAACTTAAAACTAAGTTACTAATTTTAGTTTAGTCTTGATACCATTTTGTATTATTCATGCATTGCCATAACTACTCTATGTGATCTATTTCCTTTTTCTATTTCTCTTACATTAATGATTGAACTGCAAAGTTATTTTGATCGCAACCAGACAAGTGATGTAGTTATAAAAAGTGTACTAAAACAATTATTTAGCTATACATAATCAATCCTTTACATTCAAGCATTATTATTTATCCAAGAATCCTTTGTAAACAGTTAAGGAATTTTTTCAATTAGATTTAAGCAAATGTTAATTTTTTATATATTTGTTTTCCCATGGTTAAAAATCAATTGTTATCACAATGTATTATATGAGGTGACTCATAGTTGTGTAGCTCATCAGTCAAATAAACTTGTGTTTTTTAATGATCCCTACATGTTATAAGTTTAGCGAGTTTCAGTTTGTTGTTAAGATTGTAACTGCATAAGTACCACATGTGAGAACACCACTGTCCCACACATGACATTAAAATAAATGTTTCTATACTTATGTTCATTTTTCTCCTCCATCACAATTTGCCAAAAATAGCATAACAACCATTTATATTTTTAAAAATGCACATAAATCAATTTCTTACAGTTTCGCAGAGTTTCAAGCAATAGTGGAAACTTCTGAAACTGTGGTAGAAATGGTCATCTCACACGTGATGGCTAGAATTTATTCATTCACTAATGTTTAGAATAATAGTAAAAAAAAAAAAATGTTTTGTGCTACAAAATTAACAATAACAGGAGTTGCCTACTATCTGAGAACGACAGTTCTGTACATGAGGATGGAATGCCCCAAACAAACAAACAAAATGAAACATTGCTAAGTATATTTGTGTGTCATTTTGCAATAAGGGAAGGATATGGGACATTAGGCCCATTCTACAATAACATGGACGTAGATATGAATCACAGAAGTGGAGCATGCAACATACTCCATGTTCAGTCAACAATTGGATGCATCATAACCTCCTTTAGTGGGAGGCCAACACCGTCAAGGGAGCAGGCCAGGGGCCGAGTCAGGCAGTGCGCGGTCAGGCATGCGCATGATCGCTAAGTGTGTGTCATTCAACTCACCCACATACAAAACTGAGATATTGTTACCAAAGTTGCTGCACTTGAAGTGACAAGTTATTAGTGTGTATAAATCGTACAGTGAACGTTTGGCTATGCTAACTTTCACTGTAAATCACATATATATTTATTGTCTGTTCTACAAGAACTCAATATTTTCAATCGCTTCAAAGGGTTTTAATTATTTCTGACAAAATTTATATTTGGCAATTATAACTATGGGTAAAGAAGACATTAATTTTGTTAACTTTATGTAGGTAAATATTATCAGTATGCAAAATGATACTTGTAACACATGCTCAATATTATTTTTTACATGATTTATTTATTTGTTTTGAAACAGAGTCCGAAACATTTATTTTGTTTTTAACAGTATTTTCATTTGGCCGCATATTTATATATCTTTCCGTTATTACATTGTGTACATGTACGTACAAGGCCATATCGCTCTTTGAATTTTTGATCGTTTGTTAAGAGCCACCCAAATCTCTCCACTCACTTTTTTGACCATTGGGGTAGTTTTAAGTGGCAGTACAAATGATTTTGAATTAAAACCCTCGTGATTGGCTAATTTTTATAGAATGTTCTTAAGTTAAGTTTTTGAGAAGGAAGACGGACATCTTGTTACGCGACATCAGGCAGCCAGCGCGAGTGGGCTGTGCACTAGGCTTTAAATTTAGATTTTTCATAGGGAAGTCCGAGTTTGCATCCCTGAAATTGCAGACCTTCTAATAGAGATGAAGAAGCAAGGTTTTGTAAGCAAGAAGTAGGCCTGTTTCGCCTCCCTCCACGTAGCTTTCAGAGAGGTTAGCTAGAACTCGTGCGACGTCCGTTAAGGTGCCATTAAAATGTATGTTATCACCGTAAGCCGTGAGCTTACATATAGGGAAGATGTAACCCAGGGCTGCTGCACATCCGGTGAGATGTCCCGTCATTGAACTTTACCATTGGGAACTTAAAGACCCTCACATCCTACGTTTTGACCACTATTTCCACCTAAGAAATTCCAAATAAAGTTTTCACATAACACCGTTAATACGACCTTCTAGAACATTTTCTTATGCCGCCATGTTGTTTTTCTTAAGTACACAACTTTTTCCTACATTTACTAAGGCAAACCTGAACTGAGTCCTGGCTCTACCGCTAGCTAATTGCTCAAGTTTTATTCAAAGTAATTATTTTTGGAAGGAAAATTAAAGATTTTTGGCGTGGCTTTTGAACATTTCAAGTGTTTTAATTCTTAAACATCACAAGGGTATTAGTGTTTCTGTGTCGTTACACTTCATACATATTAAAAGTTTATATTTTGTTATGAAATCATCTCTCACCGACAGAGTGCAGTAATCAAGTGGCATTTTTTTACATTCCTAGTCTTATTTTAATATGCATCATTTTCTGTTATACTAATATAGGTTACGTAACAGATTCTTAATTTTTATTATACAGACGGTACATTGTCACCTCACCCCGTTTAGGTTTTCCGTTTTTGTTAATTGCTTAAATTTTTCTAAATACGCCAAAAAGAAATATTGACATTATTTATTTAGGGTAATTCTGCAGTGATAAGTAAATCCAAATTATACTTCAATCGAATAACATGTTACGACACACAGTAAAGCAAAATATTACATTGTAACAGAAATAATGCAACCAATATAACGCAACATGTACAAATATTCTTAAGATTTTACTAAGTGTTGCTACGTTATTTCTTATCACACACAGTTAACTTACTCTTGTTTTCTGGAACTTCACTTTTCCTAAGTTGAGAAGTTGATAAAATTCTTCATAGAGTTTCCACAGTGACACACACTATCCACAAATTCTGTGAGTTCTGTATCGTGCAGAATGTACTGTTTGGCTATGTCCACAAAAAATCCTTCTAGTGTTTATTTTTGAGAAACTNACACACAGTTAACTTACTCTTGTTTTCTGGAACTTCACTTTTCCTAAGTTGAGAAGTTGATAAAATTCTTCATAGTTTTTCCACAGTGACACACACTATCCACAAAGTCTGAGAGTTCTGTATCGTGCAGAATGTACTGTTTGGCTATGTCCACAAAAAATCCTTCTAGTGTTCATTTTTGAGAAACTNGAGTTCTGTATCGTGCAGAATGTACTGTTTGGCTATGTCCACAAAAAATCCTTCTAGTGTTCATTTTTGAGAAACTTTTTTTTGTGCTTTTCAGAAACTAAGGGCATTATTCGTAGTCTTTTTTAGTCCGGACTAAGGAAAGATCATCCTCTGAGCAAAATTTTTTGTATTCAGAGAGCTATATTATTATTAGTCCGAGGATCATCTTGCTTTAGTAAGGACTAACTTTTAGTCTGGACTTAGGGTAGGACTAACGACGTATTAAAGTGAAAAATAAACATGGCAAACTTAAAATAAGACAAGTTTTGCTAATATTACATGCAAGTGAAAGCTAGATAAAGTTTATGAAACACAAAAAAATATGTTCGAGGCAGATTCTGTCAATCTGTTGAAGCAAAAACATGCAGATTTAATGGATGAAATGTTCCGTGAATAATATTTCAAAGGAAATATAATCATAATACAACAGTGTTATGTTACAGCAATGCCTTTCAAATTTCTGTGTCAATAAAATGCTTTCTCTGAAAACAGATTCTTACCATACGTGATATTAATAGTGTTGAAGAGAATTATAATATAAATCCTATTTTGACAATAAATACATTAAAGTATTGTTTTGAGATACGTGTATCGATAGCTCAATGGTAACATTGCGGGTTGATGTGCACAAAAGTGCAGGTTCAAATCTTGTCTGGGTAAGAATTTTAACTATTTTATAATGTATTTTGGTAATATAACACTAAAATTTTAATTTATCATCATTATAAAGGTAGTATTGGCACAAAAAATGAAACCAGCCCAAACTACCAATGCATAGGGGTGTGCTACGAAAAATCAACAAATTAACATGGAATAATAAGATTATCAGCAGGTATATTAATATTTTTTGTCCTACATCCTGTGGTATTACAATACAGGATCAAGAGTCAGATGTAAAAACAAAGAAATTTTTTTTTTTGTAATAATGAGAAATAAATATTAAAGGAACTAATTAAGATTGTCAACATGTACTTGCCATGAAAAGAAATGGTCATAATAAAATATTTGAACGAACAAGTTTGATTTGAACCTACAGTTCACATTTACAAAGCAAGAACCTTATCCACTGCTCTACACAGTCATACATGCTTTTGACATAATAAATTAAAATATTACTCACCATTAAATCATGGATGAAATACTGAATAAGTTGCAATTTACGGGAAATTCGGTCATTATGTAAAGGAACAATCTCTGTTTGAATTGATTGAAGCTACTTTTATTGTGTGTGTCGTCTCAAATGTGACCTTCCTTTCGTAGTAAAGCTTTATTTGAGACGAGAATCTGCAATGCGCATGTGCAGTACAACTGGCAACAGTGTACTTTGATGATCCCTCGACTAAAGTTAGTTCCACTTTAGTCGGGATTTATGAATACGATATAGTTAATCCACCCTAAGTCTGGACTTACCTCAGACCAACTCCGAGGAAGATCATCTCTGGATCATTCTTGGACTATGATCCGACCATCAATNAGTCTGGACTTACCTCAGACCAACTCCGAGGAAGATCATCTCTGGATCATTCTTGGACTATGATCCGACCATCAATTAAGGCCCTAAGAGTTTCATTACTGCGTTTTTAAGCCCTCCTACACGTATAAGAGCAGCTGAAGTAATGCTTGGTCCGCCTCTATAGTAAAAATTTGTATTGTCAGTNTAAGCCCTCCTACACGTATAAGAGCAGCTGAAGTAATGCTTGGTCCGCCTCTATAGTAAAAATTTGTATTGTCAGTAAAATTATAAATCAAAAGTTATGTACAATAACCACAGCCGATATGCATACCTAATTTGTGGGATGTAAATAAACAAATATACAAAAGTGAAGACTCTTCTTCGACATTACCCATTTTGACATTGAGGTCTTGTAAGTTTTCAGTTGTCATTTGAGGAACAAGATGAACTGCTGGTATAAGAATAACCTTTAATACATCTTTGAATACATCAAAATTAAATTTTACCTATCCGTATCAGGAAGAATGTAGCCTCAAGAGACTTCTAACAGAAAGTTTTTTCTCTGACTTAGTTAACTGCTGCATTGAAATGTTAAGGGGTCGCGGTGATGCAGAGGCTAGAATGCCTGCCTCTCACCATAGCTAACCAAGTGGCCGCTCCTGGGTTTTCGCATGCGGGGAATCATGCTGAACAATGTTGCTGGTCAGCGGGTTTTCTCAGGAATCTCCCATTTCCCACCATTACATTCCAGCGCTGCTCCACACTCACCCTGCTTCACCTACATCGGCTCTCATCGCCAAAACATCTCCAATATAGTCTATGGAAATGTTACAGTTCCCTCCTGACAGGTGTCTGTATTGGCTTAGTCGGGCATAAAGACTATGTCTGTAGTTTTCCGGTGAGAATGTTAACAATCCCTAAATCATGAAGTGAATACAGAATAGATACCACCAGAACTACTGCACTGTGGTGAACAGATTTTAGTGCATCAGCAGTTAAACAATCTGACTTTAAAGACAGTAATTTCCAAGTTTCCAGCCAAGATGCTAACTGGTGCAAAAATATTATTCTTTTGTCCGTCACGCTTGTAAAGGGGTGAGATAAGTTGCTTTTCTTAGGATAATTATGAGAGAAATTTTAATGTATGCAGTATTCCACCACTGTTTTATTATGTATAATTCAGTTGTTCTCTAAGAAACATTTTTCTTAGTTTTTAATGCAGCAAGATTTGACACTGTGACGTGTGGCGTGCACATGGGATAAGCTTTGCGCTGTTCCCACACCCTGCTATAGTTATCCAGGGCAGGCAGCCAGCCAGCCAGCCAGGGCAGGCAGCTGACAACGAAACTTCCGGGGAAACACCCTCGGGACAGTCCCGACGCGTAAGGACACGCGGGGAAGAACCGAAGCCGAATTAAAGATGGTAAGTCCCGAGAAATAGCTGATAGATAAGCCTTCGACGAAGGACACCGGGGATGCCCTGACGAGAATTAGTGCAGACCCAGCTCCGTAGGAATCCGCGCCACAGTAACCGCACCCTCCCTCCACCCTCGTAGGGGCGCACAAGCTGCTGATGAGACGTAAAATCATGCACAAAAAATGTGCGAGGTACACAGGGGATTTCCCGATTTCTCTCTCTAGAAACTGTTGACAGCTAACTAGAATATAGCGGGACACGAGTTCAATTAAGGAGCAAACGAGGCAGGAAGGCAGTTGTTCAGTGGCAGTTGTTGAGAGTCAGTTGAATCTGCGTGGTTGCGAGATGCTGGACCAGGGGAAGTTGAATCCCAGCCGCCGGACCTGCGTCAGTGAGAATCAGTCAAGCAGACATATCGCACGCAGAGAGGCAGCAGTCGGGTGTGTCAATCGAGGCCGGGTTTCGGATCCCGGCAGAGTCAATTGTCGCCAGCCGAGACGGGAGGCGAAGGAGACACGGGAGTGGGCAGTTGTGTGACGGGAGCAGTGACGAGAACTTATGAGTAAATTCCCGGAAACGAGTGGCGCCCCATACCGAGAGGCGCCATTCCCTGAGAAGACATAGTCGTGCGCCGGATGGCGACGAGGCAAGCAGTCAGTCAGTCAGTCAATTGTGACGTCACCTGGGAGAGAACCCAGGAACAGCCANCCGGATGGCGACGAGGCAAGCAGTCAGTCAGTCAGTCAATTGTGACGTCACCTGGGAGAGAACCCAGGAACAGCCGAAACTTCATGTGTAAATTTCTGAGACAAACCAAGTAGAAGTGCCGAGAACTTATCTCAAGTAAAGGCTTTTGCATGTGGCAGTTTCCGAGGCGGAGAAGTCGGGAGCGCGAGACGAGTCGTGGCAGACGAAAGTCGCAGTCACAGATAAGTAGAAACGTGTCCATTCCAGAAACCTTCCCCCGACGCATAGCATTCCGCCCACCAACCCTTCAGGCCCGCGACTTGTAAGGGGACTCAGTCTTGCCAGTGTGTGTAAATACCTATGTTACCTTCTGACAAATAAAATACTGGTGTGTTACCAAACGGAGAATACGAGTATTTGTTTACCCCTAACGCAAGAACCACAGGTGCCCTTAGTCTGCACCAAAGTATAGTAACTTAGTACCCTACTAGCCATCATTNACCCCTAACGCAAGAACCACAGGTGCCCTTAGTCTGCACCAAAGTATAGTAACTTAGTACCCTACTAGCCATCATTATGTATAACTCAGGTGGCCAAGTAGCGACAAGTTAACTGTAAAAATGTTTTGAACTAACCGAACATTTTGCCTTTCAATACTAGTAAGGCAGACTGTTTTAAAATTTAGTTGTGGGGCATTTATTTGGTGAAAACAATTGCATTCTTCTGTATACCTGCAGGTAGGTTATATCTTTAAACTTTGTTTGAAGGAGCAGTTTGCCTTTGCCTGCATTAAAGGGAGGAAACAATAATTTTCTCCGGATCNATCTTTAAACTTTGTTTGAAGGAGCAGTTTGCCTTTGCCTGCATTAAAGGGAGGAAACAATAATTTTCTCCGGATCTTTGAGATTAAGCCAGTTGTTTCTTATTTTTATTAAATTATGAACAATGTCGTAAGTAAAAACCATCTTGTCACCTGAAAAGTGTATAAAATGTTTTCTTGGAGAATCTGCTGTGAAAATATTAAACATGTTGTATTTTTTCTGTTGTCAGTAATAACTGCTGCTATAGTTAAGCCACATGCTTCTACCATGCTCAAGACATTTGACCATCATGTTAGGTTAAGTAATTCAGAGCCTGATGTATTTTTCACTGGTAAGAGCGCAACAATTTGTTTGAAACTGCCGAAAGCTGATGATACCATGTATGTGACAGCAGTCTTCGCTTCTTATGAAATGTTGTTATCTGCTATGCCTCATATTTTTAACTAATACCAGAATAGACATACATTCCGTTACCTTGTAAACCTACATACTTCTCCCATATATCTAGGCCTTAACTATCATGGTTAGACAGTGGTTATTTTCATCTCCTTCACTAGGAGATGCCACAATTCTATGCTATAAGTTATTTGTTGCTGGTACTTAGGATGTTCATGAACCAACAAACTATTTATTTGTTCTGATAGCTCTGTAGCACGCACATGACCTGTTGTATATCAGAAATGCACGAACTACTATGCTTACAGAATATTTCTTTTTTTTTATTGCAAAGCTCTAGTTGTTCTTACAGAAATTCTAAAAACCCTGTAGTTGTGTCAATGAACTAAAACGAATAACTTCTCGGAAAGAAGTAAAACCCTTATGTGTATTCTCAAAGACAGTCTGTACTGAAGCAACAGGCACAATTACTTAAATACTTGCACAAAATGTTTTCAAGCTGACGAGTGGCATATATAGGAAGTTAGAAGCGCCGCTGCCATGCTTCCCCCCCCCCGCCTGCTTAAACCAGTGTAGGGACTTCCGGACGACACGTGTCACCCATTAATGTATACTGAGGTCAAGCCGAGATGTAGTAGCGCGTGCAGGCCCTTAAACGTGCCGCTGCCACACAGGCCTCCTCCCACCCCCCTAGCAGGCCCAATGAAAATTGTTAACGCCGAGATTTCCGCCACGAGAGACGTTAAAACACGAGCTGAAGGAACACGCCAGAGAAAACGGCTGACAAGTTGAAAGTGGTGCCACGAACCACCCCCCCCCCCNGGAGCCACTAGGACACGCGCCATGGAAAGAGAGCTGACAGGGTAAGTTTGAGGGTGCAGGTCATCCCTCCTTCCACCAACAAGAACCATGGCGTGTGTAAGAAGTGCTTGGTAATGCGCCCTCCCCCCTCCTCCAACAAGGGAGACACGTGTAGGAAACGAGGGAGAGAGTCAAGAGAGGATATAAGCGATTTAACAAGAGAAGAGAGGATCAGTTCGTTATCACCGCACAGAGAGATAAGTTGGTCAGTCATATTGGGGCAGTCGGAAGCTGCGATACTCCGCGTCGAGAGAGTAAGTCAGGGCAACAGTTACCAAGGCTGGGATATCGGAACCCGGCCACGTCCGCCAGCTGCAACATTAAGGGGTCAGCCTTAAGCAGTTAGACAGTTACCAGCGTCACGTTGGACGAGTAGTATCACCATGCCGGGACGCCAGTCAGTCAGTTACTGCATCAGTCAGTCAGTTACAACACCCCGAGAAGGCGGAGTCGAGTGGTGAGCTTCAATGAGAAGTGCCATGTCGAGCTAGTGGGATTAGTCCAGTGCAGCCCGTAGCCGAGAAGGACGGGTGGGGGCCCGCCGGGTTCCCTCGCCGGGACGTGGTAGGGAAGTAAGCAGTAATTTACTACCCAATGCCGAGAACGGGAGCGAGAGGTGAGCTTCAACGAGAAGCACAACGTCGAGAGGAAGCCAGCTGAGTGCAACACACCAACAACAGCGAGGCAGAGGGCCTATAACAGGGCCATCCAGCTCACCAGATCTCATCAACTGCCGGAATGTATCGGGGCCTTCCAACTCACCAGACCTCAACTGCCGGAACAACTACCACACAACATATACAGATAAGTAACCACGTCGTCACTCAGGGACCTGTCCTGTTACCTAATGCCCCCACAGTGTCGGAAGAGTAGCCAGAACATTGTAACCAACCCTTCAGGCCAGAACTCGCAGGGCGTTAAAGTATGAGTAAATTCTCGGCACAAGGTGTCTGGAAAGTATGTATAAACTCCCGGAAAAGTTCCGGGAATGTATGAATGAATTCCCGTCAAATAAACCGGTTCAAAACTAAGAAGTCGTGATGAAGTCATTGTGTGATGTACCCTCAACCTACAAGGCACCCTGTAGTCTGTGCAACTGAACATTAACTGTACACCCTACGAACCATTCTGTACAGCACAGGTGGGGAGTAGCGTCAAAGCTGAGACGACCTTTAAATCTTTACGCAAAATACTTTGCCTCTTGTTGTCATATTAATCAAAGTGTCACTTTAATTTCTTTAAGGTCGCTTTGCTGAGATGTTTGTGGCTCACTCAAGTAAGACGATAAAGATGGTAAAATACTAGGTACCACATTCTGTTTCAAAATGAGGAGATTTCTAGGATATTCCTGCACAAAACTGTTCTTACCTCTATAAATCTCAATCATTGATATGTCACGCTCGATGAAATGTTCATACACACAACGGAATTCACTGAAGGCACCCAGTGTCTAATGTATAATGCTATTGGGCTTAACTTCGTAAATACATATATTATGTATCCCATTGACGTGCTCTACATCCCCAGTCCAGTCAGGGCTTCATTCAGAATTTGATTTTATAGAGCTTATAGATTATAAATATATAAAAGTCACCCCTAGAAATGCTTTTAATCCACTTTTGCTTTTGGTCTTCTGTTTGCGGAAACGAAAATGCATTTACTTAGCCTGAACTAGTTCCTGAGGCATAGTTGCTATAGCAGCCACGTCCACAATATTTTCTATGCATTTTCTTAGCAGAAAAATAAACATAACATGTGGGAAAATTTTTGTGAAGCTCATATCTGTAAAACATTTTGGAGGCACCAGCACAAACAATACCCGAGGAAGTGAACGAAACACACAAGTTTCACAAGCGCTGGTCGGGCCAACCCACGGGGATGCAAGACCAGCCGCGGGTGCGGCATTGCCACATTTCAACTCTCTGGCCTCCTACTAAAGATGGCAGTAGTTGACTGCATGCACTCTNTCCTACTAAAGATGGCAGTAGTTGACTGCATGCACTCTTATACTGTGTACCATATAAGAAGGCCACATTCTTGACAGTTGACAATCGCCGTGCCTTTTTGTTTATGTATCCATTCGCCCTGGTGTGTCAAGAATAGGCTTTGATCTGGCGAGTCAGCGCATCCAGGAGGTGCTGCTAAGTGTGGCAATTGGTGAACTGCTTGGGTGGCGCTGCATTCGTAAACAAAGCTTGGTGGACGTGTGTAGGGTCGTTCGTAAATGCGGTACACGAAGTATATGTTACTTTAAAAATTATACAGAGCTCGCAGGAAAATAAAACCATTTGTATATGCACGTAAATACGTTATTATAAACAACCAAACTATAATATGTTTCTGGGTGTAGTTCGGGATATGGATAACAGATGGCGTGGAAGGGCATGTTGTAACAGATAGTGTGCTTGTACCTCACAAGATGGTAGCACATGATTGGAGAGTCTGGAAACTTTGGGTTTTTTCCGTTACATTTGGATACATACCGTTTTATTGTGCATCTCATTTTGAACACCTATACATTCCTATTTTATCACAAAGTTTCGTTTCTAAAACTAAAAACTGCTGTTTTATGACCACGTAAAATAAATTAATTAATCTACCAACTCTTTCTTATCCGCGTATTTTCTACTTGTGTGATGTGCTTCGGCACTGCTCTCAGAATAGCCAACGTAATATTAAATTTTGTTCGTTCGTGCATCAGCTGATTCAAGATTTTATAAATGGCACGTTATTTGTTTTGAATACATTAAGTACCACTCTCTGACTGTCAGAATGTGGCCTTCTTATATGAAATGAACTATAGTATGTGGATACACAGCCATTATTTAGCAACTGACACCTGATACTAAAAATATTAAATCAATTATTTCTATCAGAAAATATAAAATACATATAAGAGAAGTTCTGAATTTATTGGATCAAAAAACTTTTTCTATATTTTATTGTCTTTTTCCATTTTTTCAAAAGAACAGTAGCCCACATGACCACTACTTGCAAATGTTAATCAGTTGATCTTTTAACAGCTGCTAAATAATCAATAATCACCATATTGGATGTTTCAGTGTGTTGAGAGTTAAGGTTATGTTTTCTTAATATCTTCAGTCGAGTTCAGTTTTGGATTAGAAAAGTAAGTACACATTTTTTCACCTCAGTTTACATGTAGGTTGAAATGTCACATCTGATACAAGAAAACTACAAAACGTTGTTCTAGTAGGAATGGAAATCTTCCCTTTATGTTACAAATTTGTAAAAGTAGCAGCACTTAAAAAAAAAGGATTTATTTGATTTTGTACCAAAATTGAGCTACGTAATTTGTGTCACATCCGGTACCTACTGGATATAAGGTAAATCATTAGGCCTCTATGGTGTAATATATATTGAATGTTATAAATTCTGCTCTTTTACAGATAATAATGGAGAGTGAAAATATGAGAAACAGAGGAAGAATGAAGGGTTGGAAGGAGAAAACAAAGAAGACTGATGAGAAAACGTGGAAAGACCACCTAGAATATGACAACATTCGAAATTGACTAACTAGAGCCAAAAAAAAAAAGGAGCTACTAAAATCTAACAATGCTCTATTGGTGGAAAAAAGGAAGAGAGACAGGAAGAGAAGAAAATAAGCCATTAAGTCTATCAAGAGCAACGAATTAAGTAGTACCACAAAGTTATGTACTAGTGCAACTCATTAGCTCCAAAAGTATTGAGTTTCGGTATGCTGGAGTGTGTTAGAGAGGGGTCCAGAAAGATGGGGATATCTTTGTAGTTTTTATGAAGAGCTATTATCAAGGGGAAATGTAATTTATTATTAGTGAAACTGATATAATTTCAGTTTTAGAGGAGCCCTGCATAAAAACTTCAGGGAATACGGTTGTATTTTCCAAGTCATTAAATGTTAGTGAATATGACTATCATTTGATGCCATCAGCTGTAATATCATTATTCCTTTTTTAAATCTGTTAATCATAATGATTTGGATACTCGTTATATTACTAAAGATTTAATGCTTCCTTTCTGTATTTTAATAGGTAGCTGCAAATGTTAGTGAATAGGATTCTCATTATGTTAATAACGGTTCATATAATCCTCATTAAAATTCAGTATTTAAATTTTCTTTAAATGGTTCTTAATATGTAAATATTATAATATAAATTATTGTTCAATTTAAGTGTAAATGTTTGTTTGCATTAATTTAGTTCCATGTTATTGATACCTGGCCAGTTATGTCACATCCGGTACAAATAAAATAGGTGTTTTTTTTTATTAAATAAAATTATATTCTCTTGAAATGATATACTGTATGCTTGCTTAACCTTTCAGCAACATTATAAATAATATATAGCTAGAAACTCTTAGACAAAATTAACAAAGTTTTTAATAAATTTGGCAAAGTCTCCAGAGTTAGGTGACATTCTGGTCACATCCGATGTATCCCTTTGAGTGGCTGTGGCACAAAAACATTTTTATGTTAACCATTGAAACTTTAGGTGTGAATAAATAGAGCTAAAAATTAAATACTCCTACACAGGAAAATAAGATAATGGGTAATTATCCAGTTTAGAGACTTTTCTGAAGGAAACGTCCTAGATAAACAAAAGTAGCATTAATGGATTCTGCACAGCTTACCTTGTTAATATTCAGTAGGGCGTCATTTTAAAATAAGTAGAACGTATTTAATAACATAGTTAAAAGTATGAGCAGTTCGCCGCTTTGTTTACGTCGGACGCCATGATTTTTGGTGCCGTCATCTTATTGGCATGTGGGTATTGTTACATCATGGTGACGCATCACATGTGATTTCAATGGAAATTTTTGAACAGCTCAGTAGCCTGTGTCTTTGCTGGAGTGAGTTGTGACGTCCCAATCCGACGGATTTAAAAACGGAGAAAGCAAGAACGAGTGCTTCTGTGCGTTATATTCGCCTATGAACGAGTGCTTCAGTGCGTAATATTTGCCTATCTTGCGTTTTAGTAGATTATGATGTTTCGTCGAGTGAGGTATAGTTGAATTGGGCGAGGAGAGAGGAATTGTACCTGCCGTCCACCTAGGTCAGTTAACTGATATTCTTCCAGTGTGTTTTACGGTTCCTTTAATTCCCTAAAAATCATAAATTCGTAGTTTAGTGTAAAACCCTACAATCCTAGGTTAGTGTAAAACCCAAAAATTCTAGGTTGGTTTAAAACCCTACAATCATAGGTTAGTTTTAAAATGAAAAATAGTGATTCACCCATTGTGGGGTTAGGTTCTGTTAAGTTAGGTGGGCACATATTACGAAATTAGTCGTACGTTCATGCCCCGGTAATTATCTAGTGTCACAGCTTTTCTGAAGGAAACGTCCTAGACCAAAAAAAGTAGCATTAATAGGTTGTGCTTACCTTTATAATATTGAAGAGGGCTTAATGATAAAATAAGTAGAACATAATTTAAAAATTCATCAAAAATGTGAGCACTTCGGCTGCTGTGTTTGTCGGTCGCCATGTTTAATGGCTGCGCTATGCTATTTCCGACGCTACCTACCGGCCGCGGATATTCAGGAGGGCGTAATGTTAAAATAAATAGAAAGTATTAAATAAAATAGTTCATAGTACGAGAAGCCCACCGCTTTATTTACGTCGGATGCCTTAATTTTTGGTGAATTAATGCTTTGCGACGTGAATAAATGTGCATCATGCTGTCACCTTATTGACTGTTTACTGTATACGTCATCGTCACGGGATTTTACGTTGCAGTTGACATGCCATTAGTTGAATTTGAGACGCGAGACAGAGCGGATGTCATTTTTGCGATTGTGAGTTCTGATGTCCGAATCCGACTGTGCAAAGGCTTGTGATTTAAGATTGGAGGGTGCAAAAACGAGTGCTTCTGAGGGTAATATTCACCTATGTGGCAGGTGTTACTTTATGTTGTAGTAGATTGTGGTGTTTTGTCGATTGAAGTAAGATGCACAGCAGTTGAATGGGTCGCCTACCTAGGCGAGTTCATTCATAGACTTCCGGTGTGTTTAACTGTTACTAAAACCCTAAAATCCTACATTAAACTAAAATCCCAGTGTAGTTCAAAACCCTAAAATCCTAGGGTAGCCTACTGTAGTGTAAAACCCTAAAATCCTAACGTAGTTTAAAACCCTTCTATCCTAGGTTAGTTTAAAACCCTACAATCCTAGGTTAGTTTAAAAATGTAAAATTGTGATTTACTTGTCGTGGGGTTAGGTCATTAGTAGAGTGGAAATATACCATTTTCCATAATTTTTTTTTTACTGAAAAGTCACTAAATTTAATAATTACCAAAAATTATTGGTGTTTAAATTAAAAAACTTACTAGTAATTTGCAAAAGCTAAATAATTTTGATTTTCTAAGTTGCAGAATTTTACATTTCATTGTATACAGTTTAAATGCTTCAAATTTTGTACGCTCCTTCTGTTGAGTGTTTCGTGTCTGTTTTCTTGCAGGTGCATTGTATAATAGACCTTAGGTTCAAAATAAATGGTAGTTTTAAAGGCAAATAGATGTTTCGAGGAAAGGGGGATTAAACAATGGCTTATGGCAGCATGGCAATGAATTTCACTATTCATATCATTTCAAAGTGGTTATAAGTAGATATACATAGCTTTTATTAAAAAAAGAATTTAATGTAAAGCGTATGTATACAATAATTTGACAACACAAATTCAGGCACCAGTTACATCGGCGGTACGTACGCTATAGGCTTCAGACTTCTCCCAGATCTGCATATCTTCAACAGAGGTCACCGCTTTTTTTGGCGTACCATACTCGTGGTCTTCCAATACAACTATAACACAATGACAGAAATTAAGCAAGACTACTTTATTATCCAGTTCTAACTCCCTAGGCCCTGCATTTTCTTAATTACCTTTCGAGGCAAAATTTTGTTTAGAATCCATGATGCAATTATTGTGTGATAAGTACAGAACAGAAATACTTTCAACTCAAATTATCTCCCGGTTAAAAAATTTTTCCCTTCTTGCGGTCTACGAGTAATTGTATATTTTCATGCCTAGGGGCACGAAAAAAGTATCGATACTTTTTGGTATCGAGTACTTTTCCTTTTGATACTGATACTTTTGTACTCGATACTTTGAATTCGATACTTTTACTTAATGAGTACTTTTTGATAGGTATCGTATCGAATAAATCTTAGAAGTTATCTACTTAAAACTTGACTTTACAGCTCATGTTTATGGCAACGCCATCTAGTTGAATCAAGTGTAATCTTAAAGTACTCACTATTAATCTGGGCTGTGTTTGTGTATTGATATTTGAGTCATAACTCATAATTAGAAGAATGCCGCCTAGTAAGAGTGAACTTTGGCAGTATTTTGTCAAGATTAACAACAACGAAGTTTGTGTCAAGACTTGTTTCAAAACAATAAAAAAGTATTTATGTACCATTTGTTTTTTCATGGTCTACTGAAGCTAAACTGACTGACATTGATGTCTTTACGTGAGTGTAGTTGTATGCGTATTAGGTTAGGACCCAAGAAAAGTAAGTAGTAAGTAATCGATACTTTTCTTTCGATACTATATTCGATGCCGTGTCCCTACACCCGAGAAAGCGTCACCACAACTTTCTTGGATACTCATGATGGCAAAAGATGCCATCAACCAAAATGATCCATATTATGTATATTTTTTATAAGTGAATATTAACTTCGAANAATTTCGGAGACCCAACAAAATATATCATATATAAATAGTAAGACGTCTCGGAACAAACAAATACGCATAAAATCGTTGTGTAAATTTCATTCTGTTATTATATCCATACAAACGTTAATACGTACCTGAAAAGATAGATTCAATTGAAAAAAGGCACTCTAAATAACCTGTGCCACAATATCGTTAATTATTTATATTTGTAGTTATTTTTGTTGCGCGACATCTGTTGGCGAGAATTCTAAATACTCATGCAACATTCCATCAAACAATAAGTAATCTACAAAGACTGCTGTTGCAACTATATACGATAAATATCGTTCAAAGTGTTTTACGTGTTAATAAAGAGTATTATGTTTATCTCATGGTCAATTAACTTACAGTAAATTACTTACTCAACTCTCGCTGGAGCTGCTTTGTTTCCNGCAGTTGAATGGGTCGCCTACCTAGGCGAGTTCATTCATAGACTTCCGGTGTGTTTAACTGTTACTAAAACCCTACATTAAACTAAAATCCCAGTGTAGTTCAAAACCCTAAAATCCTAGGGTAGCCTACTGTAGTGTAAAACCCT
>NQII01004135.1:0-131370 GCA_002778355.1 Clitarchus hookeri
CCGTATTCTGTTCCGTTAAACTTTGTGCCCAATACGCAGTGTTTAATATTGATTGTAGAAAATAATACCCGCAGCGATTTGTTTCGCCGGTGTGCACCAACTCTGGCCCTGTTTCACAATGTCAAAGTAACCGTAACTTAACGAGAAGGTAAATTATCCTACCTGTTCTTTCATTCCACGCGAGAATAAAATAAATGTATGGTTAGCGTTACTGCGACATTGTAAAAACAGGATCTAAATGGATGACTGTTATGTTGGTTACTTCGCTCACATAAGATATTTTTTCTTAGAAATTTGGATAAACTTTCTTAGGCTGGTGTTTTAATAAGTGTATTCTTAGCNGATATTTTTTCTTAGAAATTTGGATAAACTTTCTTAGGCTGGTGTTTTAATAAGTGTATTCTTAGCTTATATGACGGATAAAAGTGGATTATTTCAGGCTTTCAAAATCGGCCGTCGGCATGGCTTCATTTAAAAAGAAAAGAAAAACAGAANTGGATTATTTCAGGCTTTCAAAATCGGCCGTCGGCATGGCTTCATTTAAAAAGAAAAGAAAAACAGAAGATGAAATTCGAGAATTCCTTCGTGATTGGACGGAGTCGTATGTTTTTGTTCGTAGTCAAAGTGGCCTTCCGACTTGCATTATCTGTCAATAAAAACTGGCCCATAATAAAAAGTCAAATTTGGAGAGACATTTTACAACTAAAAATGAATCTTTTGCGAGAAAATATCCAGTCAGTGACGCACGAAAAAAAGGCTGTTGAAGAACTTCAAAAAAAGACTCAACAGTAAAGTTCCACGTTACATAATTGGACACAATCCACCAATTCCTTGAATATGGCNAACTTCAAAAAAAGACTCAACAGTAAAGTTCCACGTTACATAATTGGACACAATCCACCAATTCCTTGAATATGGACAGCTTTAAAATTTCGCTAGAAATAGCTAAAAGAGGAAAGCCATTTACAGATGGTGATTATATTAAGGATTGTTTTNCGCTAGAAATAGCTAAAAGAGGAAAGCCATTTACAGATGGTGATTATATTAAGGATTGTTTTATTGAAACGTCAAGATATCTATTTCGTGATTTTAAAAATAAATCAGATATTTAAAAAAAATTAAGGACATCCCACTGTCAGCTAAAACAGTACAAGACCAGACCGCCAAAATGGCCTTAGATGTGACCCAACAGCAATTAGAGGACATAAAACTGACTCCTGCATTATTTATTGCCACTTATGGGGCAAACTCGTGGGGAAGATATTGCTAATGCTGTACAAAAGTGTCTGGAAGACAATGGAATCAATTCTAGTAAAATTGTTTCCATCGCAACTGATGGAGCTAAAAGTATGACGAGGATAAAAAAAGGATTTATTTCAATTATGAAGAGAAAAATAGACCATGAAATCCTTTCGTTTCACTGTATAATACATCAGGAAGNAATGAAAAAGGCATTCATCACCCTGAACTAGAAGAAGACAAATGGCTACAACAGTTTTATTTTATGACGGACCTTGCAATGCAATTAAATAAACTAATCATAAAGCTTCAAGGAAAAGGAAACACTGCATTTACATTACTGGAAGAAGTAGCTCACTTTGAAAAAAAAATTGCTTTTGCTGGCTGAAGATATGGAGGTGGAAACATTACTACACTTCAAAAAACTGAAAAAGTATCGGGAAGAAAACAATGCTCCTATCGACACGAATTACTTCATTACTGAGATCAAAGCAATGAAGGATGGCTTTGCTGAACGATTTGAATAGTTCAAAGTTAATAAGCCTACTTTAGCTTTCATCATGAACCCTCTCAAGGGCAATAGNAAAATTGCTTTTGCTGGCTGAAGATATGGAGATGGAAAAACTGAAAAAGTATCGGGAAGAAAACAATGCTCCTATTGACACGAATTACTTCATTACTGCAATCAAAGCAATGAAGGATGGCATTGCTGAACGATTTGAATAGTTCAAAGTTAATAAGCCTACTTTAGCTTTCATCATGAACCCTCTCAAGGGCAATAGCAATGAACTAAACTTTGCTCCGTTTGACATTGACGCTAATACATTTCAAAGCCAATTGTTAGATTTAAAAAGTAAAGACATATTGAGTTGTAAATTCACAAATCTCAGTAGTAGCTTAGAAGAGCTAGAAAGGCATAAATACAATTTGATATCACAACACAAGTTGACAGCTTTAAAAGAAATACCTAAGCCTGAAGGAATAATTTTTGACACCTGGAATGAACTTACAGAATGCTATGACCAATTAAAAAAATTGGCTTTAGGAGTGCTAACGATATCTGGATCAACATATGCATGCGAACAAGTTTTATCATGCATGAATTTAATAACTAACAAGCTATAACCAGACTGACGAATGAAAATCTAGAGTCGAGTCTTAAACTAAAAACTAATAGTTACGTGCCAGGCCTACCAAAACTATCTAAGGAAATGCAAGGTGATCGTTCTCACTGATTTTTTCATAATCTCTTATTTAATTTGGTATTCAAAAAGCTACCTATATAAATAAATAATAATATAAAGAATTGGTTTTTAAGTTATAACCTTTTGTTTGTAATTGTTTTACTACCTACCTACTATACCTTTGTTTGTAATTCTTTTATTACCTACATACTTAATTATTTTAAAAAAAGTATATTTAGACAGAATGAAAAGTTGTTGCTCTTCAATAATTATTGTTGTCTTTTTTTGTTGTATTTGGCTCTTTGAGCTCAAAAGTTGGCCGACCCTGGCTCAAGGATATTGTCTATAATAGTTTCTTGAATCTCATCACCCATTCGTCTTTATTTGCCTAACCAGTTGTTCCGGCAATCACCAGTATGTTGAATCTACACACTTGCAGACAGTTTCTTGTTTTTTCGTGATGTGAATGTCTGTCACTGATGTGCTCAAAACTGCAAGAAACACCTAGGCTGGAAAACTGCTGTAAAGAGTGTTCTTTGAAAGCAGAATATTCATGTGTGACGATCGACACGCAGGTTAGCTCGGCAGCGGGCGGAGTCTCTCTGGTGTGAGGTAATGAATTTCTCTCCTCCTCCGCGTGGCTTGGCCGGGATTTCTTTACCCTCCATCGCCGAAATTTCACAGCGCCTAGTAATAACACTTATTTCATCCTCTCTAGCGTGTTGAAAAGGAAACAGCCCTCGTTCTTCAATAAGAAAAAAAATAATCACGGCTAGAAAGAAGCTGGCTAAAGGATGGGAATGCCTACGCCGGGGGAGAGAGGGGGGCGTTTTTAATCACCAGAACTTCACTGCTATAAAGTGTGTGACCACAATTACTCCACCCACCATCGTTTCTAAAGGGGTCTCGTACATCGTGCCGAGATCTCGTCGTACGGGCCCATCACAGCTGCACAGACACCACTTTTATAGTTCTAGCACTCAATAACAGATTTGTCACTGTGATTGCCAAAACCACACAAATGCGGCGAGAGAGATATAGGTGGCGTTTACAAGGTGCAATAATGTGTGAAAGCCGCCACACAATCAAAAGTATTACGGGCATGCGTGAGGCAGCGCTCCAATTTGTATGCTCGATTGCGACCCGAAAGCGACTACTTGGGGTTATAGAATTATATGCTTGGTTCCTGTGCTTATGTCTCGGTAAGTTGCTGTCATTTTTGGTGTCGGTGTTCGTCTCCCCTTCGTGGAATTATTAAACTAGGCTGTAGTTGTCGTCACACAGCTGTTAAGTGATGTATTATCGAAAAAGAAGAAACCTGTACTGTGGGCAAGTAAATGGATCAGAGGTCGCAATGAGAAAATGAGCCTGAAACAAGGTATGGTATACAGAAAGCAGGAATTGGAAAACACATTTGTGTGCCAGAGAACCGTCTCACCTTCGTAACAAGTAATATAGCTCACTACTATATTATCGTTCCACCGTATCATGTGCTACACCAAGTCTGGGGTAGAAAAGAACCATCAAAGACTGATCAAACTAACGAAGACTCGAATACGCAAAATGTTGTGGAGTCTTGTCACCAGATTAATAAGACAAAAATACAGCGTCTCTACAATATAAAATTTAAACAGTTAAAAGCAGCGAATTTGACAGCAGATCTGTTAAAAATGCTCCGCTTGATTAGTAAAATTATACTGATCATTTTAGTTGCTAGTATCTACTGAATGAACAGTGATTTATACTGGATCCTAGATAATTGCACTGGCCTGGCAGTACAACCTCAGTACATTCCACTGATTCACCGGTAGGTAACCACAGACTTTCAGAAAGAAAATCCTCGAAAAGACGTAGGCAGTTTGGCACTGAGTTGTAATTTATATTTTAGACCGACTGTCGTCTTCTGCGAATGTCATAGGGCTGCGGTAGAGTAGTGGTTAGACTACTGGCCTCCCACCTAGCCGAACTAGGTTCGATTCCCGGCGGGATCGCTGCCGGATTTTCGTATGTGGGAATCGTGTCGGACGATGCCACAGGTCAGCGGTTTTACTCAGGGATTTCCCGTTTTCCCTGCTCCTGCATTCCGGTGCTGCTCCATACTTACCTCATTTCACCTCGATGTTAAGAGCAACCCAAATCTCTCCACTCCATTCAGTGAATGTCCCAAACATTGACATATCCATTGCCAGCAGACTGTAAGAATCACGTGGCCATAGAGTGAGGAAAACCTTTGTCATCGTTTGCATCTTTGTTGTGGTTCAATCCTAGGCACGGTGGGCGGGAAATTGGTGTGAGGGTTGTCTCTATGATCTCCCGTTTCCTCCTTCGTGTTCATTCCTCTTTGTCTCTACCCTATCTCGTCTCACTGTAGCCATTCCTCAGGCTGGTCGGAGTGACAGGTCTCTACCTCAGGTATTGCACCCGGCTCCTATATACATGTATGACTCACCTCACGCGGGAAATATGTGTGGATTNCCCGGCTCCTATATACATGTATGACTCACCTCACGCGGGAAATATGTGTGGATTTTCATTTCTTACCTACAGTAAGACCTAAGTTATTTTGATACTGCTGTTTTAAGAAAAGTGTATAAGTAAGACCACCGTTTTTTCGCGAAAAGATTCCTCTAGCAGTTCAATGCAAAACACGTTAGTTAAGAACCTATTTCGTGGTTAAATAATAACACCTCTCACGCGNATTCCTCTAGCAGTTCAATGCAAAACACGTTAGTTAAGAACCTATTTCGTGGTTAAATAATAACACCTCTCACGCGTCTTAGATGTCTGCCAACCAGTCATCGACGTTCAGTGTCGGGATAACTAACATAGTTTTGATTGGCCGAATCAAGTAGAAAATGTCGTCTCGCACAGACACGCGGCCAATAACCAAACGGAATTTGCAAGTATGCACGTACAAAGATGAAGAATAATTTTTTTTCGCNGCACAGACACGCGGCCAATAACCAAACGGAATTTGCAAGTATGCACGTACAAAGATGAAGAATAATTTTTTTTCGCGAAAAACCGGAGGCCCTTTATATCAGTAGACTCATAATTAAAACGCAAGATGATAGGATCTCTACAAACATGGCTTCCAAGCGCAGCCTGTGTGCGACCTCTACTCCGCGACCCGCCTCCCCGCTCCTTCTCCTCCTCAGTCGCTTCGCGGTCTGCCAGCGCCACGAGACTCGTCGTCGGCGGATGCTTTGTGCCGCGAGGAGAGGGCAAATAATTGAAGTTTCAGGCGCAGGACTCAAGAGGAAGGAAGAAAAGGAGGGGGGGTCCTTGTTCACAGAGGTCCTGCAAGGAGGAAGGCCGTCCGCGGCAGGCCTGCGGGCAATTACCTCCGGCGCCAGGACGAGCACAGATAATGTACCTTGCACGATATCCTCCACAAGCCGCCTCCCTGCCATTGCTTTTTCCCTTCATCCTTTTCTCGACATTCAACGGAGTACAAGCTGCAATGATTATGCCTGCAGACACTGGAAAACTGCGCACATTTTCCAACATAATATACCTTCTATAACACTTTAGCAAGTTCATCACGTTATGATTGGATTGTTTAGCTTTTGAGTTGAGTTGAGAGACTTGGGCGGCTCTTAACAACGAGGTTTTGAGAGCCGATGAGGGTGAAATGGCGTGCGAATGGAACAGCGCCGGAATTCAAGGGCGGGGGAAACGAGAGATCCACGAGAAAACCAGCCAACCAGCGGCATCGTCCGTCACCATTCCTACTTGCGAAAATCTGGGAGTGACCTGGCCGGGGATTCAACCCGGTTCGCATTGTTGGGAGGCGAGCAGCCTAACCGCTCNTGCGAAAATCTGGGAGTGACCTGGCCGGGGATTCAACCCGGTTCGCATTGTTGGGAGGCGAGCAGCCTAACCGCTCTGCCACCGTAGCCCCTGATTAAGCTTTTGAGTCATCTAGCCTCTTTTCAGACCAATCACAACCTTCCTGCTTTAGAATGAAGCATCCAGTCACAAGAGAAGCAGAATGGTACAGTGCACAGTGAAAAAATTAGTAATTTTTACTGAGAAATCGTTTGTAATTTTGCAAATGCTTATAAGAGTAGTAAGATTTTTCTTGTAAAACTACTCGTTTGTAAAACTACAAGGGCCGTGTTTGTGACAGACGTCAAGAAATTTTTGTACTATACTGACCCGTGTCCACAAGCTTCTGCAAAATGGCGGATACTCAACAACGTAAAACTGTATATAGCTGTTTGTGCAAAAACTATGGGCGATGTAAGAATATTTGTGTGCAGAAATAAATACATGTATGTATTAGAAATATATTGTAAGTTTAAATAACGTAAAACATTTCAAACAACTCGAATAATGATAATAAAACGACAGCTTCAATTACTAATTAACTGTAAATGTTTCCTAGTTACACTGAACTCTTTAAAATGATATAAATGTATTGTTTTAAACCAAATATCTTTCTTAATATTTTGTAAGCAATTGCAGGTATATTTATTATAAAAATATGAGTCAAATTAGCAAGCCTTGTTGGCCTTGTAGGTAAGGTTACGGGCTGGTATTTCAAAGGGGTGTGGGTTCAGGTCCCCGTGCTGGCGAAGTTTTTTCTTTTTAATTATATTTTGAAAAATTGTTTTAGTTATTCTCTGATATTCATTAATCACATATGTCTTGTAGAAGAAAAAAGTAATTTTATGTACACTTCTAAATAATCTAAGTTGTAATACAAGGCTATCATTTGTAATATAACAAACACGTCTATGTTTTGCAGAATTTACTAGAAAACCGTTTGTAGTTTTACAAAGGATTTTCTTGGCAACTGGGTTTCCAAGGATTTTGCTTGTAAATGGACAGCAATTTTTAAGAGTGTGTTTAGAGAGAAAAGTTGGCTCAATATTTTGTCTAGATTTTCCAGTGTGCCTAGATATAACAATTATCATCGTCCCAGTGAAAAGCGATGGTGGCTTCATACATGTATGAGAGTTAGTAAGGAAAGAAAACTGTCCGGCGTGTTTACAGTACGTTGAATCCAAGGTAAATTATTCAGCTTTCCCGTGGTAAACTGTCGTCTCTACGCATGCCATGAGATGATGTTTAGAGATGGCGATGTATCGCTAAAATGCCAGACAGCATGTTGGGTTTCAACGTCATATGCACATGTCTAGTACATTTCCTGCCTTGCTGTCTACACTACGTGTGAGATACAATTTTCTTATTTGACTGGACCAGTGAGACTCATGTTACCCTCACACTGATCTTACATGACGCTCCTGAAAAAAACTGGGTGTGTGTCATCCAATAAAGACTTATTAGGAAAATATATAAATTGGTAGACTACCTTGGCACAAAATATTTTCGCGTATGATCACCATCTCTAGCAATGGTTAAAGTTCTAGCAACAGTGTCCTATATACGAGACGATGCACAAGAAGTGTATATATTTATGTGCACTTTACACAGTATAAAATACCGAACAAAATTGTAAATTCCCTCACAAAGTAAGAGGGGCCACGGTGGTGTAGTGGTTCGACTACTCGCCTTCCACGTAGGTGAACCGGACTCGATTCCCGGCGGGGTCGCTCCCGGATTTTCCCATGTGGGGATCGTGTCGGACGATGCCGCTGGTTGGCGGGGTTTGGCGGGGATCTCTCGTTTACCCCGCCCTTTCATTCCGGCGCTGTATTCACCTCGCTTCACCCTCATCGACTCTCAAGACNATTCACCTCGCTTCACCCTCATCGACTCTCAAGACCTCGATGTTAAGAGCCGCCCAAATCTCTCCACTCCACTCCACGTCTGAGGTAAACAACAGGAGACTCTCACAATCAGCCCTTGTGAAAACCAAGCTCTGTCAACCTCTTTTGATTGACTAGAATGATCGCCCATATGGCGATGTTATTTAGACTATCAGATTTTCTATCTGGATTTGTTAAACTTGGTGCCCAGGTTTTACTAAGCTTGTATCCATCACCTCTGTTAATATTACTTGGATTTTTTATGATAGTAAATGTGTTCTTTAATCCTAATAACAATTATTCTGTCTGTCTATATAACTCTTGTCCTTGAGTTCAGGGTTTGGTAACTCTGAAGAAGCCTTCTTTAATTTACAGTGAAAGAGGTATTGCCGAAAACCAATGGAAAATATTATAGACAAACTTACAATATACAAATTAAATAACACTAAAACATATCAAGACCAGTGTAAACGGTCGATTAAAGCATTAATTGGTGAAAAACTTATAATCCTATGTAGACATATTATATGTATTAATTAAATAAATTCTTTTAATGAACCCCTCAAGAAATAACACCGAAAATATTTCTTTCAGTGTGGTATATTTCATATTAAGTAAAATTGTGGTTTGTTCTGTGTGTTGTCAGATATCAGTACTCATAAATTTAAAACAATTGTGTAAGTAATCGTGTCGACTTATTATCGCCCGCCGACGCCGACTTATTATCTCAAGAACAAGCTCTTTCGGTCTGAGACACAGTGTTAGTAACATAAAGACATACCTTAATGCAGTCACGATAAGAAAATTGAAGTCTATAATAAGTGTCGAAACCGTCTTAAATAAACTATTCTCGAAGAGAGGGCAGGACTTCTTTTTTTTTAACAGAGCTAGCATTATGTCTGTGTGGACTGAAATTGGAAAAGGGCATATTCCCTAATGAACAGGAACTTGTTTACAATCTATTCTTTCAATATTTCCTTTTAAATATTTTTTCCTATAAACAACTCACGAACTTCGTTCATTTTGTAGGTTCAAAATAATTCAGGCCTTATAATAATTATTGTGGTATTAATTACACATACACTTGATCTGAAGTTACGTGAACCTTTCATACGTACAAAATGTTAACGTTGCCAGTTATTGACAGTAATTTGAGCGTTATTTGACATTGTAAAGAAACAAACCGTTTTACTTTAAACATACATGGCGTTTAAGCTCGACAGTTCTGGAGTTGAGAAATGCAATGCATAAACTACGTTCAGAGCTGTAACTAGAGGATAACGTAGAGTAGAACGCGAGCTGGGTCCACGTAGGTAGCGTTCAGAGTTGCATAATCTCCAGGCGCCACTCATACTTGCCGTGACGTAATCTGGCCTCTGTACGTGTCGCCCTCGTAACCATGAGATACGGGACGTCGGAGTGGATGACGTATCGCTGTACGCCAGGATCGTGATGGATATTACGTAGAGCTGTCTCTCCTCCACGACCCTCGCTTTGTTTCCGAGAGGGAAATATTCCCCAGGGCAAGGGCCAAGTGAGATTGCCTTTTGTGACGGTTTCCATAATATATTCTGCTTTAGGACAGGGACGCGACACTGCTCCGACACCGGCGTTTTTAGAAAGATAAATAAATAACACGCCGAGAAGAGAGCAAATAAATGTCAGACTTGTGCATGCGCGTGAACACCCTTACGTATTATAGTCTCGAAGAACAGCTAAAATTAACATCGGTTGGTGTGCAAAGCTAGACAATTCACCTTGTTATGATCCAGTTAAGGCGGACAAGCCTAGCGAACCGCAACGACGTGTCGGTATACAGGACAGGTGAAGAATCCAAAACGCAATACAACAATAATGGTTTATAAAACATATCAGCGAAGGGCCAGCGGAGCTCTCATCCTGGCGGCAAGGTAATTGGGATAATTACGCCACCAGAAACTATATAATCCTTGGCAACACTTTGTACAGGGTTGTCTGTCAGTCTGTCTGAGGACCCATGCACGCCGAGATGAAGCCATCAAGATGCAGCTTGGCGTGACGTCGTTGCTTTCAGACTCAGCACTCGGCCTCCGGCGACGGTTTCATTCAGGTTAGTCATATACTCTAATTGATTAGGACATGCCTCGCTAGCACCTTATATTTACTGTGAATCCTAATAATTGTGTTAAATTAATTAATATTCTGTCTTCATAATTAACCTCAGTTCTCCCCTCAGAGTAACATAAAACTTCTATAGTACGGGATTTTTATAACATACTTTTACTCGTAAATGCTTAGCATATACTGTTCTGTTTCAGCTTGTGGAATTATAAACAAATATCTAAGATAACTTAGTATGAGGGAACGGTTAAAGGGAAACGTGTCCTAAACCTCTTTTTGAGTAATTTAAAAACTTTTTAAAATAAAGCGATATTGTGTTTTATTTCATAAGATTTTAGCTAACGTCGTTATATAGATCTTCTCTTAAATAATTTTATTTGGAATGTTTCACTGGTTCGTGTCTTATCTTTGCATTGGTGGTTAAATTACGTGGCTGCGAGGTTTATAAAAATATAAATGATTATTTTTAACTCTTTGTTATCACAGAGACCCGCAGTAACAATACATTTCATCATCGAAAATTTATGACAGTGACATGAACATCTAACTCTGGAGACTAATGTGTTACGCGTTATAAGTGTCAAGTCAACGTTGTAACATTATTTCACTGTTATCTTCGCTGACGTTGTTAACATTATGTTACAGCTATTTTAATGTACTCTTTTATGACGTTGCTAAGTTGAGGACAATGCGTTTTACATGAGTTATAAGAACACCATTAAAATGTACGGTTTTTGCGACTTCGTTGAAGGTAAAGAGTTCTAAGCACTTTCTTTTCATAAGTGGGATTTTTTATTCATTCTTAATTCGACAAGTTTAATATTTGGTCGTAAAACTGAATTTCTCAAAGCGGTTAGTTTCACAATTAATTGATTTAAGTGTAATAACTGAATAGAAAAATTATTTTTAATGGTAGCTATAGTTATTTCTTCTTGAAATACGAAAATCCTTTACACTAAAATATTATTGTCTATGAGCGCTTATTGCCAAACACATGTGTATATTTATTCTATACGCTTGTCAGCATTATTGGTGGGCAAGAATAAAAAACAGTTCAGAAAAATAACTCAGGTTTTTTTTTTTTGCTTGGGAAAGTACATATTAAGAAGCGGACGAAACACAAATATTCGCATACAAATATATAGAAATAATCTATTTATCTTCAGCTTAAAAATACGTGGGTCTGAAAATTTTTAATCGTTCGAGACACAGCGATAAGGGTGATAATAACAGGCACGCCCAGCGCCCCGTCGCTCATACGCGCAAGGCGCTGAACCAGCGTGCAGTGCTCCCGTAGTCACGTTTTCCGGTGGAACGTCGATATGTAGCAACGCGACTTTATTACACGCGATGAGACCCCACAGATGAAACTGCGTTTGTATGGTCTTACGTTCCTCTTACCTTTCAGGCAAACTGCGTACGCAAGCGCTAAAAATGCTTTTTTTTTTTCAATTTTTTAATATACTTAATATGATAAAGAAACCACTAGGCTTTAGATAGTTAGTTTTTTATCTTTTCTGGCCAAAAATCATATTCGCAGGATATGCAGGCCAATTTGCCTAGACACGCGTGAACGCGCAAACGACGAATGCACAGACAATATGCCCGGACTACCAACTCCCAGCCCATTCCTACTCAGTGCACACAGCTGTGTACAATACGTACGTTTAAGTAAATTTTTGCCTGTACTGCACACTGTAAAGCTCAATGACCAATGATCTTACCTGTGGGGAAATGATTCGCAAATAGTTTTACTGGTCCAGGTCATGATTGGTTCACGTAACTGTAGCCGAACATAACGCCTACAGCTCGCTGGCTGTGACAATGAAACAAGTGCTGTGTCGACTTTAACACAGCACGTTTAATACATGTTTTTTGCAACACCTCAAACAGTAAGTTTAAATAAGTCTGAAAGGGTTTTAATCAACCTCTTTGGAACAGTAGCGCACCTAACGACGGATATTTTCCTTGCACCAGACTCTGCCATGATGAATCTCGTTTCATTCCCAGCCTGAGTAGAGTGAGTGGAGATATTCGGGCGGCTCTTAACAACTAGGTCTTGTACGAATCAATGAGGGTGAAATGAGGAGAGAATAGTGAAGCGCCACAATGCAAGGGCGGGGGAAACTGGAGATCCCCGAGAAAATCCGCTGACCAGCGGCATCGTCCGGCAAGATTCCCAGATTGCGAAAATCTTGAATCGACCCGGGAATCGAACCCGGTTCGCCTAGGTGGGAGGCGAGCAGTCTAACCACTCCGACGCGAGTGGAAGAAACCTCGCTCGGGCGAAGCAGTGCGGACGTGAAGGGAGTTGCTTGGGAGAGTGGACGACGAAACAGAGCGGCAATCACAGCTACTTGTCTCGCTGCTGGGGGGTTTTTTTCCCCTCGTCCTTCGCCGCTGAAAGGAGCGAGTCTGTGTGTAACGCAACCTGGTCACGCTCCTGGCCCGACTTCTGCCCTTTCTCTACACAACGAGGCGTTTCCGTAGGGTTCTGCTACCCTAGCCGTTCGCTTCTGTCCACTTTTAACACCGTCAACATTATGCCCGCATGCCATACGCGCACTCATTTCGAGATCACTCTTTGAGAAATGTCACTGCCCGTACCTGTGTGTATCTGAACGGGCACACCGAATGGCATGCGCCCAGTAATGCTGGTAACGACGAAGGTGTCTTAACCTTCAATTACAAGTGCTAGATGAACATTTGTGAATACTGAAGTTATTCCCTTTTCTTTCCGTTTTTTAGTGCACATAAGTGTAATAATCTGCAAATTTGTGAAATATTTACTTTTATAATAGTTTCACTGTTCCACTTGGCCAACGCATCACTAAAGCGGCCAGGCCCATGGGAATATTATTTTCACATACTGCATGGTGGAATAATTCGCAATGTGCATACAAGTACATCTTGAGCACGGCTTTTAAAAGTGATCCATTTACTCTGAACAGCCTATAATCGATTTTATTCTTATGTCTAGTAAGTAAGAAGCGTAAGCTGTAAAATCTTCTAAAAAAAATACTACAGGGTTGAAAGATGCCTCTCGATCACTACGGGTAGTGAAANGATGCCCGCATGCCATACGCGCACTCATTTCGAGATCACTCTTTGAGAAATGTCACTGCCCGTACCTGTGTGTATCTGAACGGGCACACCGAATGGCATGCGCCCAGTAATGCTGGTAACGACGAAGGTGTCTTAACCTTCAATTGCAAGTGCTAGATGAACATTTGTGAATACTGAAGTTATTCCCTTTTATTTCCGTTTTTTAGTGCACATAAGTGTAATAATCTGCAAATTTGTGAAATATTTACTTTTACAATAGTTTCACAGTTCCACTTGGCCAACGCATCACTAAAGCGGCCAGGCCCATGGGAATATTATTTTCACATACTGCATGGTGGAATAATTCGCAATGTGCATACAAGTACATCTTGAGCACGGCTTTTAAAAGTGATCCATTTACTCTGAACAGCCTATAATCGATTTTATTCTTATGTCTAGTAAGTAAGAAGCGTAAGCTGTAAAATCTTCTAAAAAAAATACTACAGGGTTGAAAGATGCCTCTCGATCACTACGGGTAGTGAAACTTCGCGAAAAGATTTCAAGACAAGTTAGATTTCAAAGCACTGTAGGGTCGTTAACCTGTCCTTATTGGCTGAATTACTTTTCGACACGTGTTAACTGTCTGCACCCGAATCACGTAGGAGCCATGCTGATGTTGCTGAATTCTGAGTGGCGCGGTCAAATATAAAAACGCCTTCTCAAGCAGACAGCAACCAATGGTAGTAGGCAAACTGCTTTAGGGTGCTTAAAGTGTAGAAGTCTACCATGTGCTCATATTTTTTCGCAAAGCGTCACTAGTTCTGCCAATCAGAGAGTAGTACACTGAGACGAAATGACCTGGTGGCTCCTTTGATGTCAACGTGCTTATTCTCTGATTGGATGTGCTAGGCTCTGGAACGGGCCTTGTCTCTATTGGTTACTGCGTACTGCGAAGATGCCCTGTTGACTGAGCTGCCGGCTGGCAAGTGCGTTACAAAGCTATATTTGTTAAGAAAAAACGATTTAATTCATATTAGGAGTTCCATGACAAATCAGTGGTAAAATATTTGATTACATGTCTGTCACTGTACAGCCATTTTACGGATCAGAAACAAATAATTTTTATGAATATCAATGATTTTTTTTTTAAGTGTCTTACTTTGAAACTGGAGAACTATTTTAATTTATTTGCACGACCTGTAAGCAAGAAGTATAACAGTATTATAAAAAAAAACAACCTGATTACGACCTGGCGGCATGTTGTATAGCAAAAAACTGACTTCGCCACATCAAACAGTCTTAGTGGTATTTCAACAGACAAGGTATGATAGATTCTGATACTGATAAATTAGTAGTTCAGAGTGCCTTGATTTTCTTTTCTCTATTTTCTCCGTTACAGATAGACTCGGGAAATAATTTCACGACATATTTCTCATTGCCTTCTTTTTCTTTCGATTCTGTAATCGTGAGTCGTGTAAAACTAAAGATACGGATAACATAAAATGTAATTTTGGGTATGTTAATAACTTTTTATTTTTGGGTTTTAAACTATAACTCAGTTATGAATAGTTTTATTTTTCAGTAAGATGTATTAACTATGCCTGTTAATATCTTATCTGGGCACATTAAACGAGCTACAATGAAAATTTTTATTTAATACTTTGTAATTAACTACTGGTAAGATTCAAAATATTTCCACAGATGTAATATCATAAATCGTTTCAGTGATTGTTCCCTCGCCGAACAACTGGCTGATGGAGCCGGGGAAACCCCGGCGGGAACTTGCGAGTCTTTCGCAGATTACATTTTTTTTTTCTAAAAGTGGGAACTTTGTTTTCGTCAAGCTATCCTCTCCAGAGGTTATAATTCTCGGTGTGAAAAATGTTAACTGGAGAAATGCCAGATTACTTTTCCGCGCCACGCACACAGAAAAAAAATCGAGACAAGATTTAGAAAATTCTGCATTTTTATTCTTCTCGAAAGAAAAAAAAATTATGGGAGGAAAGGGTAGCGGCTAATAATTCCCCGACACGTGAAAAATCGCGGGTGGCTTAATTGAGTTGCATGCGATATTACTCGTAGGACCCTTCGCGAACTCTGCTGATCATTTTCCCCGTTACTGCGATTCCCGCGCGAAGCATTTTTGGTATATTCCCTGTATCTTCGTTTCTATTGAATCAGACATTCGAGAAATCAACCCACGTATGATGTGCTGAGTTCTATCCAGTGTGTTTCGTGTATCACAGGCGTTTTATACTTCTGTTAACATGAAAAAGTATTTTATTTTTGATTAATTTGACATTTACTTTTTATATTATATACAACTTTTAAGTTTCATTACAAAGAATATGAATAAAACAAGGCAGGAATTTTGTGTGTTGGTAATGCCTGGTAAGGAATAGTTCTCATGGAAAATATTACTTAATTGAGTACGTCCGAAAGCGGTGCATTGTCCTTTTGTTGTAATTTTATAGACATGGTTAAGCTTTGTTTGCATGTGGCGGAGGAATAAGCTGAAAGTAGAGCCTCAGTGGGGCTTCAGAACAGTTGGGAAGTAACCTTGAGTGGTGTATATCTCCCGCAGATTCCGTTTCGTAGGTAGGCATGTGGCAAAATTTTGATCCGCTAATTTTTTTTTTCCCACTTCTGTGGGCTCGGGCGACAAGCCGTGGAAAATAAGTGCACATAGTGCGACACTGCGTCCCGGAAACTGCTTCTTCCAAACCTCTTTCCACTTGCATCTTATTCTTTCCTCTCGGTCTTTACTCTCTTCCCCTAGTGCGCCAACTCTTCCTGCAATATCATCCTTTGACGAGCGAACGTGCAGTTGACCTCTGTCTCTTCCTGGACCCATTCTTTGAGATCGTAGAGAACAATATTAAACACTTATTTCTCGCGAACCATTTATTTGATTTTAATAATCGGTGAACCGTTGGATTCTCTCTTTCAATTCTCTACAATATGAGATACAAACAGATCCCATTAGGTGAGAAAGTTTTAAGATAAATCACAAAATGCCAAAAATCAAGCAAGGGGTTCCCCAGGGAAAATAATTTTGTGGTCCGGAAAACTGTTTTCATAAAACTAGGTCAATGTTTGGTTTTAAACTGTTCAGAACGGAATTCTAATAACCTCTTATGGTCCATAATTCGGCATTCTTATTTGTCGGAACAACCCTAAATAACATACCCAAATCAGAAATTGCTGACCCCACACTCACCAGACATATTTTAATCGAAAGAGCACCTCCGAAAACTATAGGATGTTGCTATCGTTATTGCAGTCTTGAAAAATTAAGATGCGAAAAAAGGAAAATTAAATAATGAGTTCCTCTGGTGATTATCAGTGAAATTAGGAACCCTCATTACTCGCGATCAATTTATCCCATATTAAATGTGGTCATATCAATTCATTTTCATTTAAAATCTCTATAATATGAAATATAAATGGATCTAATTTAGAAAGAAAGTTATAAGATAAATTGGAAAAAAAACCCTAAATTAACCAAATTATTCGACCTTACTCAGAAACTGCTCATACCACACTCACCAGTCTCATTTAATCGAAATAGCACCCCTGAAACTATCTGAATAGCCTAAATGTAATACCGATCTTTGCAATATGAAGACGGGGAAAAAATTTAATAAAAATATTTAATTCCTGGAAGGAAACTTTACTGGTATTTAAACTCCCTATTAATCGCAAACAATTTATCCGATATTAATTATCAACGTATATTTGGATTTCTCTTTAAATTTTCTACCACACATGATTCAAAGGGATCGGATAATGTAAGAAAATGTTCAGAGATGTCACAAAATGTCAAAAATTCATCAAGGGGTCCCCTTCGGAAAAACATTTTTGATTCAGAAAACAGTTTTCAAAAAACTAGGTCGATGTTAATATTAAACTGTTCAGAACGGTATTTCTTATAACCTGTTGCAGTTCATAGTACGGCATTGTAATTTACTGTCGGAATGACCCTAAATAACATACATAACTCAAAAGTGCTAACACCACACTCGCCAGACTCATTCCAATCGAAAGCTCTCCCCCGAAAACAATATGAATAGGATATCTGTATTACACAATTTTGGCAATATGAAGACAAGCGAAAAGAAAAATTAAATATTGAGTTCCTTGAAACTTCAGTGATCCTTAAACCCTTATTTATCGCGAACCATTTATTCGCTTTTAATGTACAAAATATCGTTAGATTCCTCTTTAAATTCTTTATAATAAGAGATTCAAACGGATCGGATTAGGTAAGAAAGTTTCCAGAGAATTCAAAAAGTATCAAAACTCAACCATTGGTTCACCCTGCGGAATAAAATTTTGCTCCGGAAAACCGTTTCCGATAAACAAGGTCAATGTTGGTATCAAACTGTTTGGAACTGAATTTCTTATAATCGCTTATAGTCCATAATTCGGCTTTGTAATTTATTGTCGGAATAACTTTAAATAACATACCTAACTCAAATCTACTAACACCAAACTCACCAGACTCATTTCATTCGAAAGAGCACTAACGAAAACAAAAGAATATGCAATCTATATTGCACAGTCTGGCAAAATTAATGCGTGAAAAACGGAAAACTAAATATTGAGTTCCTGGAGGGAATCTCCGGTGAAATTTAAATCGTCATTTCTCGAGAACCAGTTATCCGATTCAAACGACCGACGTATCGTTTGATTCCTCTTAACATGCATTATAAACTTTAATATGAATGGATCCGATTAAGAAAAAATTTATAAGGGAAATGGGAAAAAGCCAAAAATTTACAAAATGTTTTGTCTTCACTCAGAAACTGTTACCGCCACACTCACCAGGCTCCTTTCAATCGAAAGATCACTCCCCATAGACATATGCCATCTATATTGCACAGTCTTTCGAAATGAAGACGCTAAAAAAGGAATACTAAATATTGAGTTCCTGTTGTCGCTACTCGTGATGACTACGCCCTTGGAAATTGATGGCGAGTATCACCTGGGACGCGGCATTTGATCGAACAGGTGTTCGGCCAAACATTTCTCTCTCATATCACATACAGGCATTTGGCAGAACAGGCGTTTGGTCGAACAGGCGTTTGGCCGAGCAGGTATTTGGCAGAACTGATGTCTGGCATAACAGGCGTTTGACCGAACTTACGCTTGCCCGAAGAGTTATGGTCTCTCTCGTATAAGTTGGCGAGATTTTCACAGTTCGATGAAAGTAGCTTCAAATTTTTACTTTTCGTTTAGGTGTCCTTTCGCCAACAGATGGTGTGTCAAGTGGAGGCTGTATTTTTTATCAACACGCTGTCAACAAATCCACTTGCCATTGTACTATAATGCTAAACAAACTTAAAGGATTTCTAGACTTACATATGTCTAAAAATTTCGTAGGGTATAAAAGTAAAAATATAAAACCTTGCAAAAATTAAGTAATTGTTAACTCTTTTTCAATTTATCCGAGACAGCGAATTTGGGTTAACATTTGTGAGAAGGTAATTGTAGTTCTTATCATATTTTAGACTTTAAGAATTGAAATAAAAGTAATTTTGGATACTTGCTTGACAACGCACTTTCGTTCGCCAACTCACAAACGACTTTGCAAAGCGGGTGGGAGTACAACATGGCATGTAATTGATGTAGATGTAACGATTATCGGCCTTAAGAACATTACTAGTAAACAAAATCGCTGTACACGGAAACACATATTACTTTAAATATTATCCAGAACTCGCGGAAAAATATTGAAAGCCAGTGCCAGCTGATGTAGCACATCGTCCCCCTCACGATGCACTCCACTTTGAAACGCGCGTAACGCAGCTTTCAAATACTGTAGCGTTCAACTAAATTTGCCTTAGGATAATAACGAGAAGTATGCACTAACTTTGTGCCCCACAAAAACATAAAATTTTCATCGTGATGCTAGTAAAGAATGTTGCATTATCCGTTACTAAATACATTGGTGACCCAAACACTGGAAATAACCGTTGTCCTAAATCCTTGCACATTTCTCCGGACTTCATTGTTCGCAAAGGGGAAAAAACACAACCTTACTAAAACTATCAATTACTACCAAAATGGATGAAAAACCAGCTTTACTCTTCGCCAACGACCCAAATGCATCCAAGTACACTCTCTGCCAGGGAAAACTGACTACACTAGCACCATATTTTCCCATGGATCGCGTATTTCGTAGTTTTGCTTTCTGGCACTCTTCACAACTACGAACATAGTTAATTATATCTTGTGTCACACCGGGCCAACAAAAACATTGATTTTATCCAGGAAATAGTTTTTTGCTGCCCTTAATGACAGCCAAAAAAGGAATTATGTTTGTATTGGAACAAAACAGGGCGCAAAACAGCGGGCACTACTATATCAAATTTTCCCTATTTTGGTTCAACATACCCTATAAACCCCTTTCTGATCTCATATAACGCGCGATTTCCCGTCAAAATATCGGATTAAAATTTCTGACTTTCAGGGTCTGATTCTTGACGTTCCTGTAATTTTAGATATGCCTGCGGAATTTCCTGCGATATAGCTACCTCACCGTCATCCACATTAACTTTACTTTTCGATATTGTCATGACCTCAGATTCCTTTGGCTCATTATTTACTAAAAACTCGCCATCGTCATACATGCGCGATAAACAATCAGCAACACAGTTACCAATGACCTATGTGTGCTTTAAACTTAAAAAGATACTTGGTAAGATGCACCAACCATTGCGCAATCCGACCTGCAGGTTTAACTGTATTTAATACACAACTTAGAGACTGATTATCTGTGTGTAATGTAAACTCTGAGTGCTCGAGATATTCGGAAATTTTTTCCATTCCATATATGGAGTCTAACACTTCCTTTTCATAAACGATATATAGTTGTTTAGCTGGTGTTAACAATATACTAGCATATACCACGGGAGCCTATTTTCCCTCCAGTTCCTGGAATAACATTGCTTTCAAAGCCTTTGAACTGGCGTCAACCTGAAGGGTGAAATGTTTATCACGATCTGGTAATTGCAACACGGGAGGTACGAAACCTTTTCTTTCAATTTCTTGAAAACACTGTCCTGTTCACTATTCCAAACCCATTCTACTTCTTTTCACTTAAGTGTATTTAGGGGCTCAACTATTTGGACAAAATCCTCTATGAATTTGAGTAAAACCCAACCATACCCAAACAACGTCTTAATCCTCTAATATTTGTAGGAGGTGGGAAATGTACCACTGATCTTGTTTTTTTCAGGATTCGTTAACAATTTCCCCTGTGAAATAACGAACCCCAAATACTGCACATGACTTTGTCCCCGCGTAATTTTTTCTGGGCTGGTGGTTAAACCACTCTCACACAAAGCCTTTAAAACTATTTCCAAATGCTGCAAGTGTTCTTCAAAACGATTGCTATATATATACACACATGCATCAATGTAAGTAAATTACAATTCGCACTAGTACTTTCCCAAAACCTTAAAGAAAATACGAAACATACTTTGAGGACCCACATCAACTCCCATTGGCAATCATTTCCATTGAAATTGTCCCCATGGTGTCACAAAAGCCAATATTTCGCGAGACTCTGGAGGTAGCTTGCACTGCAATAAAGCTAAGTTTATATTGAAAATAGAAAAATATTTTGCCTTCCCGACATGTTGAAAAACTGATTCTATTGTAGGTAACGGCTGTTAATCCACAAATATATTTTTATTATCACGACGGTAATCTCACATAATGCGATACTGAGCCGGGGCTTTCTTTGGCAACAAGAATGCGGGAATAGACTAATTACAAGAAGACTTGTCTAACATTTCCTGCACAAGGTTTCTGAAGATACGCAATTTAGGAGGCGAAACATAGCAAGGCAAGGATGATACTGCATCGCTGTTCTTTAATCTCAATTTAATTGGGCACTGAGTATAATGTCTCAGGACATCCGTGTATTCCGACTTTCCCGCTGTAAGTATGTTAAATCACTCGCCGGCATCACGCGATATTTAACGTGGTCGGTAGTCAATTTACATGGATGTAACGGACAAAAATAAAAAATCAGTTCCTTCCCAGCATGGCACGGGTCTGACTCAAACATTCTACCTCTATTATCATATCGTGAATTAAATGAGGCAAAACCCGAAAATTTCTTTTCCCCAGAAATTTCCATCCATTTCCTTTGGTTTTACTTTAATTTCCTCTCTATAAAACAGTTTGCGGCCAGATGGTAAGTACGACCACAAACAAAACAATTTTTTCGCTCACCTATTTTCTTTTTATCCTAATTTACCCAACTAACTTTCCGTACACTTTTCCCCTGTACAAAGGTTTTCTCCACGTCTATAACTAACAGTAATAACTGAGCTATGGTAGTAGGTTTCCACACAAAATACAAAGTATCTACTGTATTGTGGTAACAAGTTAAAAAATATTCGTTGCGTGAATTGTTCTTCATTGCAGGACAACCCTAAGCAAACCTGCAAACCTTTGTACCTCTTGCGCATACTGCTTTATAGTTTGATCCAGCTTTTGACATATTTCCAACAACTGCAAACACATTTTCCTAATAGCACATTCTGAAGAAACTTGCTAAAGGCATGTATTTGTTAACTTTACAAAGTCCCAGTTCTCTTTTTTTTTTTTGCCTGAAAAAAAAACGGGTTCAAGTTTTGAAGGAACCTTACACACAGTAGCAGTATATAACACTTGTCGCGTACAATAATTTAAACCCAGCGCGTTGTTACACACAACTAAAAACAAAACTACAGGGGACAAGGACGTTGACTGAAGGTCAAGGACGTTGACTAGAGGTCAGGGATCTTATCTATCAATTCATGCGGATCATAACATAACGCCCGTAGTATTGGACAGAACTCGCCCGCAACAACGGATGTTCCGTTGGCTTCAACGTCCCCTTTTCGTATGAGAGCACGCGGACACATACTTCCGCAATCCCATCTGTCGTGGCTACCGTTTCATCTGCTTCCGTCGACATCTTCTCCAACACGGCTTAAGAGAGAGTATGAATCCAAGCTGTAGACATGTTTAAAACCAAAATTAGACACAATCCTAAAACACTAACACGAAACAAAATTGAACACATCTGCATTTAGCCCCCTCCTTTCTTCCACGTGGTGGAAAAGGTCCTTGGCAAGATATTTTTCAAAAACCCACCTTTTCCAAATTGCCCCTGCCCCGAAAAATTGCCAAAATCTCTAGCAGAGTGCGCATATTTGCTGTGACCCCGAGAAAACCCGCCTTTTCGCCTCCTGGGCCAACAGTGCTAAGTGTCTCGATAGTCACGTGAAATTTCAACGCCAGCCAATTGCCGGCAATGTTCACAAACCTCCAGAATTTTTATTCACCTGTTTTACTTACTGACAGAACTATTATTCAAAAAGATTAAAAGCTGATTGTCTAGGTGAGATGTTAAGTCGACCATAAAATGAATGTTAACCCTGCCAAAGGACATAAGTACACGCTATGGAAACCCTTTTTTCTTGTAAGTGCCAGACATGAGATGACTGGGCTTCTCACCTTATTGGTCGAGCTGCCATCTTGCAAGTTAGTCTGCAGGAGCTGATTGGTGAACGACATTCCGCCATATTACTAACAGGTGATGCCATTTTGCTAGCGCGTGTGGCTGGAGTTAGCAGTATACGCCTCCATTTGACATCTGTATTATAAAGTTCTCCGTGGCCTTAGAAACGTCAGCTAAAGTAACTGCCGTGTACACTGAAATATTTTAAAATAAATTCATTGGAAATACAGGACAATATACGTAAATGAATATTTCAAGTTTTGCAGCTTTACTTATTTGTTTCCTAATGAACTTATTTTATATGGTGATTTTCATACCATCATTAAGCATAAATATGTGCACTTACAAACACTGTTGATATTCTAATTGTCTCATAAATTACAAACAAACTCTCAACTTATATTTTTGAATGAATGCAATCAAATGAGTGGCCAAATAAATATACACAGTTGATTCAAAACTATTTTGTTGGCTGTCTTAACAACGAGGTCTTGAGAACCATTGTGGGTGAAGTGAGGTGAGTATGGAGCAGCGCTAGAATGCAAGGGTGGGGGAAACGGGAGATCCCCGAGAAAATCAGCCGATCAGTGGCATCGTCCGGCACTATTGCCACTTACGAAAATCCGGGAGTGACCCGGCCGGGAATTGAACCCTGTTTGCCTAGGTAGAAGGCGGAAAGGAATAAAATATTTTCTCACGGAATCTTTAGCATCTCTTGTACCCAATACTATGTCACGGCGATGTTTGTTTAATAAAACTAAACATTTAAAAGTCTAAAAAATTAATATTTTCATGATTTCGGGAATTTCAACATTAAAACCCGGTAAGAAGTGAAAATAGTGAAAATATCCTAAAGGCCATTCACGATAAAGCAAGCACTTTTGACATCAACTTCTCAAAAATGTCACAGCCTCTACCTGCATATAGTTTAAAGGTCACGCTGAGTGGCATGCGGCCAGTGAGGTTGGTAACGACGGAGAGTAAGTATTCCCACGTCTTTAAACATTGAATTAAGTGTCAAGTAAACATTTGTGAATACTATAATTTTTTCTTTTATTAATATTTGTTTAATAATTATAAAATGTGATGATAAGCAAATTTGTAAAATATTTACGTTCCTTAGTTATTTTACAGTTACTCTCGACCAACGCGTGAATAAAGTGATGAGGCCCACGGCAATGTTAATTTTGCATGAGGTGGAATAATATACAACGTGCGTACAAGTAGGTGCTGAGCAGGGCTTTGAAAAGTTCTCAGTTTATCGTGAACCGCGTGTACCATTGATTTCTCAGTATCTCCAACCTTCAAAAGTCCATCTAATGCAAACGCGCAAAAACCAATTTGGTGCGGTGAGGCTGCGTGGCCGCAGATAAATGCTTTGTTTAATTTCTCTCTCGCTCTCTAAATTGATAAATTAAAATTTCGCGCGTGCTTGGCACGGGGGAAAAGTAGTATTTTCAGTATGGTACACATGGAATACCTAGCCGGAGAAGCCACAGGTGAAAGAATTACTAATGTCCGATATATTAGTATAGATACATTCTCATTGATACAGTTAAGTGGAAAATTTTCTTCATACTCGGTCGACAGCCAGTTACGAGAAATGTTTACTCAGTGTATGAAAACCTAACAAGAGGTATACATAAATATCCGGAATACTACAGAATAATAAAGCCATTAACAAATTTCTCCGTTGTATTTTTTAATTTGTTTTATTTTTATTCACGTGGCTTCGTATGCTCATAACGCCTTTGTAAGGCTATCAGTGTAATTACGAAAAAAAAATTTCCTGTATTATCGATAGTAATTCTGAGTATCTTCACATTTTTTGAGTCAAATATTTGGAAAATCACACCATAGATAACGTGTTTGGCTGTCACCTAAATACATATGTCGTGAATTACAAGCGTTTTATACTTTTGTTAACATAAAAAATATACTATTAATTAAAATATTCCTTTCAATTTATCTATAAATGTTCATGCTTAATTTATAATTAACATAAATAAATACAGGGAAAAAAAGGCTTGTTCCTAATGCCTATTAAAAAAAATTATCGTGCAAAATGTTGTTAAACCGATTGCGCGAGCATGCGGTATGTCGCTTTGGTGTAATTTTCTAGACGTAGTTGGAAGTAACCGTGACTGTTCTATAAGTGTCAAATACGCGCGCCACTCGCGTATGCCAAGCTAAAGGGGGAGGGGGGGGGAAGAATATGGAACTTCTCACATAAGCCAATCAGACACGAAGCTTTTTCCAGAGCGCCCCGCAACCAATCAACGTGTGGACGTGTCTACATCAAAGAGAACGCAATGCCAAACGATCTCAGCCCTAACTAGCGTCACTTTATACGGCGTGTGGCGTTAAGGACCTGAGTAAGCTGATAGAACGAACAAAGTGAGGGATCTTTGGAAAGACAACTCATGGACTCTGCAACAGGACAGCGCACCCGCTCGCAAAGCCTTCTTCATTACGCACATTTTAGGAGATTAATGCAATCCCTGTGTTCCAACATCCCCCATAATCGCCATATCTGGCATCATGTAACGTCTGTCTGTTTGCCAAACAGGAAAGAGTATTTTTTATCCCTTTGAAGAGATGAAAAATAAAACTGCAGACCTGGTGCAAAAAGCCGCAGCACTTCTCTGAACAGTGGAAGATAGCATACGCAGCTGTGTTTATATACGGGAGAGAAGTAGGTTAGAAGATATTCAAGGAACGTCGCAATATCTTGGCACAAAACCACGTTTTGCTCATCTGTCCCGTTATTTAATGGTCATACCTCGAACGTGTAGACAACAATATAAATATAATTTTCCATGCAATATCATTCTGCTGCACAGAATTAGTTTCTGCCTAGTATAAAGTCAAAGACAGTCAGTTAGTCATGTGTTCATGATCATTTCAGGTTTTGCTTTACATAATTATGGACACAATTAAGACAGTTAATAGGGCGCAGTGACGATTAACGTTTACCACTCTGGATTTACTTAATAAACAATCGCAATAAAGTTAACTTGTAGCGGCATGTTTATTAATTTCCTTTACACATGTGAAATATTTTGGTGAAATCATTTGTATGTTTACTTCTTTGCTTTCTGTCACGTGACCGAGCAAGTTGGCGCAATGATGAAATCCGGTCCAGCCAACTAAATTTTGGTTTTCCATTGTTTCCCGACATTACTTCAGGCGAATGCCCTGGCCGATTCCTTCCCCATTCCCTGCTTCACTGAGTGACTTGCTCCGTCTCTAATGACCTCGCTGTCGACGAGACGTTAACCCCTACCTGCCAGTTATGCACTTGTGCATGGTGTTCATAAAGGCATTTGGTTCGCGTGGTATAATACACTTGATGTAAATTGTTCACTCGCACATACACAACAATCACTTGAATTGATATCGGCAATAGGATTAGTCGGATAGAGTACAAGTCTACTTCTGCTCGGCGGCGGTGTTAAAAGGGCTCTTGACACTCATGTGTAGATGTAAAGCTCAAATAAACCTACGTAAGAGTATATCTCAGACTGTCTCCCTCCTCCGTCACAGAATACGTAACTTCACAGAGGCCACATATCTCGTCTTTTCTTTTGATGTAATCACACTTGGTATTTAATTTCCCACGCGAAGCTCTGGAAACTGTCCTTGTGCCTGATTGGTTGTTGAGTGACGCGGAAGTTTCCCTGCTACTGGCTTTGCAGCCGCCTGGCGAGTTATACATGTCACCGTGTATCTGCCGCTTTCTTCTTTATTGTGCTCCGTCGCGTTTCTCGCAGGTGAATATAATCCAGTTTTGTAAGACGGATCAAAGCAGTTATGCATTCGTGGGATTGAACATTGGTATAAGCACTCAAATTAATAAATAAGGCCGTAATCACGTTAATATTATAGTGATATATGCATACTCCTACTGTGTTCATAATTTTGTGTTTTCTCATGTTATGGCTTAACGCATTCTTCGAAGAATTCTCAAAATGTTGATACTCATGTCTTTAATTTTGCCAGGTGTTTCAAAACTGATTTTATTTAGGTTTTTATCGCTTGCCTCAGTAAATATTTCAATAAAACATTTTCCTTGAAACGGCGCCGAATTCATTACACATTTGTAATGGGGACATTGGTATACGTAAAAATAATACAGTAATACCGCAATATTTCCTGTTAATTACGAAACTTTATTTTAGTATTTTAAGTATGTTAAATATAATTACGTAATGAACTTTATGTTTGCAATAAGTAGTAACTTTATTAGTACACTAAAATTTATGTTATTGGAGCTAAGTAAATAATACAAACTGTATTAGGAAATTCTTTAAAAAATAATGTTTCCCAAACGGAAGAGAATGGAAGATCCAAATAATGTTTATAACAACATGCTTCGGCACGATTGAAGTCCATCGCAGACAGACAAAACAATAATTTATTAAACCATTCACCCTTGTGTAGGTCATTATGCACATAACACAAAGGAAGGTCAATTTTTGGCCGTTACTGTACGCTGTAAGGCTCAATGCCGAATAGTTTTCCCCGCGAATAACTGATTCGTAAACCGTGCTACAGCTCTGGGTAACGAATGGCTCGCATAACTAAAGCCAAACGCAAAGTCTACAGTTTATTGGTTTTGATGTCAATACCAGTGTTGTGTCGACTCAACACTGCACGTATCAAAATTCTTATTTCCACCATATGAAAACACAAATTAAAATGTTTCTGAAAGTGTTGAATTTAACTACCAGTTTTTTTTTTTCAAGTTATTTTCGAATGTCAGTTTATCAGGTAATGTTTTTTCGTGAAACTATTTACACCTCGCTAAATACTTCTCTCATATACTGCGAAATTATTTTCTCAGTTTCGCATTAACCATATTTTTAATCATGGTGATGTGCGCCGTCCAGTCCAAAAACGGAGCCCCTTAAAAACAAATTTTTTATCCGAACACGTTACCTTATACAAACGTTTGCTGCGAAATGAATATACCCCCCGGCACAAATTTTCTTTAATGAATAGCGCAAATTTTAGCTGTACGTTGGCACGGCTTTGCCTCAGAAGCGATTAACGTGCGGCCATTCACGCACGCCATTGAAACATAGTTAAAAGACATGAATATTCATAGCGGCCTAAGAATGGTCGCGGGTTTTTGCTACCGGTGCGTATATTGCCTTCGTTCCAGACGGTTTGTCACGGCCGCACGCCACGCGTTATCACAACTAATTAATGANGCGCAAATTTTAGCTGTACGTTGGCACGGCTTTGCCTCAGAAGCGATTAACGTGCGGCCATTCACGCACGCCATTAAAACATAGTTAAAAGACATGAATATTCATAGCGGCCTAAGAATGGTCGCGGGTTTTTGCCACCGGTGCGTATATTGCCTTCGTTCCAGACGGTTTGTCACGGCCGCACGCCACGCGTTATCACAACTAATTAATGAGGAGTTAATTAACGGCGTAACTCAGTTCCCCGGCAAATTAATGACGCGGTCGCTTCGCCCAGATTCACAAAGANAGGAGTTAATTAACGGCGTAACTCAGTTCCCCGGCAAATTAATGACGCGGTCGCTTCGCCCAGATTCACAAAGAGACTGCCGCACCTGTGCGAGGGGTAGCCAACGTGACGTCATCCGCACATTCCTCGCGTCTCATGTCCGGTGGGGTCGCGGTTGGCGCTCGCGTGCCATCGCGGCGAACCGGATTTTATTCCTGGTGGAATCACACGGAGAAACAGGTTCCGTCCAATAAATCTAAGTTTATTTGGTGCAAACAAATTAATGTTTGTATAGGGGCAATGAAATATTTGGTTGTCGGAACAAATTATTTTTTTCTTTTGTTGTTCTTGGAGCCACGGTGGCTGAGCGATTGGACTGCTCGCCTCCCACCAAGGCAAAACGGGTTCAATCCGGATTTTCGCAAGTGGGAATCGTGCCGGACGATGCCGCTGGTCGGCGGGTTTTCTTGGGGATTCCCCTTTTCCCCGCCCTTTCATTCTGGCGTTCCTCCATACTCACCTCACTTCACCCTCGCCGGCTCTCAAGACCTTGCTGTTAAGAGCTGCCCAAATCTCTTCACTCACTCATTCTGTTGTTCTTATTTGGTTGATCCAAACTCTAATATTTGGTTGGTGAAACTAACGTGAAACGAACATGAAATTTCAGTTATTGTAAAAAAAAAAAAAAAAAAAAANGTTGGTGAAACTAACGTGAAACGAACATGAAATTTCAGTTATTGTAAAAAAAAAAAAAAAAAAAAAGCGAAACCCAACGGAGAGCCCAACTCAGATAGTACGTACCTGAGTACTGCGCCCTAGAAACCTCACCCAAACTGACTACTGATGAAAAGCGAATGTTTTTAAAAACATAGACTTCAAATATTGGACCACGTTTCGTAAATAAAGATTCCAATTTTACAGCTTTACTATTTAGTTTTCTGTTGAATTTGTGTTATTATAAAATCCATATCACATAAGCATCAACAAGTCCACTTACAAGCTGTGTTTATTTCTAATTGTGACAAAAATTACAAACAAACTGTTGAACCTCTTGAGCTGTATTCTTTAACGAAGGCTATAGAACAAGTGGCAAAGTAATATATACGTTTGATTAAACTAAATATTTTGTTGGCTTTTTTTTCGGTACACAGGCGTTTTGTTTATTGAAACGTGTATTATGAAACAAATATATTTCTCTGCTTTTCAAGTTTGGTTTTCTCAACAAAATATATATTTCTACCTGTAAAAACATGAATTTTATTGGCTGGTACAAACATTTCTATCAGTGCACTCCTGGATTATCACACGTAGGAATTGGAATCAAAATTGAATTGGGCTTATTAAGGTCCCCCGGTTTTATTCCTGTAAGCTTATCAGGGGACGGCTTACAAACTAACTTATGACCTAACTTAAACTAACACCCATGCCTTGCCAAGGATCCGAGTACAGAATCACCCACGCCACGGGAGGTCGGCGCGTGAGAATCGTGCCGGACGATGCCGCTGGTTGGCGGATTTTTCTCAGGTGTCTCCCGTTTTCCCCGCTATTACATTCCGGTACTACATTGCGTTACAGAGGCTACTAAATGTAGTTCAATCCTATTTTGGACCATCCGCAATGTTATTTGTTTACGAGAAGAAAGACCCGGTTTTTGCGGAAAAAATTGCATGTGTGCTTGAGTTCGATACCCTACGCGCACATCAGCAGTCTTATTCTGCTTATTANTTTTTGCGGAAAAAATTGCATGTGTGCTTGAGTTCGATACCCTACGCGCACATCAGCAGTCTTATTCTGCTTATTGACCGCGTGTCTTTGTCAGAAGACATTTTCTTACTTGAATGGCCAATCAGAATAAGGTTACTCCTACATTTTACGTTTGCGATTCGCAGGCAGATACGTAAGATGCATAACACGCAAATCATCCAAAAACACAAGTGGATATGAAATACAACAAGTCATGGAATCTTTTGGTGAAAATTGGGTGTCCCTAGTTATAATATTTTTATTAACTATTTTTTGGTTGTTCTCTATCTTTTGTTCTATTTTTATTTTATGAAAATTTTGTTCTGATCTGAAGGGCCACCTATTTTTCGCGAAAATATTCCATGACTAGTTACATACCAAAACACGTTAGTTCAGAATCGGTATCGTGGTTGGATGATTTTAACTCGCGCGCGTCTTAGGTGTCTGTCCGCCAATCGCAGACGTACAGTATCGACGTAACCTAATTCTGATTGGCCAGTCAAGTAAGAAAACGTCTTCTCACAGAGACACGTCGGCAATAAACTGGTATGCCCGTAGTGTATTGTGTGCGGAAATATTTTTTGCGAAAAACAGGTGGCCCTATTAATTTGTTTGAGTACTTTGTCAAGAGATGTGAATCCAAATAGCATTCTGTTTGTTCGTATTTATCTTTTTTTTTTTTTTAACATTCTACCCGTCTTAGAAGTTTCTTTTCTTCGCATTGTTTTATTGCGTTTTTGTCGTTTGCAAGTTTTCACTACATGTAATGTTACTTTATAAATGTCAACTAGGTATTGAGCATAAATAATTCTAACACAAATGATAATTAGGTGGAAATATTGTTTGCTGTATCGTCTAAGAACTGAACAGACACGTAAAGTAAGAAATATCTCACGGCCATGGTAACGGAAGACTGTTTAAAAAAAGGATCATGAAAATCATCTACGTTAGGCACTAACTCGATACTCTCGCCCCTATAAAACATAAGGCCGGCCGAGTCTCCCATCGGCATTGATGACGCATCTTCCGTGAAACTCCTAGCTACACTTTTATAGGCCGCCAAGTTTCTCAAGCGATCGATTCTGTGCGGGAACGACCTCCACAAAGCGAGCAGTGAATATTTCATTTTGTTAGAGGAGCTGGAGGCGGCGTGTGGCGGAACTTCCTTCCGCTAAACGCGTATAAAGACGCGCCGAACTCTGTGTGTGCATGAGGAAACGAAACAGAAAAATAATAAACAGCTTTATTCCTTTTGGAAAACTACTTTCGATGCTGCTCGTAACTCCGCGGGGAGGTTTTTTCATGTTGATGGCTCCGGCAGTAAATTCGGGGGATGTTCCGTCGTACAAATTGTTTACTGTGGTGTGGGCGCCGTCTATCGGGGCCGGGGGGAGGGGGGAATTTCCTGTGTACAGTCGCTGCCACTTTTACTGACCTCGCCAGAGAAGCGTCTACATTGAGGGATGGCCCCGGGTATACTTGGTTCACATTGTTATGTCTCCCTCTCTTTAGAAGCAGAGAAAGAATGAGAGTGAGTGAACCGATTTGGGTGGCTCTAAACAGCGAGGTCTTGAGAGCCGATGAGGGTGAGTTAGGTGAGTTTGGTGAAGCAGCGCCGGAATGAAAGGGCAGAGGAAAAAGGAGACCCACGAGAAAACCCGCAGATCAGCGGCTTTGTCCAGCACGATTCCCACACGAAAAAATTCGGGAGTAACCCGGCCGGTGATTGAATCTGGTTTGAATTGCTGGGAGGTGAGCACGCTAACCGCCCAAGAAGAGTAAGAGAATTATGAGATACTCTGAAAGGAGAGGAAATAACTTGAACTACAGTTAATAACAAACAAAAAAGAATTACACTGAAGAGCCAAAAAAACTGGAACACCTGCCTAATATCATGTAGGGCCTCCGCGAGCACGCAGAAGTGCTGCAAGACGACGTGGCATGGACTCGACTAATGTCTGAAGGTATGCAGGAGGCAATTCACACCATGAATCCTGCAGGGTAGTCCACAAATCCATAGGAGTGCGAGGTGGTGGAGGTCTATTCTGAACAGCACGTTGCAAGGCATCCCAGATATGCTCAATAATGTACATGTCTGGCGATTTAGGTGGCCAATGGAAATGTATAAAGTCAGAAGAGTGTTCCGGGAGCTACTCGGTAGCAACTCTCGACGTGTGGGGTGTCGCATTGTCCTACTGGAATTGTCCACTTCCGTCGGAATGCACAATTGACAATAATGGGTGCAGGTGATCGGACAGGAAGCTTTTACGTATATGTGATCTGTCAGAGTCGTAACTACACGTATCAGGGGTCCCATTTCACGCCATCTGCACACGCCCCATACCATGGCAGAGCCTCCACCAGCTTGAACAGTCCCCTGTTGACATGTAAGGCCCATGGATTCATGAGGATGTCTCCATGCCAGTACACGTCTATCCACCCGATACAATTGGAAACGAGGCTCGTCAGACCAGGCAACGTGTTTCCAGTCATCAAAAGTCCATTTGCGGTGTTGGAAGGCCCAGTCGAGGCGTAAAGCTTTGTGTCGTGCAGTCAACAACGGTACACGAGTGGGCCTTCGGCTCCGAAAGCCCATATCAATGATGGTCCGTTGAATATTTCTCACGCTGGCACTTGTTGATGCCCGAGCATTGAAATCTGCGTCAATTTGAGAAAGGGTTGCACGTCTGTCACGTTTAATGATTCTTGTCAGCCGTCGTTTGTCCCGTTCGTTCACGATCTTTTTCCGGCCGCAGCGATGTCGAAGATTTGATGTTTTACCGGATTCCCGATATTCACGGCCCACTCGTGAAATGGTCGTACGCGAAAATCCAAATTTTATCGCTACCTCAGAGATGCTATGTCCCATCTCTCGTGCGCCGACTATAACACCACGTTCAAACTCACTTAAATCTTTATTATCTGCAATTGTAGCTGCATTAACTGATCTAGGAACTTTGCCAGACGCTTGTTGTCTTATATGGCCGCTGCCGACAGCATCGCGTTACTCTGATTGGTTCTATACCTCTGTTATTTGCATACGCACGCCTATACCAGTTTTTTTGCCTCTTCAGTGTATCGCTCTGCACTCTGTTAGCATTTACTACCATCTAAGACAAGCTATAATTGCGTCACTTGACTCCTAAATTATAGGAACGGCATTTCTGTTGGCCTCTGATTTCCCACTTACCACATTATTATTTGTTGAAGTCACATTTCATACACTTACTACACTGAAAAACGTGTATTACTGGATGGATCTCAGTCAGTGTAATACCAAGTTTATTGTTCCCCAATCAAATATCTATTCTTATGTAGCAGACAGTACAATATACGTTGTTTATTTCAGTTGTTATAAAAATACTAGTATTTTCGTTCGCGATAATTAGTGTTGATACCCTGTAAAGTTATTTTAAGATCTTTACAATTGCTAACAAAACAACGAAACTATATCTATGACAATTTAATTTTAAGTGGCAGAGAAATTTTGCTTTTTACTGTAGCCCGTGTTGCACTTGGGCATAGTGTCGTGAGTGTTAAATCGCGAATTTATTTACAGAATTTTTCAGAAACGCTATAGAATCTTGTTTATTTTACGATTGCATGACCTAGTTTGACCACAGTGAAGATAAGTACTCAGTGACGAAGTGAACGTGGCGGTTCCTTTGATGTGGGCGTACTCCTTCTCTGACTGGCTGCGCGAGCCTCTGGGAACTGGACTTGTGTCTGACTGGCTACCGCGTGCTGTGTAAGGTTCTTTATTTGTTTGGCTGCCTGCACGTGATGTGGTTACCAGGCGCTGATTGGCGAACGGCGTTTCGACATGTTGTGTGCTAGTCACGCCATTTTGCTGCTGTGTGCTGCTGGAGTTGGCGTAATATGCGGCTGTTTCACGTCTGTATTCTTAGGTTATGTGTGAGTTTGCCTTATCTTTGATAACTACATACCTGTTACAGATCTGCATTTCTGAGTGGCAGAATTTTCATGTGCCAGGTAAAAAGGAGAAACAGTTTCACACGTCCATATTCACGAACACACACTGCAGCCGTCAATTGCAAGCAAAACCTAATGGTGTTGGACTGTAACCATTGCCAAAAATAATTCAAACAAAAAACAAAGACTCTCGTTGTATTTGTTTCCGTATTTGGTATAGCATACACAACAAGGAAATTATAATTTTCTTATTTGTAATCTGTGTAGCTGTAGTTCATCATTTTCTATGTAGCAGTAGTTCATCATTTTTTCCAGTACACTTAGTTGCCTTTCGCTCATTAGTACATGTTTTATTGACCGCTATGACCTTCTGTGCTTTAAAACTATTAACTGTTCATTAATGAGATCAGTTTTATTTTTTGTTGTCATTGTTTTGTTCATCGTATTATTTTAAGCAGTGTATACGATCCATTGAAATATTAATATTAATATTGCAGTACCAACGACATTGAACATTAAAGATATAACTTAGTGGCTTGTAACCTTAACGACAAAACGCGATTTGTAATGATAAGAAACGAACAATATTTGTGATATAGCCATGTATTCAGTGAGTTATTATCGGGTACAAATAGGCTATACTGGAAATATTAGAGAAGCAGCCTTTGCCTCATGGACCGACGGTGTGATTTGGACAATTTATACTTATCCAATCTGTACTACAAAGATCAGACCACTCGTCTCCCGTCATGACGAACCGGGTGCGATTCCCGATGGGGTTAGCCTGGGAACGTGGCGGATGATGCTGTTGTCTTGTGTTTTGTCATGGTGCTCTTGATTCACCCACCGTTAAATTGCATCGCTGCCCCATTCTTAACTCACTCAGCTCCAGCAATTTTGAAGACCTCAGGTGTTGAGCGCCCTTCTATTCTCTCACTCTATTTCTTCTTTTTCGACTTAGTGGTGGCAGTGCTGTTTTGCAAACTGTATGCGCAAGTGTAGGAGAAGTTATAAAAAAAAGTGTGGGTTTCGCCTATCCGCTTAAGGGTGATCAGACCCGCCATCTCAGATTTATCCTTTTTTTGCCTGAAGTTCCATTTCAGAATGTTTAACAAAAATTTTCGCAATTCACAGCATGAATAACAGCTTCTCAAGCGTCACCAAACTAGGAAAGCTGCATTGCCTTTATCAATTTTCTTCTAGTAACTGACGATCTTTTTTTTTTCTTGCTGGCAGTTACAGAAATAATACTAGCATCAATAGGTAATCAATACATGTTTAAGAACATGTGTGAAACAGTGTCCTATGCCCTGTAGATGCCTAAAATACAATGCAAAATCTGTGATACAGGTTGTGTTGAACATTCCGTACATCCAAGTACTAATCCCCCTCAACTAGCCACGTGGGCCTCATTGTAAGCAGTTGTGTCTATTATAAGTTTTTAAAAAATATATAACGTTTTAATGTAAATATTGATTTTTTTTCGGGGCTGAAATGAAGGTCGATATTTTGTTGCGATCTTCAAAATTTTGTTACTGAAACATTAATGTGGTCGTTGAAAAGTTTCAAAGCCAGCAATCATTGCTGTGAGTTTTCCTTTGTTTACGATATTTATTCTTCAGTATGACAGAGTTTTAAAAACATATCTACAATGCTCTACCTTTTATGAACAGATTGCTATATTACAAGGCTTTAGTCGCCTCTTTAAATTCTGAGGAAACAGAACACGCGTGATACTTGTTTGTGCTATTTTACATCGTCGTTGCAATGTTTCCTTACAACTAGACGTAATCTTGAAGCGTTTTAAATTATCACTAGGGAGGCGTCTTCAGCTACAAAGCCCGTGTAGTTAAATATTCATTAGAAATAAAAATTGTTAATTCCGAATCAGTTACTCAGAAAAAAAACTGTTTAGTGGTTGCCACAAAATATTTTGTCAATATTGAACCAACCAAGATATTTTTTGGTGGGCAAGAAATATTTTGTAGTCAGCACGAAAGTGCAGTAGAGTCAGCAAAACATATTTTGTTGTGAGTGAGTGAGTGAAGAGATTTGGGCGGCTCTTAACATCGAGGTCTTGGGAACTGATGAGGGCGAAGCGAGGTGAGTATACAGCAGCGCCGGAATGAAAGGGCGGGGAAAGGTAGGTCGCTGAGAAAACCCGCAGAACAGCGGTATCGTCCGCCACGATTCCCACTTAAGAAAATCCAGGAGTAGTCAGGCCGAAAATTGAGCCCAGCTTGCCTAGGTGGGAGGCAAGCAGGTTAACCGCTCAAACACCATGGCCCTCATATTTTGTAGTCAGCATAATTGTTTAGCGTAGAGAGCACAAATTGTTGTGTTCACCAAAATATTTTCGTGGGGTCGATATTCACAAAATATTTTGTGGCTACCACTAAACTGTTTTTTTCAGGGTACGAACAGCAGGGTTGGCTAAAATTATTGCTCAAGGAACTGCTGGGCGTCGTGGGTGTCCTCGAAGTGAGACGTCAACTGCGTTATTACCCTCGTCGTCAACACAAGCGACGACGTGAGGTCGCGCACTGGGCTGTTTGTCGCTCCAGTTCGAGCGTAATCACACTCTGGGCTGAACACCACCCCCTCCCAACTGTCCGCGCCTCATCGAACACAGCCACCGCAGTCATCAACCCTTGCTCGGCATCTGCCAGGGTGAATTGCATCGGAAGTCGGGCTTCCCTCCCCGCGGCCGCAGCACAGGCTGGACGAGCTGGACAAAGCGACGGCACATAGACAATTTGTGAAGTGCGGGCTACGCGATGTCCCCCCCCCCCTCCTTTCNGCCAGAACACACACACACACACGCTCAGTTGGAGACTTCGAAGCCACGTCAGTCTAACACATGGACAAGGTTTGCCCTGCTGCACGAGGTATAGTCAGGGACAACCTTTTATTCGCGAAAATATTTCAGGACAAGTTGTGTTTCAAAACACTTTAGTTGAGAAAACTGTCGCTATCGGAGAAACTTAATTCTGATAGGCTCACTCATGTAGGGTTCACACAAAACCAAGGGGCCAATATTCAAATGAAGACTGTAAATGTGCACATAAGATATTGAAATATAACCTTCATGTAAATATTTTCACGAAAAACAGGTGGCCCTAAGTATAGTCTATTCACGGTTACCGCCAACTTTCTGAAGCCCTGCTAAAGTTCAACTTCTAGAATATTCATCCACCTCATTAACAAACATGAGGATTTGCCTGAACGTAATCGCCAATGTTCAAAAACGATTTGATGCATATTTACAATCATATTTTCATGGTATGATCGTGATCTCTGTTGTACCCGACTATAATGTTTTCATTTTAGATTTTTTATCTCGCAAATATTCAAAGTGATGTTTTTCCATCGTGCTTGGTATCAACGGCAGTAGTATTTCAACGATTATTTCCCAAGTCGATACATATCAAGGTTCATGGGAGGCTATTTTTGCATGACATCCTCCGCCGTCAATACCCCTGGTAATCGCAATCGAAGCGACGCTGCTCGCTGTGCGTTTTGCGAATATTCCTTAAATAAAACAGTTTATAGTTAGTCATATCTGAGGGATTATTCCTAAGTTTCTTCAACTTATAAGAGTTGCGAAAAATGGAAGGGCCATGTATACAATAATGAAGACAGTGTTGAGGGTGAAAACAGTGGCGATTTTTTCGACGTCCTCACACATCTCCCCACCGGCTTTGCTGAAAAATGCAGAAAACGACAAGAACACCGGTTCCATATTTCCTGAAGACCCTAATGAACTTATTGATATACTCAAGACATTTGATTGCCTTGCACAGTAAGGAGATATATTTAATAATCGGTGAAATTAAGGAAAGAGGTTACATCGAATGAAACCATTGTGTACTGTCCATCATCTGCAAACATCAGAGAAATGCAAAGAATGAATTAATGTAAAATGTAGGATAATAAATGTATGTGCTCTTAGTTGTGCATTTTTTATTTATTGAACTTACCCTACTGCTTTTCTGAAAAATTTATTATTTCAGTGGTGTATAAAATCGAATGCAAGGGTCTATTTTAAAGAAAAAGTGAACGAGAAAGTGCGTTACGGGGAATATGGCTCAATCTGAAGTATTGTATCTTTTTCGGGCTGTATAAGTCTGCTAAGTTTTTTTTTGACAAACAAACGAACTGAGGAAGGGATGTTTATGGGGAATGAAAGGGCGAAAATCTGGGAGCGTCCGTGCCAGGAATCGAACATATCTCGTCGTGTTGGGGGGAAAAGGTTGAGTGAAGAATGAGCTGGTGTTGAGGTGGACCTTCTGTGCGAAAATGTGTGTACAAAGGAAAGGATGCTGTACGCGTACTCGAGATTGGAAACTAGAGCTCTTGCCACTGCAGTCCCCCTCTTATGAAACACCGTGGAAGAGGTCATCGTTGCAAAATTGGCCTGTGGTGCCGTTTTCGATGGGGACCCTGAACTGATGTGTCCAAATCGTCATAATGTCGCAGATTGCAGCAGGTCTTCTGACCTGGGTAATCTCTCCTGCAGCCTGACACGTTTTTAATTTTGCATGGGTAATAAACCTCATGTGCGTAAACATGAGTATTTTAAATATTTTTTCTGTGAATCTATAACTTATGTACTTACGTTATTCGCGATGTATCTTCATGGCCTCACGAGGGGCTGATAGAGCGCAAGTATGCTAGCAAGTATCAGAACTCTTTCTGGGCATGATGGAGGTGCACAAAGTTTGTTGCAAAAATTAACACCGATAATGGATGATATAGCTCTCGCTTCTGATCTTCCGAAAATGTGTCGTTCGTATGTCTATGTGATACACTGGCATGTCTGGACTTAAATATTGCCAACATGGGTATGTATCTCTGCAGGTTCATAAAGAACTGGGAACTATTATAGAATGTGTATTTAGCTGTGATATTAAGAAGCGCACTCTGTAACTAAAAAAATATATATTTCTGGACTAGATTTTTTTTTTTCAGTTGTCAGGTTTTTGGTGTGTAAACATAGACGTTTACTCTGAAGGTTCAAGATTAATACAACTTAAAATACTAGGGTTTTTTCCACGTCGTAATATTGATTCGATTGGGAAATATAAGTATGTAGCACTGTTCGGGGCATGAATTGTATTATCTTAAGTTCGTTACTGGGTAAATTTTTACCCTCTATTTCTGCAATGGGTTGCCTGTTTTCTCTGACCTTAATTTGGTTTAATGCGTGCGTGTGTGTATATATATATATATATATATATATATATATATATATATATATATATATATATATATATATATATAAATTTATTTTCATTAAATCGGTGCAAAAATGTCTTAAGTTTTGCCGTTGCAAAAAGTGTTAGATATTTTATTCATAAAGGAGGTTTACACTAGTATTTGCAGATGTGAGCGGGTCGAATATTCTCTTAGATTTTCCTCCCAAACGGTTAAAAATTAGTTGACCACTGTTTACGTGGGCGTGGACATATTTCTAAGTTCATGCATCAGCGGATGAAAGAAGTCCTTCATTGTATCACGAATACAATAATAATGACCCGATTCGGTATATATTCGTAGAGTTATCAGACTGGCAAACAAAGAATCGTGAGCAAAATGGTAGCTTTGAATACCTGTAAAATTCAAAATGGTATTCGATATGCCTGAAATATGCAAGGAATTGCTGATACCAAAGAAATCATTGTGTTCAATATAGTGATTTCTTTAAAAGTTAATACGTACAATTTTCTGTATTACGTGTTGCAATTTTTTTATGTTCTTCGTCCTCAAAACGTGGCTGGCTCGTGATTATGAAAGCCCGATGCTGCGGATTTGATTTGAGTGAAAATGGCGCAAACCCCTTCCTCATTAAATGAACACATATACATAATTTTTATTCGTGACTGTAAGTTTCTCGTAAAATAGTAGCGTGAGTTTACATTATCTAGGTGGTGGGCAAGTTAAAATAATAATAAAAGTAAATTTTATACTACTTTGAGACGAGGCGAGTTGATAGGGTAAGCGGGAACAAGTAAGTACTCGACCAAGAAACCATCCCGGGCATTCACCTAGACTGATTTTTTAAATAGAAATTCGGGCCGAACAAGTCTAGTATCGAACCCGGGAGTCTTCCCTGGTGTTTACTTGTGCGTGCAGATATGAATTAAAGTTGGCTTTTGTGAGAAATAAAAAAAATAAGCTGCTGGAGTGACAAGCCTCCTCCCAGCGGTCATTGCGCTAGGGAAAAGTTCAATTCAACACCTGGTGCAGCCCGGCTGGCCGTGTGCGTGAGCTCAGATTACGACTGCAAGTGCCTCTCTTTTACTTCTGTAATGGGACTCGTGACCACTTCTTTAAGTATGCTTTTGTCTAAATAGGGTTTTAATGCGTCTATCAGTCTCGCCTGTAATTTGAATATTTCGGGCTGTGTGTGTGTGTGTGTGTGTGTGTGTGTGTGTGTGTGGGTGTCTGTGTTTGAAATATAAGCAAGCCGAGAATGATCGTTTTCCCCCTTGTTTCTTAGTTACACAGCATCACAAAGTATCTTTGGTTTCGACGGATTTAATAAAAAATTTCACATTTCATTTTCTAATACGAAAACAAAAACAAAGGTGGAATTCGAGCCAGAATTTATTTACAAAAAAAATTGTTCATAGAATTAATTGTTTACATTTGAAATGTAGATATTAATAAAACTCTAAAATTTCATGGTCTCCGTAATGCATTGGCTGCAACACGATCTAATATTTTCGCACTTGTGAAACCTTTCCTTATATGTATCTACGATGTTGAAGGGTGGTGAATTAGAGCTGTATGCGCGTGTCTTTGCTAGAATTCGTATTGTGGTATAAATCTGTATGGTGGGATAGCATATCGGAAATAAAACTATGTTTTAGCTCACGTAATTCATAAAGAGTGAATATTATTGACACCTGCTGGATTATAGGCCACACACATATTCATACACACATTTGCATGTCACTTTTTATTCGGCTAAAGTTACGTAGCAGTGTGTTAATACTCTGTGGGTGAGTGTGGCGATGTTTTACCTCGGATCAGATATATCTCTTAATGGAGCGAACGCGCACGATTGTATGAAAATACGGAAATTTGTTAGCTGAAGGTAACTGTTTTTTATGATTTTATACTTGTGGTGGGCGTACCTTTACGCTAGCGTCTCCTCACGGAATATAATTTTTTCGCTGCAAAACCTACTATGTGTGTATTATTTATAACCTGCCGACCAGCGGCATTATCCAGCACGATTCTTACATTTGAAAATCCGAGAGCGACCCCGCCGGTAATCAAGCCCGACATACCTAGATGAGAGGCAAATAGTCTAACCACTACACCACCGCAGCCACTATGAATTTCTGAGTTCAAGTATTGCTGAGACGTAATTTTTTTAACGATTTATAAATTGGCGACTTTTCTTTTTTAAAATACGAAAATTTGGCTTATGTTGTCTATCCACAGTTATGCTTCTTCCTTGTTTATTGTTGAGTTCATTGTCAGACTAGATCTTTATAATCTTTTGATTCTTTTATATGTCTGTTTATTTTGACTTACTGCAGTGTGTGGTTCGTTTGTGGTTTTGATATTTTCTTATTGTCATAGTTTTGCTGTCCTCGTTGATTCTGCGTCGCTCGTTGTCTCACTGGATCGATGTATCTTGTACCATATATGTGCTTATTTGTATTATCACATTTTTATTGCATGCGTGTTTCTTATCCATATATAGTGTACTTCGTTTTTTGGTTACTGTTTTCGTAGTCATTGTAGGCAATGGAGATTCAATGAATACTCGAGTTTATTTCCACCACATCATTGCCGTTAAAATTTAAAAAAAAAGGAAATTTTTTTAATGCGCTGTACTTGCATCCTGCAGTTGTCTCGCATCCAGTGAACAACGTGCTGCTTGCTCGATGACCTTGGCATTAACCATTCATGTCAAAGAGGTGCAGAAAATTAAACAAATTATACTATCCACAAGGAAGAACCTCTAAGTACTGGGCACTGGTGCCTTGCCGTGCAGAGTAACGACCTTAAGTATCAGTCATTTGGAACGTCATTTGTAACTTGTCTGCCGTCTTAGACACAGTGAGTAAACTGGCTAGGTTCCCGTAGTATTCGTGTTACACCTCTGCCATTAAACTTTGGTTCCTTTTCAGTTTTGTATTTTTCATTACATTTTACGCCTTGTTATCGATGAATGTATAGTTTGTTGACGGGTATTTGAGCAATTCTAAAATCAATCTTTGAAAACTTCACTGTTCCTACCTTTATATATTGTAATGGGCATACTGGCTGGAAAGCGCCCAGTAAATTTATCAACGACGGAAGAAGGGTAGTTTCATGCCTTAACTTTGATTTGAAAGTGTATGGTCAAAATTTGTGAATAGCGGAATGATTAATTTTGCATTGTGAAATTTAATGTACGTAAGTGTAAAAATTAGAAAATTTGTAAATATTAATTTTTCTTATAACTCTACAGTTTAATTTACCTGACTCATGAATATGGCGGCCATTCCTATAGCATGTTAATTTACCTATAGTGAAATAATACACAATGTGCATACAAGATGACCTTGAGCAGCGCTTTCCAAAGTGCCCAGCTTACCGTGAACAGCCTATACTGAAACAAATTTTCACCAAGTTCCAGCCATTTTTTTTTTGTTGCTACTGTCTTTACAACCCACCGCTTTGATAACTCGTGGCGGATAACGTAAAGAGGAAATCCTTCAAAGGGAAAGCTGTAACCAAATATATAAGGGAGAAGTTTCCACGTTTCCCAGCGGGGTTTTAGCGGAGCCAGAAGCCGGAGCTCTCGCGAACAAGCCAAGTTTTTTACGGCCTGTTCTCACCTCTCACCCCAGCGAGGCCTTGCGAAGCAGCTCCTGGTGATTAATGACGTGGATAGCCGTTGTTGATAAGCCCAGGCCCGTGTGACTGGCAGCCTCGCAATGCACTACTCACTTATAGCAGCTCCGAGGGTCGGTTAGGGGGTGGGCTGGGAGGTCATTAGCCTGCCCTGCTCTTAGCAAACAACGCCCCTCCTCCTCATTCACCTCCAAAACACCACCAACCGCCGCCGTCGAAAATTACGTAGTCATCAGCGGCGGAAGGTGTATTGCTGTGGCAAGTGCTTTTCACCCCCCCCCCCCCNCCCTCCTCAACACTCAGAGTGGAGAGTAAAAATTACCGACACATTTCCCGAAAACACGTACTACCATAAAGTGAACATGAAAAATTATCTTAATATCCTTTTTACCTTCCGAAACTTTATCATGATAGTAATCTGGTTGCTGAAGTATTGGAAAGGTTGTTCATCATATCAAGTGCTTTTAATAGCAATAAATAATAAAAAAAATTGTATTTGCTAAACGCTGTAAAACATGTAGACATTTCCTATGATATTGTAATTTCTAACAAGAAGCAAAAGAGAAAATAAAAATGTGTTTTCGTAGTTTTTGCGTATTAAATTTTTTACTCGAAAATTTGACTGGTTTTTGTAACATCCTAACTAATACTATAAATGCGAAAGTGTGTTTGTTTGTTTGTTAGTCCTTTTTTCACGTCGCAACGGAGCAACGAATCAACGTGATTTTTTGCACAAAGATATTTGGAGGGCCGGGAAGTGGCATGGGCTACTTTTATCTCGAGAAAATATCTCATTCCCTCGGGGAAATTCTTATTGGAAAATGAAAAAGTACACAAACGGAATAACAATGCAACCGAGCAACAGACGTAATTTCTTGCACAGAAATAGTTGGAGGGCTGAAAGGTGATATTAACTACTTTTTATCGCGAGATAATATCTCAAAAAATTTACAAACGATAATAGTGAATCAAGTCGGAAAAAAGTTTGCCGCTAGAGCGCACTCTTGCAATACACTGTCTAAACCGTTAAAAACCGAACAATATCATGTAGTAAAGAATTGTGTATGGTAATAAGACCTAAAAAAACTCTGCCTTTGCATATATCTATATATTACAGAGAAATACTAATAATGGTTTTTACCATTTTAATTCACTGAGACATTGAGTTTTATAATATGTATAGAGTATAGAAAATAAGCACTATGTAAAATTCAACTTTATTAAAAAAACCTTCCTAAACAATAATTATGTAGTCCACGCGAGCGGAGCCGCGGCTACAAAAAGTAGGATTACTATAAACCAACTCGCTTGCAGGAATAAGAAAAAAACTACGTAACGAGCTAATTTAAGACATGTCTGCAATAACAAAATGAAAAATTCTTGTATTTAAATAAACAAATATGAGAGCATTTTGCACAGTTCAACATATGAACGACGTTTCCTGAAATTTTAGAATCAAACAGTCTAGAATACATTAAAAAATAAATTATAAACTAAGCGTTTTAACAACCGTTATTTAATTTTTTCTTGGTTAACTGTGTATTTTGCAGAAACTTAACAAATGTGATGATAACATGTGATTATGCAAAACCGGTGAAATACATACTGATTAATTATTTGCTTGAAATAATACACCTTTTTTTCTAAAAGGTAAACATAGTTTGATACAAATATGCATGAATCAATAATTGTCCAGCACACGTTCTCAGTAGAGGTAAAGGTGGTATTGTAAACGTCTATTTAGATTTTTTTTCCTTTCATATAAATGCACTCTCAAGTATATACGCTTCAATTTTTTAATAAGACCAGTATAAAATTGTAGGTCATTTGAAATATCTGTTTTGTTCTAAAAATAAACAAAATCGTAAAACAAGTCATTTTGTGGGAATAACATTACATACTGGTAAAGCACCTAGTAAACTAAAAAGATAATGTATTCATACAAAAATGTTATTAATTTCATAAATATAACACAACATCTTATGAAAGTCAATGTACTTACTTGTTTATTTGCAAAAGTCACAAACCTATCGACGTCCTTTAGACCCAGCGCACTCATTATGCGCCCACATTTCGCAGAAAAAACACTGTGCCCACAGTTCCGGAATGGTGATCTGCCAAGAATAGACCTTCGCAAACAGGCACATTGCATCTTCTTGACCACGGTTTTCTACTCCGATTGCTGCTTCTAAATCAGATTCCCCAGAATCAGTGTCTGATTCGCATGATTCCGTATCGGGTACTTCTAGAACCCTTCTTTTGATAGTCTTTTTAAGTTAAGTTTGCTTATTAGTTATTAGTCATGGGGCAACATGTTGATATTAATTCTTGAGCTGTCCTTTTCCTTCGGCATGGTTCGACCTCTTTCTTACTTCCACAGTAGGTTTCAAAGCACCAAAACATTCTTGTGACGGTTCATGAAGTGGTCCAACCAAGCTCTCCCAAATACCCTTATTCTGAAAAAGGGTGATATCTCTCATCTTTTTTTTTTACACAGTTCGTATGCTATATTCCGAACATCTTGTCATCTAAGACCGTAACATTTCATACCATGGCAAGTAAATATTCGGCCAACTCTTTTCCAAGCTTTTTACCTATCAGAGGTTTTCTCCCTGATTTCATTAAAGCCGCTTCTTCAGAAGTTTATCTAGTCGGACAAACTTCTGATTGATTACTCTTGATACACAAAATATTTTCTATAATTTATTGAAAAAANCCCCCCCAGGCCATAATGTTTGTACAGCCTTCATTATATTTTCCTTTCCCCATGGATCCTTTTGGCATTTTTCTAGAGCCCTAATACTTTTCGTGGCATCTGAAATAAAATAATAAACCACACCAGCAATGAATATAATATGAGACCCTTTACATTAGGTGGCCCATATACTAACCACGGTTGGAGCACAGATAAGATAATACACTGAGGCGAAACGTCATGTTGGTTCCTTTGATGTATGCACACCCGTCCTCTTGTTGGCTGTGCGAATTTCTCAGAACGGGCCCTCTGCCTTATTAGCTACTGAATGTTGCGAAAGGTACCGCGTTGGATGCCGGCTATCAAGTAGGCTACCATACGCTGATCGCGAACGGCGTTCCAACATGTCGCTGACTAGTGTCATCATTTTGCTGGCGAGTGTGGCTGGAGATCGCGGTACGGGCAACGGTTTCACCTCTGTGCTCGTAAGTGCTCTGTAGCTGGCGGCTCATTTTGCGACCTTCGCAGTGTTGGAAATCAAATATATATAGCCATTCTTTGCTATGTGCAATATTACAGTACATAGTACTACGTACAGGAAAATACACTGAAGAGTAAAAAAAAAACTAGTATAGGCGTGCGTATGCAAATAACAGAGGTATAGAACCAGTCAGAGTAACGCGATGCGGTCCGCAGCTAGATCAGTTACTGCTGCTACAATGGCAGGTTATCAAGATTTAAGTGAGTTCGACAGTAGTGTTATAGTCGGCGATAACATTTGGATCTTCTCGTACGACCATTTCACGAGTGTACCGTGAATATCGGGTATCCGGTCAAATATCACAGCTTCGACATCGCTGCGGCCGGAAAAAGATCGTGAAAGAACGGGAAAAACGACGGCTGACGAGAATCACTAAACGTGACAGACGTGCAACCATTTCTCAAATTGGTGCAGATTGGATTTCTCTGCAGGATTCATGCTGTGAATTGCTTCCTGCATACCTTCAGACATTATTCTAGTCCATGCCACGTCATCTTGCGGCACTTCTGCGTGCTCTAGGAGGGGTGCGGGGCACTCGATATTAGGCAGGTGTGCCAGTTTTTTTTGCTCTTCAGTGTAATGTCTGAAACCTGCTTTGTCAAATGCAACAATGACTACGTATAGATTCTCATAAATAATTAGTGTAATAAAAAGCAAAACACTCGCCTGTCAAACACGAGGAGAAACAAAACGCACTGCCACTCAGGAATAACACACCCGTAACTGAGCCAGACCACTCTAGTGGCAAAAAATTGAACTAAAACCAATAGTTTTCGTCCCGGCCGCCATGATTAGTAAAATGTATGAAAGGATATTGAAAGGACTCATATTATCCACATGGCTCGCAATAAAACCTGTAATTATAGATGAGCTTGGAAAAAATGCTAAGCAAGTTTATATCATAGAGGGTTTTGAATATTATGAAGGGAATATATAATAAAACAAAATACTCTGAAACACTTTGCACAAGCTTCATGAGAAATAATTTAGTAAATGGTTTTAAATACTGTATCAAGATTTATTAAAGTGTATATTTGTATTTCTAAGTGTGCTGTAGGAATATAGCAAAGTAANTTTTAAATACTGTATCAAGATTTATTAAAGTGTATATTTGTATTTCTAAGTGTGCTGTAGGAATATAGCAAAGTAATATATCTGAACAAATAATGAATAGGCCTACAGCCTTAATAAATATAAGACAATTTCTATTGGAATATCTGTAGCTCTAATTTGAGACAATTAATTCATTTGGCAACAACTGACATAAGCATATTAACAGCACTAAACTAGATCCCATTGTTAATAGCGGGAGAAGTTGGCTGTTCCTAGGTTTCGATGTAGTCCCTACTGTGCATATGNTAAACTAGATCCCATTGTTAATAGCGGGAGAAGTTGGCTGTTCCTAGGTTTCGATGTAGTCCCTACTGTGCATATGTCAGAAAGTTTTCTTCTATTATTGGTTTTTAAGTATCTATGAAGCAACTTTCCCAGTTTTCTGGGCCAATGAAATGTCTGCACTCTTATTGCGGAACATTTATGATTGGTCTGCAAAGTTCCAAGCGTAGCCGAAAATGTGTTATTGCATCATAAAAGGATCAGGAAGGTACTGTATAGTACTTTAAGAATACAGAAGTGAAAGAGCCTCTTAAACTATACACGCAAACAATATGGCGCCAATGGTCAGCACCATGTCTGACCCTGTCCACCAATGAATACCTGATAGCCTACTCGCCAGCTAGTAGGCCAGCCAATGAGGAACGTGTAGTAACACTCAGTAGCTTTAACATACATAAGGCCAGTTTCCAGAGTGTCGCGTAGCCAATCAGATATTTTGTACCTCTACTTCAAAAGAACAACCATGCCATCTCGTCGACCTCCATGCCGTGAATAGAAAGGTGACTCTTATAATGAACTTATATCAGGCACATACAACAGATTCGTACTTGTAGGTACAGTTGTTACAAGGAAGCCGGTCAGACAGATTACAAATGGAACTGTTACTGAATATTTTTATAACGGTGATTGATCGATATTCTATGACGTAATGGCCGAGCCAGCCCCCAGAGAAGAGGAACCAGCAACAAGGACAAGACATATCCACTGAGGTGCATATTGGCAGAGATTCGACGAAGTGCTTTTGGATAACCTTCAACAGCACCAAGAAGAAACGCTGGAGGATCCAAATCAACATGCAAGTAATATAACTAAGCTAATTCAGGATACCTACAAAAAGACACCGTGAACATCTGTGACAGGAGTCCCACTAAACAGGTGGTGGGATCATGGTCTTGAAAGGCAAAACAATAATGGTAATATTTATTAGATCAAGGTTTAAAACTCTTCGAAACAGTGAAACAAGAGCAGCATCATTAGTAGTTTATCGAAAGGAAAGGAAAATAAATGCAATATGTTAAGGGAGAAAAATAAAGCATATTGAAGACGGTATTTTACCGAGAATTGCAATAACCCGTTCGGTCATGCATTAATTTGTCAGCCGGAGTGTTGCAATCACTTAATATTTCGATTTATACTGTATTTGTGCCTAGTGTACATTTTACAACCAGTGAACAGCATGTTGTGTGTTCAAAGACGTTTATAAACGAACATGGTAACTTTCAGAAATCAGGCTGCTCGTCAGGAACACTCTCAAGGCACTGGGCACTGATTCCTTGCTGTGTACTGCGCTGGTCATAAATATTCTTCATGNCTCGTCAGGAACACTCTCAAGGCACTGGGCACTGATTCCTTGCTGTGTACTGCGCTGGTCATAAATATTCTTCATGTGTAACATGTCCATACTTGTGTACACAGTGACGGAACGGGTTAGAAATCCATAGGGACTAATTTACACGATCTTAGCAAATAAATTTATAAAAAAAAGTAAACACCTACATATGCAGAAAGAATAAATATCGATTAATAAGAAAATGTAGAATAGATAGTGCGATCTCTGAGGGCAGTGGTAAAAATGAAGATTTAACACACCTACTGAAGGCGAAGTATGTGAGAGAACTGACAAAAACCCCAGCCACAGCTTAATTTACCAGAGACAAATTAGACAGAATAATAAACGACATCAACAATAAAGAGTCACCAGGAATAGATGTCACTGCACAGATCATCAAAAGAGTATACCCTCGACTGAAGTCAGAGATTATTGATTTAATAAATGACTGCTTGAAAAAATAAATCTTTCACGATTATTTGGCATAAGGGTGGAAGCAAAGACCCTACCGTGACAAGTTCTCACAGACCCTTAACTCCATTGTTAGTACTTGGAAAGGTACTGTAAAAGCTAATAAACACAGGCCTTCTCAGTTTCGTAGAATCAGCAGAAAGATTGCATAGGGAACAATATGGGTTCCAGAAGGGACGAGTCACTGAGAGAAAAGTCACTGTGATATCAAAAATTTGAAGACTTCAAGACAGACTTAACATTTCCGGAAAAAGGCTGCCATAACCTAATATGACAAGAAAACCACTATACAAACCTGAAGCTTGGAGCAGACCCATTTGCTAGGAAGTGACATGTATAAAATCGCTATAAAAACCTTGTAGTGGGAACAGGCCCACTGCACAGTTTGGGGTAATCTCAATGCAAATGGGATGTTATGTGAATAAACTAACATCAGAAGGGAACTGATGAGTGGGTAGCCTAGTTCCACACACTAATGGAACTAGAAGATTATTATTCAGACCCAGGCAACGAACAAAGACACGAATAATTGATGAACAGTGACCAAGGCATGATACAAAGAACACGGACCAGGAATATGCAGACTGAGACAACAGAAAATGGGAAACGAGACAGTAAAGACAATAATCCAGACAGATGGATCAAGCTGTAAGGGAGGAGGATCGGAAAGGAGTCCACAGGACCAACTCTTCGCTGCAGTAATAAGTCGGAAAGAAGGATTTACGGATAAAAAATACGTTGACTAGAATGGTGCTGCCATATAAGGCTTATATTTAGAATACAGTAGACAAATAGAAAATTACCCCAAAGCTGATAGAGATGTTAAGGCGGTAGGCATGATCAACCGCGACCGCTATCACCCTCCGTGCAACCTTACAGTAGAAATAAATTATCATATAGCGAGGTGATGGGATAGAAAATTAATCAAAAATAAATATGAAGTAAAAAAACAGATTGCTTATAACTGGCAACAGAAAAATTTAATTTTAAATGGTCAGAGAGTCAACCAAAGGCAAATAGAAAGGTCCATGGAAAAACAAGAACAAGAAATGGAAACACTTATACCCCCGCATTACCCAAAAAGGACACAAGTGTGGGGATGATAAGGAAGCATGACTGACCTTTGGCTGGACGTGTGTGTATCGCTCATAGTTTTGAAAGATATGTTGAATCAATAAACGTCCGCGATTTTCCTAGCGTATCTAACAATCACACCTGCTAATGTGACTGGTGTTTTCGGGAACCACCGCCTGCACTTCGTCAATGGCTTATTGTATTCCAATCAGAATACATCAGCTGCTTGCAGTATCAGTTCTGCCAGAGGCTTCCCTCGCACGCGAACTACTGGCAGTGGAGAGAATGGCGGGTTGTTGTGACGACGGCGTGCGATGTCTCCTCGGTGAAGACGACGACCGAGGAGGGTGGGCTGGCGGCAGACGCACTGGCACCCCCGACCAAGTCTGGTGAAATCAGCTCCGCCCGAAGACATGCCCGGCCCTCCGCCGTGCTTTTGTTGGACTAATTACCGCTGCTTTGTAAGGCCCGCGGTCGTAATTAGTCGCGCCACCGGTTCTCGCCCGGCTTAATCAACACGCTGGCGGCCGACATGAAAGGAGGCGATGGAGGGAGGGCGGAGTACATTGCTGGGATCTCGTGGACCTGCTTGCCTCATTGCTCCTCTTCTGAGGGGGGAACCCCCCCGTAGACACAGGCCGTGTAGAAAAGTTAACGCTAGATTCAGCTTTCATAGCATGACCGTAGTTAGCTCTACGAGTCTTTTAGGCTCCCCTGAAATAAAAACGTAACAGTCCTCAGAATATCACTCTTAACTGTTTGCTTGTTTGTCTTACTCTAAGTGTTAAGTTCATATTTTCTCTTCAGTACTAGAGATGCAGATAATTAAAAGAATACAAAAATAATATCTTGTACCACGAACGTCAGTAAAATGGCGTCACCGACCAGCAAGATGTAGGAACAACGTTACCCAATCAGTGCCTGATAACCAGCTTGGAAGCCCAACCAATGGGGGACCTTCCGCAGCATGCAAACGCCAATCAGACACAAGGTACTTTGCCAGTACCTCGCGTAGCCAGTCAAAGAATGGGTTTGCCTACAAGTGAACTGCCACCCCGTTTGGTATCTGTATACTGATCTAGTCTGTGCTAGATACCTAACAAATTCGCGAATTATTTTCTGGACAAGCTATACTTCAAATACCCATATGTTTTCGTGACGGTTGCTGTAGGTCCACAGTTTATTTGACATTTCCTGCAAAACTCTGAAGCAGTGATAGACAGCAAATGATTGTGGATTCTAGTCTGTAGGTCATAGAAAACGCGACTTTTTCCGGTTTGTAGTTAATGGTATTTTGTAGGGACACCAGATTTTCGCTAAAAGAGTTCTCGCTGGCTAGACTTCAATATCTTAAGGCTCCCACTTACCTGATGCTTGAACCATGTTGCAGAGTGTTTCAAATACACGTTTTCCCACAAAACTATTAAACTTTAGTCTAATTTGCTGATCTACAAAAAGAACAAACCACTTCAGACGAGGGTTGTTGAGTTCTTTCAAGACGTCACGCTCAATAGAACACCAGTTCAGAGCACTTACATAGCTAAAAACTCTTTTTTTTTTTTTTTTTTTTTTTCAAAGTTTTGGATGTTAAAATATACGCGTCAGATACATACAGAAGCAGTCAAGGGACCTGCCTTNAACAAACAACTTCAGACGAGGGTTGTTGAGTTCTTTCAAGACGTCACGCTCAATAGAACACCATTTCAGAGCACTTACATAGCTAAAAACGTTTTTTTTTTTTTCAAAGTTTTGGATGTTAAAATATACGCGTCAGATACATACAGAAGCAGTCAAGGGACCTGCCTTGAACATTGCTATAGAGTTTCCGCGGATAAAAGTATAGGGTCACCGCTCAAAGTCCCATATCTTGTACACGCAGCACGACGAGAACACTGCACGCAAGTTAAGAGCCTTGCTCTTGGTGACGATGGCTCACTTGATGCGCGTGGCAGAGTAGCCCTTATCGCTCCCAGGCTTCTCAGCCTCAAACGCGGAAATTCGCTTCAGGTAGGCGGTAACCTTAAGTGCGCATCTACAGTTTCTTTTGTTTATTGGTCACATGTCTTTGTGACAATACATTTCGAATTTGACTGAGGCAGTCATAAATAGGTTACTCTGGTCGAGAACTTCGTATGATTCGCTATCAGTCACCTGATACGAGCTGTAATAAAAATGAGGCAATCGTGAAAGTGCATCGTATCTGAAATGTTTTTAAACACAAATGCACAGGAAATTTTTTCGCAAATATTGTGTGTCCCAATGTGCCAGTGTAGCAATATTATGGTGTTGTCAATGTCCGCTTGGGACCAAACATTACACTCGTGACTCGAGGACTCAACACCCGTTTTGGGGAAGACACCTGTAGTCTTCAGAAGGACTGCAAACATTATCTAATCAGGTTATTCGGAGTCTGCCATGATCAAAATTATGGGTCTTCTTGTGCATACCGGCGAGAAGTAAAGTATATTTTCAGTTTTAATAATAATTAAACTACTGTTGCCTGTCACCAATTAAGTAAGTGTTTTTTCAGGAGACCATAGTACGTCTACCAAAGCCAAAGTTTCTTGCTCAGTACATAATCAGGGTTCTCATACCACCCCTACATTGTCCATATTTACTAAATCTATGTGGATGGTATTCTTAATTTTCTTTTAACCATTATTTAATTAATTTTAATAGCCTACAACTTCTCTTGGTCTTTGAAGTTAAGGAAATTTGGTTTTAACTCATTCACAATCAGTGATTTATGCAGTCAACTTATCGATAATCAGAATTATTTAGCGACGAAAGTGTATCAAATGTTTTGTTTTGTTTTCCGCCGCTGAGTGAAAAATGTTCCACGCGTCGTGTCCTCTTTTTGGTGGCTGCCTCTTAAAATATACTTGAGTTGTGAATGAGCTCTCCAGACCTGAATTGTCTTCCGACAGTTATCTTCACTATCAGTTCTCTTCCCAAGACCGATACATGCAGTGCCGTACCGTGCTTCAGCTAACCACGGCAATACCCGCCTTAACTTGGTGAGCATTTTAAATTACCAGCAAAAATCCTCTTTTCACATTTGTTAACTCCCGTAATTTATTTTCTGCGATATTTTCATGAAATATACTACTGAGAGATTTGTGATAATAAACTATAATACTTCTGTATTGTGTACAAGGTCTTTAATTCTACTACCCAAACTGCTTTAGACACCCATGAATGTTAATAGTTCAATAATGTTGTACTACAAGATCATGTTACTTCTTGACAAATTGAAGAAGAAAGTCCTCATCTCTTATGGCCAGGCTTCTTTAAACTATGCTTCTTAACATACATTTTTTTCAATTTACGTAGTAAAATAAAAACTGTCACCCATCTGCTTATTACACTACCTTGCTGGTAACTTCAGATAATTCAATAATGTGAATACTTATAATAATTGCAGCAAAGTCTACATATGTTGTCATTAATTACCTCGAAATAACTGCTCTGTCTTAGAAAACACTTATCAAATCGTTTTTGCCATTTTTTAAAGCCATCTTGAATATACTCTGTATCGAGTACGCAGTCTTCGCTACCTATTAAAGCTGTCTTTTCGAAATGTTTTCTTTTAGTGACAATTTTGACTTCGAGGAAGAACCAGAATTCGCACTCTACCATTTTGTCTAATAAGGTGGATAAGAACACAAGTATTTTACAGAAAATCTCGTATCAAAAGAGAAGTGCTGCACAGAACCTTGTCAGATTTTGCTCTGACTCACCTTTTGTTAATAGCGATAGTCTATTTTTTTTTACATTTAATTTTAATAAATGTTTAGATCATCAAAAATTTCCTGTCAATTTCAGGTGTTATCGAATCATTTTTCTTACTCTTTCTGCATTCTCTTGGGTTATCGTTGCTGATGGATATAGCGATCTCACCTCGATTTCATCCGTTGAATAGCAGGAACCAATTGTAAACTATCTTCAAAGTGCCATCATAAATATTTTTTATCAAGAGGATCGCTTGTTATGATCACAGTTCAAAAGAAAAACTACTCGTACCAAAGCGCAGGGAACGTTTTGTAGAACATAGAACTAATTCACAATAATTTGATGCTCATATTTGAAACATTCACAGCATCCGTTCTATGGCTTACAGATACATAGCCAGGATTTTCCGTGGGTTTTCCTGCTATCCCAGATATATGTGAGATTCTGGCAATCTTGTCATTCGACTTTAATTTGCCTTGCCAAGCAAGCTTGTCATATGTATGTGTGATTCATGGTTGGTTCAAGCCAAACGTATCATGACAGGAACATGCTTGCTTATGACATACTTATTAATGCCTTGAATTATGCATGCAGCTTGCCAAGTCAATCTTGCAGCAAGTTCTACTAATCGAGCTCGTTATTGGATGTTCACAGTTACTTCCAATCTTTCTGAAGTCCTGCTAACGTTTTATTCCTTGGATATTCCTCCGCCTCGTGGAAACAAAGCTTAGGCATTTAGGAAACAACCGAACACATAATACATAGGGTGATTTTTCAAAGGTTTAATTCAAAAAGTGTTAAGAAACCACGAATAGATCATACGATCTTGCCCCATGTAGTCAAGTGTGCTTTATTCAATCTTAGTTGAGAGTCGTTAGCTTGCACAGCAGGTTTTTCTGCAATCTTACAAGCTTTTCATGACAAGCTTCAGTCAATCTTGTATCAAACCAATTGTGGTTTAGGGAATGGTGTTATCTTCAAAACATGATGTTTCGTGTTCGAATCGCGGACAAGGCAAGGATGTTTTGCCTTTATATTATATTTTTGGTTAGTTTACTAAGTAAACAACCCATGATACACCTAACGACATAACGTGAGGACATAAACAAACAGCGGACAGATGATGCATTTATTTGTGGAAGATAACCTGGTAGGAAAGCAAAACAAGAAGGAAGCAAGACGAACGAGAAAGCCCATTGCAAAGGCTACAAAGAAGGAAAGCGGAAAGAAGATAATTTACTAGTGGTAGAAGAGTGTGGGAAGAGCGGACGTTAGCTCAACGTGTAGAGGGTTGCTCTAGAAACGTGTGTTCCCCAGCGGTAAGAAGTGCAAAACAAGCAGAAGTGCAGCGTCCTCACGGCAAGTGTGTCACACACTTCGGAATAGGAGTACAGTGCGAACCCTAACAATCACGCTCACTCTTGTCTTTCGCGCATTAGGGCGATTATTCACGATCTCTTTATAGGCTGGTCACATTTATGTGAGCATTTTTGAAATCAACCTTTGAAAAATTTCACATCCTCTGCCTGCGTATATTTCAACAAGCACACTGAATGGCAAACACCCAATAAAGTTGTTAACAACTGTGAGAAATTAGTTCCATGTCTTAATGTTGAATGAACCCCTTAACGTATTATCCCGAGTATACACTGTTAGAAATTTCTTTATATTTAAGGAAAATTTTATGGAGATATAGAGTTAATTTACGTCCGTAATGACGAATAATGGAAATGAGTTACGTAAATATAAAATACGGAAGCTCTACGTATTATCATGGCTTCGGGTTTTGAGACACGAACAATGCTGATGATACCTACAGCGTATAAAATCCCATCTTCACAATACTGCTTATTGTAAAATAGTAGCAGGTGAGTGGCGAACCACTCATAGAGTACCAGTTCGTTTATTCTTGTTAAAATTTGGCTACAGGACAAAACCTTCTGTATACGCAGTGAAACACCCACATAACGAAAATAAAACGGTTTTTATCCCTTTTTATTAAGAACAGATTTCAAGAAACAAACTTGGAAGTTTATGGACACGTTTCGTGAATTCACGGAGAGTTACGTTAAATTTGCATAGAGAATATTGTAAAAAACAAAAGAGTCCGTAATTTGACGCAGATGTCTGGATAATTTTTAACCAGTATTTTCCATTATTTTACAAACATTTTTTCTAACAGTGTACTCGTTCACGTAAGACATATTGCAAAATAGGTAAAGTTATGGTCGGTGATGTACACGGTAAGAAGCTAGCGCCAATAGAGGCAGCGTATTTTTCCTGGTATTCCATTGTATTGGTTGTTAGAAAGAATTCGTATACACAAAAAAATCCTTCCAATTTTTTCTTTACGGCAAAGAAAACCATTTCTTTGAGACTGCTTTGTTTACAGTAACACAATATTGCTTTAATTCAAAGAGAAGAAGATACGGAAGCATATGTTTGTTGTAAAAAATTTTCTTTATACGTTTTTGTTTTATGACAATTTAACCTTTCTTTACCGCAAAAAAATAAACACTCTTTGATGCTTTTGTTAACAGTAGAAAAAGATAACTTCGTATCAAATGTACCATTTTGGCAATATTACATTTATTCTGTAGTAAATTGTAGTTTTCAGTACGTGGCCGTTGTCCAACCGCAAACATCCCTAAAACAATATATACCGCAGTTACGTAACTGCAACTGACCAAATGTATAGTCCTCTTGCAGATTCTTTATGTCTTTCTGTTGTTGCAGTAATTATACAAATCGCTAACCTCAGTTCTTCATGTTACTACATGACATAACGTACTTATCAAAAGTAATCTGAACGCAATATTAAAAAGTCGTGTGGTAAAGATCATGGGGCTAGTTGCCCGAAGGATACGTGCTCGGGTCTCCGAGCCGCCCTCCATTGAATGAATATAATTTTTAATAATTTTTACTTGTCTCTTACATAATTATTATGATCGTTGCTTTGAACACAACTTTTTTTTACAGTGTAACTGGCATTACCGCAAATACGATTGTTGAACTATCGTAACTATAATGCAAGGTTATCATAGTCATAAATACATAGACCAAACAAAAATTATGTTTGCGGCAAACCTATTTTCAGTGGTTCATTAAAAAAAATTTTCTTTGCGATAACAAATTATGTGTTGCAGCAAAGAAAGTGTTTTTGCAGTTTAAGTACTCGTTGGATCAAAAATCTCCTCTTGTACAACACCTGGACCGAAACATTTATGTGTAAGTTAAGAGGTTAAAAGACTTATGTAAACATTTGTGATTACGGCAATTATTAGTTTTGCTTTCTAGTTATAAATTTATAATTTCAAAGTTTCACGTGACCGAGGCATGAATAAAGTGAGAAAGCCCATGGAAATATTAATTTTCCTACCAGTAGATGTTAAGCAGGGCTTTTTAAAAGTGTTAAGACTACTCTGAATAGCCTTTGGTTTGTCATGTTGAGTAATGTCACGTAAAACTGATACTTTAGCTTCTTCGCGCATGTATAACAATGTACAAACTTTAGACGTTGAAACAAAATAAAATTGGATTGGAATTGTAATATTATCAGCATAACGTTATGCCACAGTCGGGACCAATAAAAATGTGTCTATGTTGTATTTTTGTAAGCAGCTGTTTATGTGGCATCGGGACAATACACAGAGACTCACAAATGTATCATGTCTCCCGCTACGTGAGGGACCTACCACATTGGATTCCGTTTTCTGCCGTGTACGGTGCACATAATTAAATCAACTTCTGTGCAACGTCCAATATACAGAATGGGGCATAATTCTACCTACAATCTTCGTGACAGACTGTGGTCGGCTTGCCGTCTGGTTAGTTGATCTCTGGGAGCTGATTGGTGGACGACGTTCCGCCATATTGGGGACCGGTGAGGCCATTTTGGTGGAGTGCGTGGCGGGGGTTCTCAATACACAACACTATTTCACCTCCGTATTATTAAGTACTCTGTGGTAATATAATAAAAATTTTGAAAACAATTTTCTACTCTTGAACTTAACATTACGTAAAATTAAATTGGGGATATTCAATAAAACTGAAAACCAACACTTAAACAGAACTAGCGAACTTGAAGCTAATGGTGTGAATGGCGGTGCTCGGAAAAAACGGTTGCGCCAGTTTCCCTTTAATAAAACACTGCTCTCCAAATACTTCTGTTAATAGCAAACAGTTTTTTCGCGTTTCATGGAAAGCCATTTCCATCTCCATTTTGCCCCTCCCCCCTTTTACACCTCTTCATACTAAGACCATTTTACCGTCAACTGTCACGAACAGTGGGCATTGCAATGTGCGGTATTCCACAAGCAGGGTATTTTTTTATTCTCTCGGGAAAATATTTGAAGCGGAGAAACGGTTATGGCATAGTTCTCTGACGTTGCGCTGTTGAAGTTAGAGAGGGGTGAAGGGGGGAAGTTGAGGTTTGGGCAGCTGTGTGCATGACGGTGCACATACATCTATAGTTTGTATAAAAAGCACTGCGTGTTCCTGATGTTCGGATGGCATGTGGCGAGCATCGCTATAGTTATAAGCGGACGTCCAAGATAAAATTCAGACTACATTATGTTCTGAATTTTTTAAGCAAATCTTGCAGGGACGGAGCTGTTGGCTATGTAAAATATACCTTATCGCATTCCAGCCTTGCGTCAAGCTATCGCGTTATAAAATTTTGCTGACCGTAATTTCGCAAGTGCTAGACCGGTGTATTGACGTGAGTACATCTTTAAAGCCAGACCAACGCGTCGGGTTACAGGATGGAAACAGCGATTCAATATTTGCAGGGAGATCCATTCCGACGCTGTAACTTCCTGACTTATAACACGATTGTTATAAACGTGGTCTCGTTCTATCTCGTATACAACTACGATGCGGGAATGATCTTGAGTTGACGAAGATCGTGCGCCATACGCGGGTGGAGACTTGCGGCGACTGGCGGGAATTTTGGGCGTGGGAGAACATTTTCGGGCAGTACATCTCGCTCCTCCGAAGTGCTGGCGCGCTGATTGTTGTGCCAAACGAAAGGTCTCNGAGAACATTTTCGGGCAGTACATCTCGCTCCTCCGAAGTGCTGGCGCGCTGATTGTTGTGCCAAACGAAAGGTCTCTTATAGATATCTTGATTTGAGCCATAAAATCAAAGTATCTGTTTCATTACTTTTATTTAATTCCCAAATATAAGAGAAAATATTAACCCGCTAAAACGCAGACGTAGACACGTAAAACCCAAAACCATGACCTTGATGCACCCCTCACCCCCTAAATTTTTTTGGCAAAATTCGGATTACACANACACGTAAAACCCAAAACCATGACCTTGATGCACCCCTCACCCCCTAAATTTTTTTGGCAAAATTCGGATTACACATTAGATTACATACTGCATACACAACGCAGCCGGTTGTTTTTCTTTACACTGTTGACTCTAGGGAAATCCCTTTTCACATTTCATTCAACCCCTCAAAATCCGGTAATTTGTTCATCTTATGTAATAGTAAAATTTCCATGAGCTTAATCACTTTATTCATTCGCCAGTCACGTGAAACGGCAAAATTGTTAGACATGTAAATATTTTTTTAAGATGGGTAATTCTTTTTAGTAATAAAGGAACATAAAGTAGAGGGAATCATTTCATTTTTCATAAATGTTTATCTTACACTTCCAATTCAACATCAAAAGAGGGAACTACTTTACCTCCGGCGTTACCAACCTTACCAGGTGCACGCATATCACTGTGCCCATTGAAATGCCTGCAGGTAAGGACAGTGACATGTCTCAAAGGTATATTTCAAAAGTGCTCAACTAATCGTGACCAACTTATAAATATGTCCATGTCATTGTTTGATCACTTTATTTCAACAGTTCTTCTGACAAATCGTAAAGCAGCGTTCGTGACATGTGCGAAAGAGTATAAGTAGAGACGATGCTGTTCATCTAACCGAGAGTGAGTGAAAAGAGTGAGAGAATGAAGAGATTTGGGCGACTCTCAACAGCGAGGTATTGAGAGCTGATGAGGGTTATTNGAGTGAAAAGAGTGAGAGAATGAAGAGATTTGGGCGACTCTCAACAGCGAGGTATTGAGAGCTGATGAGGGTTATTAAGGTTAGACTGGAGCAGCGCTGGAAGGAAAGTGCGGCCGGAAGACCCCCGAGAAAACCCGCCAACCAGTGACATCGTCTGGCACTGTTCCCACTAGCGAAAATCCGGGAGTGACCCCGCCGGGAATCGAACCCGGTTCGCCCAGATGGGAGGCGAGTAGTCTAACTACTATACCACCGTGGCCCCACCAGTTCCAAGTTGGTGATCGAACAGTCCCCGCTTTATGTCGGCACATATCCGCTCTCGATATACTCCACTGCCACCTCGGTTACTCCACGTGCGCAGATAACTCTCTTTGCCGTCCTTGACTTGACGTGTTGTTCAACTTCTCCACCAGTTTTTTGACGTTGCGCATTTTCACATGCACTACGCCTGTTTAGGCTGTTGGCAGTTAACTGAGCACGTTCAAAAGCCCTGCTTAACACTTTGCACTCTGTACATGTTCACTATCATTGACGATGGGATAGGTTTCCGCCACTTCCTCAATTCTGGGAACGACATTTATGTTTGTCTCTACTTTCCCACTTGCCACCGTCCTATTGGTCCACACCACATTTAGCATGCTTGCTGTACTGAATAAAGTATATTAGTGGTATAGTTATAAAGTGCCGAGTTGATTGTCCCTCTATCAAGCATCAATTTAAATGTACATTGTTGACGTTACTTGTTGCTGCGAAGGAATTTTATTTCAAGATCCTGACAATCTCTAACGAAACAATGAAACTCATCCACGTGAATTCAGAGGACCGCCAGATGTATTTATTAATGTAGATCCATCAGGATTCCGCAACCAGAAAATTAGGTAACGGCCCTCCATTGCTCACACACACGGCCTTCACGTGCTCTCGTGAACGTCCCCAGGGAACGTACGCATCCACACACGTGCGGGTTGTGAACGCAGCCTAATTAGCGACTGCGGAACTGGCGTTTTACGGCGACAATCCCGCGCGTGTCTGCTGCTTGCATTACCCGACGTAGATGTCACCTCTTCTCCTCCGAGAGCAGACTCCTGGTTTCTCGTCTTGGATTTCATATCGCGTCGTCTGGAAAACTTGCACGTTTACATCGACCCCTGCGGCACCCCCAGCCAGCCTCTCGTCGAGGCAGCCCTTTCATTCCGCTGCTCCGCCGAGCTGGGCTCGCCACGACACGCAAACCTCCGCCGTCAAACCTCCTACTCTCCTTCTGTCTCCCGCGCCCGCTGTAATTTGCGCCTTTCCTTCCCCACCGCTCTCCAATTACTTATTCCCTCATCTCTCCCTCACACACACTCTCTCTCTCTCTCTCTCTCTCCCCGGTCTCCCGTCTTCTTCATTTCTTCCTCGTTACGTAGTCATTGCCGTCTGCGTGTGAACCTCCTCCCCCACACTTCCTCAACCCGTGCCATCGCACGCAAATTCTCTCGCCGAAGCATTCAGAACGGAACAAAACGGGATGATTGGGTTTCTGCCGCGTGAAGGGATTCAACTGCGCCTTTCCTCGCGTTAAGAAATTTGTTAGGTGGTGTTGTCTTGAAAGAAACAGGACCTCGCATTCTTTCTCTTTCATGTTTGCGCGCGTTCCGTATTTGCAGAGTGTCCTCGAGGGATTGAGTTCTCGGTGTCGGATGCACGCGAAGGAGTCTGTATCGTGTTCGGGGACATTTCTCTACGAGCTGCGACGTGCTTTGTGTATTTTGTATGGGAAATTGGCGAGAACAAACGAGCAGTCTGCTTAGTAATGAACAGGCTCCGTATCTCCGACGACGGGAGTTCCCGTTTTCTTAGATTTCTAGTAAAGTGAAGAAGTTTGTGACTCGTTCAACGTCTTGTTACAGAATAGTTAAGTATACGGCAGATGAGTGGTGTTTCGGTTATATTGGGTAAAAGTGGCTATTTCACTTCTGTATACTTAACTAATCTTGTCAGGCAGCGTGGAGGAGTCGTCTTGACCGACTGTAAACCATGACACCCTGCATCCCCTAGCTTTCACCAACCATCAGTTTATAGTAGGGAGTCCTTTATATAGTCTATTCGCGGTTTCTTCACACTTTTTGAAACAAACTTTTGAAAAATTAGGCCATGGATGACGTGTTTTGTGTATCCGGAATAAGCCATGAATCACAACCGTTTTATAGTTGCGTTAATATAAAAGTACCTTATTTTGGGTTAAACTGAACCGTACTATAAATTATAATATTAAATTAATAATTAATGTGAATAATAACATCCAGAAAAAAGGTGTGTTGGTGATGCCCAGTATGATACATTTCATATGCAAAATATTATTAAAGTGAGTGCGCACGAATGCGGTGCGTTGTCCATTGGTTGTAATTGTCTAAACTCGGTTAAGCTTTGTTTGCATGATGCGGAGGAATATCTTGAAAGTATAACTTTAGCAGAGCTTCAGGGAAGTTGGAAGTAACCGTGAATGGGCTATATGCATGTACGTATGCATATAAAATCATACATCGAAGAATAAATCGCGTAAGCTCACTATTTAGCTTATTTCTATTTTATGTATGTTGCTTTTAAGTTTCATATAAGCTACTTTATAATTTTATAGTAGACATTAAGTTTTTTTTTTCTTTTTTCAAAAATAAGTCCTGTGTTTTATTTTGTAAAGTGGTTAAGAGTAAGAGAAGGTGATAATACCTTAACTTCAAAACAAAAAATAAATACGTTTTATTATTATAAAATTAATTTTCTTGTGGCCCCCAGTCAGTGCCAGCCTGTACGAGTATGGCATAGGAGCGGTATTATTGTAGCCACAATCACTCTCGCTGAGTATTTATTGCCAGGTACATGTGAACATGCAAGGGTAACCATCTGCCATGGCTTCCCGCTCCAATACCAGTTGCTAGATGGCAGATCCGGCGTCTACGGTCATCTATCTCCAACAGCGGGTGGAAGGGCCCTAGCTTAACCTTTTCAGTCACAGGTAAAATTATTTTAAAGCGTTGCTAAAGTTTTGCAACAAACACATTTTTGTTCGGACTTTACAAGCATCAGTTTGTCGTTCTGCCACATAGCACTTAAGAATACAGGGGTGAAGCAGCCACTTATTCCGCGAACTCCAGCTGCACACGCCAGCAAAATGGCGCCACTAGCCAGCGAAGTTTCCGAACGTCGTTTGCCAATCAGCGCCTGGTAACTTACTTGACAACCACTAGCCCAGCCAATAGGGAGCCATCCACAACACGCTGCAGCCAGTCAGACACAAGGCCCACTCACACAGCGTCGTGCAGCCTATCAGAGAATGCGTTCACCCACATCAAAGGAGCCGCCACGTCACTAAGTTCTCGGCACTTGTATACTCTGTGCCTCTGGTCGGAACCAATAAGACGTGGCTGTGTTTGATGTTATTGGCAGCAGATGTTTATGAGACCGCGGAATACACTCTCAACAACGAATGATGTGTCCCACCAGTGAGGCAACCTTCATATTGGACGATGTTTTCTACTGTGTACACTGCAGAACATTACACCGAGAAAAATGTTTTGTTGAATCGAACCAAGTTTATTTGGCGCGTCCAAATTAACTGTTTTTATAAGGGCAATGAAAGATTACGTTGCTTTTAAACCACTTATTTTGATGTTCTTATTTGGTTGCCCCAAACAATTATTTGGTTGGTAAAACCAAAGATTTGTTTGACTCTACGTACATTAAACAGTTTCTGTTAATAGAAAAAAATTGGAACTTGTGCTGAGATTCGAACCTACTCTGTTTACGTCCGTGCGCAACGGACTAGCAACCTCAGCTTAAGTGACTATGTATAAAATTGGAACGTTGTTAAATAAATACAATTCAAATACTGGACAACTAGCGCAAATAAATATTTCAAGTCTTACAGGTTTACTTATTAGTTTCTTGCTTATCTGGCTTTATTGCAATAATTCTACTGTTATTAAGCATCATTAGACACACTAACCAACACTCTTACTATCCTAATTGTTACAAAAATACAAACAAAATATATTTATCTGTGATTTCGAACCATAGCAATGAAATGAGCAGTCAAACAAATACACAGTTGATTCAACAAAATATTTGTTGAGAGTGTAATTTATTTTGGCCCAACACCGAGGTTTTGTTTGTTCAAACACGTATTTTTTGTTGCTTTTCAAGTTTCGTTTACTCAACAAAATTTTTTATTGGGAAAACTGATTATACATATGACCCTATAAAAACAAATATTTTGTTGGCCTTTCCCTTAGGGTAAATTGACCTCCCGTGCAACGACCGATATACACGAGACAGATAATGAAAGGGTTGAAACTTTAGGCTAATCCTAGGAACACTTCTACGTTCCCTATCCCGCGAGTATATGCCTGTCGTCAGTGTCCTGGCATATTACTACTCAGATATACTCCCGATTCGGTACGAAGCAAGCGATCCTCCGAACCCCCGCTTCCCTTTGAAACTTCTTCGCGTTACAAATTGTATACGTATCGGGGCCCGAAGGTAATATTTGGCTGGCACTATACACTGGGAGAGATCAGAGAGGCTCTTAGCATCGAGATCACGAGAGCCGATGAGAGTACAAAGAGGGAGAAATGGGAGACCCCGAGAAAACCCNTCCCGCGAGTATATGCCTGTCGTCAGTGTCCTGGCATATTACTCCTCAGATATACTCCCGATTCGGTACGAAGCAAGCGATCCTCCGAACCCCCGCTACCTCTTTGAAACTTCTTCGCGTTACAAATTGTACACGTATCGGGGCCCGAAGGTAATATTTGGCTGGCACTATACACTGCGAGAGATCTGAGAGGCTCTTAGCATCGAGATCACGAGAGCCGATGAGAGTACAAAGAGGGAGAAATGGGAGACCCCGAGAAAACCCGCCGACCAGCGGCATCGTCCGGCACGATTCCCACGTGCGAAAACCTGGGAGCACTCTGGTAGCTAAACTGCGTGCGGCCGGGTGTAGAGGACTGTGGCGCGAAATGCTAGGATCTCTACTTACGTCATTTCTCATATCAGCGATTAAATTATATTCGCAAAAGTTAAAAAAAAAAATGTAAAAATGTTAAAGTAAACAGAAGCGCGGGTTTCTTTGGAACTCTAGTGGTCAAACCCACGACTCTTGACAGTCGTGCGGACAGCTGATGAACCACAGTTGGCGGAAAGCGAAAGCTACACAGTGCGACTGCGTTGGAAACAAAATTGTGTAAACCGAACTGAGAATGTTTTACATATACAAAATACTTTGTTTCGAACCTCCTGCATTTGTACTTGTGCAAAAATAGGATTTGTACAATTACAGAAAAAGTTTTGCAGTTACAGTGACACTTGTAACTTGTAAAAACTTATTTGGCAAAAAATGTTTGTAAGATTACAAAATAAGTAGTGTGTAGTAAGTAGTGCGTTGGGCGACCCCGGCCGGCGAGGCGGTAACGAGTATCACGGCCGAGGATGCAGTTCGACGAACCACCATCATTGATCGCAGGGGTGGTTCCTCCGGCACTGGAGCTCTGCCAGGCCGTGTTCTGGCCGGCAGCCAACCACCAGGCACTTACCTCTGCTAGTGCCTCTGCCAGGGGTGTACAACCGCCGCCTGGGAGGGGGGGGGGACTCCTTCACGCCTACTGCACACCGGGAGTGCAGTGCAGTGATGAGGGTGAAGCGCAAATAATGCAAGGTCGGGGGTAATTGGAGATCCCCGAGAAAACACGCTTACCAGTGGCATCGTCCGGCTGAATTCCCACGTGCGAAAATCCGAGAGTGACCCCGTCGAGAATCGAACTCGGTTCGTCTTGGTGGGGGGCGAGTACTCTGACCACTACACCATCGTGGCTTAATTTAATAAGAAGGATTCGATTGATCGGTTCTGAATAAATACTCCCAATAATATAATTTTTTTTCTTCCAAAAAAGCATAACACTAATGTGATTTGCGCTTTTAAAATATCACCGAAAATGAATTATTGTTGCTATATTGAAGTTAAGGAAAACTATGACGTAACCAGCGCACTTCTCACGGATTCTCTGTTAGGTTTAACATATGCAATTTTACATATAAGTAAGTCATTTCAGAATTTAGCATTTCAAAAAACAATGGAATAAAATAAATCATTTTGCATATAAATATAACAAATTTCAATTGATTCCAAAAAATCGATTAACCCTGATGAAATAATTTATTACCATAATAATCTAATTATAATAGAACATCTCTCTAGCAACTGCAGTCGCTTTTTGGGAGACAGCCACGCAGGCACCAGAAATAAGGAAGGGGGCCGCAGGCATGCCACCTTGCGAATAATTATAATGTTTCACCAAATAAGGCCACGATAGTGGCATGTTGAGCATGTTTATGGCCTGTCATATGCACAGTAATTCCGTGGCCGGTGTTTCGGACGTCTTCGTTGAGAGTTATCTGATTTGCCAAAGTTCCTGCGCTTCTCGTTTGTGAATGATTAATGCTGGTAGGACCGAGCACGCAACACTTTGTCCACTAAATGCGAGAAGCACTCTCGACACAAGTACGGCGTGTTATGATATAATTCCTACGGCGTGTTATGATCTGACTCCTACTGGAATGAGAACGAAGAAGAGATACATACAAGTCGTATAGGAAGTTTACAACAGGGAAGTAGTTCATATAAAAAGGTCAGGCAAATTATATATCTAACAATTCTAACAGAAGTAATCAGTAATACAGAAATGCAAGCTATAATGCCAAAGGAAGAAGGGAAGAATGATAGGTTCATATTAGAGTAGGGTGAACAGGACTTAGTGAGGAACTCACCCGGTCTCGCACTCCGGACACTCTGCCCAGATCGCCACCGGCTCCTCGTCTGGACGCTGTTCACTCCCCTGGACACTCGCCGACTGTGACGATCTCCCTCGCAGTCCAGACAACACTTCGCGCCCCTCCACGTGTCTGTGTTTTCGTAATGGTATCTGATTGGTTCCCGTTGTGCACTGGAGGCGGAGTCTGCTTATATTTTGTTGAGAGTCTAGGCTGGAAAGTCCTAATGTCTGCTGGACCCACGTGTTCTGTTGTGCTCTTCATTTTATTATTGATGTTTCAGTTTCGTAAAATTGCCTGTAACCTCCTTCACAGGTGTTGTTCCGACAGGTTGTGCACAACGTGGCCGGGTATAACAAGACCCCCATTGAAATACTTCACTTAGTGCAACACCTCAGCTTGTAAATAAACTCGGGACTGAACGGGTTAATCCTTTCAGTCACTTATAAATGTGTGTGTGTTTGAGCTTTGTAATGGACAAATGTTTCATTTAGAACTGTGTGGTTATCAGTATAAAGTTATGCCATACGTCGGGACCAATAAATATGTTTTTATGTTATTTTTATTTGCAGCCGCCGTTTGTGATACTACGGAAAACAGTCTCAACAACGAATGCAGTCTCTCATCATGCAAAGAACTTACCAAATAAATCCACGAGTCTCCTGTGCAACATACCATACACCGTATTGACCCAAATATAAGTCGGATCGCATATAAATCAAATAATGTTTTTTCAGTGATGAAATCTTGGAAAGCATAACTGAGTAGAAAAATAAGTAATATGAAACTAAATTATATTTAGTTTTCAAAAAAATGTTGGCAAGTGGGTTAGTAACATATTAGATTATTTAAAAAAAATTTCCTTGGAAAATTATGGTCTAATAGCATTCACAAACAATGCTGTCTGTCATATAAGTTCAAAATACGTCTCATTTTATTACGCACTTAATAAACATTTTGGTCCTTGTGTTTTGTTTCAAATTCTCATAAGTATATGCTATTAATGGTAAAGTTAACACTTTTCAAAGCCCTCTCATTTGGAATAATAGTCAATAAATATATTTTATTTTAGTCTTAGACGTTAACTTCAGAGTGCGGTGGAATATACACACTATGTTTATTACTTACATGACTGTATTTTTTTAAAAGGAAGTTAAAGGATAAGAAATGGCTGAAAGGAGAAAAGAAACTAGGGCCTCAAAAGTGCTCATTTTACCGTGAAGAGCCTGTACATTTCCCTTTTTAATTTTTCACTAGCACTTTCCCCACTAGTGGTTGTGTCTATCTCGCTTGTAGAATGATCTTCATTCTCCCACACGACGACATCTTCTGTGCCACCCATGACATTTGTCGCAGAGTACTTCTTGAAACCCTTGACATTGGAATCACGGCTGAAAATCATCCAAGCTGTTGACCCACTCAACAAGTTGTGTCACTTAATGGCTTCTTAAGTTTTCCCAGCGGTTTAAATGAATATCTACCACAAAATATCCATTCTGAATACTGTAGACGAAGGTGTTCTTTAAATGGTTTATTGAGCACGACATCTAAAACTTGAAGTGGTATAGGACACCATAACTGAAAACGTTGAGGGAGTCGCGGTGGTGTAGTGGCTAGACTGCTCTCCCCCCACCAAGGCGAACCGGGTTCTATACACGGTGGGGTCGCTCCCGGATTTTCGCGTATGGGAATCGTGCCGGACAATGCCGCTGTTCGGCGGGTTTTCTCTGGGATCCCCCCCCCCGCTCTTCATTCTTGGACTGCTTTCAAGACCTCGATTTTAAGAGCCTCTCTCCACTCCACTGGATGTAAAATCAGCATTGCCATGGGCGTTATGGCATTATTTATACATGTGTCGGTCAAGTGAAACTCTAAAATTATTGTATGCGTCTTGTTCCTGATCATCACCGTGACAGATGAGTGAAAAGACGGATAATAGAATTACATAACCCTCCGCCCCCAATTTCTCAAGGTAAACAAACCAAAGGCCTAAGCATATTACAGCAAAATGTAAACTCAACGAAGAGGTTTTAATAAGTACCTTAAAACACATAATACAAATAACATGGTGCTGCATGAAAATAAAAAAATAGGACTTACGTACAGTATAAATAATTAAATTTTCATTTAAATATGTGCGAGAACAAACATATATAAAATAAAATTCAGTAAAGTGCATAAATATTTAATATTTAATTTGTTCTTCTCTCTGACGGTTAAGAGCTGTTGACGTTTAAACGGGTGACGTATAATCGACGTTCTACTGTGTTTGACTAATTTGGTAAATTTTACACCTATGGGCATTATAAAAAACAGAAAGCAAAATAAATAGTTTTAGTATTTACAAATATTTACCTAACAATTTTTAATTCGACATTAAAATTCGTAACTACCAGCTCCGTCATTACCAACTTTACTGGGTGCATGTCAGTTAGTGATTCCGTTAAAATACGTGCAGGTAGGCGCAATGACATTTTTCCTAAATTTATTTCAAAAGTGTTTTTGTCAACCGTGAACAGCCTCTAATGACGGCTATGATACAAGTATTTTCTATCAAAGTGAGTCAGCGAAAAGAGACGCGTATGTTCCAAATGGGCACAATTGTATGCACCAAACGTTCAGGTATACCAAAGCAACTAAAAAATAATCAGGATTGATAATTGTGTCTTTACAATTTTCAAATGAAACTAAAAAATTNAATCAGGATTGATAATTGTGTCTTTACAATTTTCAAATGAAACTAAAAAATTACCCCATGTATCACGTACTTGATTGTTTTATAAATATGTCATGTATCACAGGTGTTTTATACTTTTGTTAATAACAGAATATAATTTTGCTTTGTTATATTGAAATGTTTTTTACATTATATTTTTTAATTATAATATTTTATTTTNATAACAGAATATAATTTTGCTTTGTTATATTGAAATGTTTTTTACATTATATTTTTTAATTATAATATTTTATTTTTAGGTGTGTTGGTAATGCCTAGTAAAAAATATTTCACATGCAAAATATGATTAAACTGGTTGCACACAAATGCGGTGCGTTGCTCTTTGGTGTCATTTTCTAGAATTGGCGAAGAAATAACCTGAACGTAGAAATTTAACAGGGTTTTAGAAATGTTAGTAGTAACCTTGAATGGACTATAATATTGTATTTTCAGTACGATCGATCCACAACTTCAGTATGCCAGTCTTTAACAGTGTGACGGTGCTGAAACACCGTACATCATATTTAATTATTCTAAGCCGCAAATGATACGTCCTGCATGGGATTATGAACAAGGTAGCCGAGACTTAGCTAATGGATGTGACGTCAGCGAGGACGTCGCAGCCGGGGCGGTTGCGCGGTTTGGCAGGTGAGCGAAGACTGAATGTGCGAGGCTCGAGGCTGCCCCAACCCCTCACCTCGCCGATTCCACCTTTCTTCCAACGTGTATTGCGGGTGTCTAGCAACCGTCTCACACTACGATCTACGTCAACAAGATTTGAATTTACTGGACTATAACCACTTCGAAAACCATATGGGATGTTCCTCAAAACTCGTCAACGTGTTTTATTGGACTATAAAAGGGGTTGTATTTCGTTTTGGTGAGAGATATTAACTTGGCAGAAGCTATTCCTGCCATGTTTTTTGGGGGTTTATATAAGGAATTTATAGGGAAAATATTTGATAAATAAGTGTGTTTTATAATCAGTAAATTTTTGGAACGTTGCAATATTTCGGCAAAATTTTTTTGTGCTGTGTGAGCACATAATAAATAAAACTTTATATAATTTATTCATTATAAAAATTTTTCATGTCAAATTTTTAAAGCTTTTTTTGGTTGTTTGTAGTCTTTCATATGCTTGTATTTTTTATATTTGGCAGTAAATAATAAGCCCACATATAAACGAAATAAAACAAACTGTCTGTTGATCATATCTCACAATTTTGGGTGTTAAATACTTGATATTCCAATCTGTATCAGGGTATGGTTGACCGTTACACAATATTGTTCGACTGCGTTATGTATTTGTACTCTAAAATTGAAACTATGCTTTTTGAAATGTCCTGGTAAGACTCATTTGTAATAAAATGAGTGGTATGGAAGGAAAGGGAGTAGAACGTCACTGTAATGGAGTGGTTGGGTTTCCTACGGGTGCTCCCGCTCTCTGACAATGGGGCATCAATGATTTTTTTAAATATATTTTGAGCTCGTTTAATTTAAAATGAGCGGAGTAGCCCAGGACTAACTTAATACAAAAATGTCATTGATTTCATATAAAGACTACATTTACGGTTTGTTATAACCAAAATAGTTTTTGAGACGAACAGTTATGTCTAAAATAAGCAATTCAATTAAACATTTTTGTTCCTTCTGTCGACTACAAAAGAAAATTAATTCGCATTTTCTTTTGTCGAGTTACAGGACAGTATGAACTAAGTGAAAATACTTCAATTTTGTATAACAACTTCTCATAGCCAAACTAGGTTTTAAGGAAAATATACGATAAACGTGCACAACGAATGAATCTTACAGTTTAAGATAAAAAGATAATGTAACAACAAAATGAAGTGCTTGGTTACCATCTAAGTCAAAACGTGATCTGCAGGTAACCTTGTTCCCGCTGTTTTAAGTATACATTGAGTCGTCCGCACGAAGTAAATATATATCCTGGTTGAAAATTTAATTCAAAATATATATTCATTGAGCTTATTCATTGACAGTTAATCACCAGCTTAACCATTCAGAAAAAATGCTTAACAATGCACATTTTAAATTACGCCTTGCAAATCACTCGATTACNGGGGCGGTTGCGCGGTTTGGCAGGCGAGCGAAGACTGAATGTGCGAGGCTCGAGGCTGCCCCAACCCCTCACCCCGCCGATTCCACCTTCCTTCCAACGTGTATTGCGGGTGTCTAGCAACCGTCTCACACTACGATCTACGTCAACAAGATTTGAATTTACTGGACTATAACCACTTCGAAAACCATATGGGATGTTCCTCAAAACTCGTCAACGTGTTTTATTGGACTATAAAAGGGGTTGTATTTCGTTTTGGTGAGAGATATTAACTTGGCAGAAGCNACTCGTCAACGTGTTTTATTGGACTATAAAAGGGGTTGTATTTCGTTTTGGTGAGAGATATTAACTTGGCAGAAGGTATTCCTGCCATGTTTTTTGGGGGTTTATATAAGGAATTTATAAGGAAAATATTTTATAAATAAGTGTGTTTTATAATAAGTAAATTTTTGGAACGTTGCAATATTTGTGCAAAATTTTTTTTGTGCTGTGTGAACACATAATAAATAAAACTTTATATAATTTATTCATTATAAACATTTTTAATGTCAAATTTTTAAAGCTTTTTTTTGGTTGTTTGTAGTCTTTCATATGCTTGTATTTTTTATATTTGGCACTAAATAATAAGCCCACATATAAACGAAATAAAACAAACTGTCTGTTGATCATATCTCACAATTTTGGGTGTTAAATACTTGATATTCCAATCTGTATCAGGGTATGGTTGACCGTTACACAATATTGTTCGACTGCGTTATGTATTTGTACTCTAAAATTGAAACTATGCTTTTTGAAATGTCCTGGTAAGACTCATTTGTAATAGAATGAGTGGTATGGAAGGAAAGGGAGTAGAACGTCACTGTAATGGAGTGGTTGGGTTTCCTACGAGTGCTCCCGCCCTCTGACAATGGGGCATCAATGATTTTTTAAAATATATTTTGAGCTCGTTTAATTTAAAATGAGCGGAGTAGCCCAGGACTAACTTAATACAAAAATGTCATTGATTTCATATAAAGACTACATTTACGGTTTGTTATAACCAAAATAGTTTTTGAGACGAACAGTTATGTCTAAAATAAGCAATTCAATTAAACATTTTTGTTCCTTCTGTCGACTACAAAAGAAAATTAATTCGCATTTTCTTTTGTCGAGTTACAGGACAGTATGAACTAAGTGAAAATACTTCAATTTTGTATAACAACTTCTCATAGCCATGGGGTATTTATAAATTTCCAAACTAGGTTTTAAGGAAAATATACGGTAAACGTGCACAACGAATGAATCTTACAGTTTAAGATAAAAAGATAATGTAACAACAAAATGAAGTGCTTGGTTACCATCTAAGTCAAAACGTGATTTGCAGGTAACCTTGTTCCCGCTGTTTTAAGTATACATTGAGTCGTCCGCACGAAGTAAATATATATCCTGATTGAAAACTTAATTCAAAATATATATTCATTGAGCTTATTCATTGACAGTTTATCACCAGCTTAACCATTCAGAAAAAATGCTTAACAATGCACATTTTAAATTACGCCTTGCAAATCACTCGATTACGGGAACAATGGAGGGATTCCGAAAGGGTCGTTAAGTACTTTAGAGTTACAAACATTGGGAATATTGTCAAATCTGCAAGACAACCCAATACTTTACCCTACCGTGAAATGAGCGCATGAGAACGGGAATCTATTTCCAGTGCCATACTAAAACATTTTCATTCCCCGCGGAAGCGTATTATCCATTTCTCCTGGGACTGCACTTCTCGGAAACTGGAAANATACTAAAACATTTTCATTCCCCGCGGAAGCGTATTATCCATTTCTCCTGGGACTGCACTTCTCGGAAACTGGAAAAGGAATAAAATCCCTCGTGCACGGACCAGCTTTAAGAGGATTGCTCTTACTGACTGCAGACGTCTCCAAGCATGCTTCGGCAGCTGGACGTGAGCGATTTCCTGCTTATGCTGCTTATTATCTGGCAGTTTCTTGCAGTGCACTATGTTAACACTTTGTGTGCTGGCGGTGGAATATTACACCGTCTGAATTTAAAAAAAAGTTACATAAACTTGCCGTAACATGACGACGTGCGAATTCCCATAAGACTATGCCGACGGGGCCGTAGTGGCTGAGCGGTTAGCCTGCTCGCCTCCCACCAAGGCGAACCGCGTTCATTCCCCGCCCGGGCCACTCCCGAATTTTCGCATGTGGGAATCGTGCTGGACGATGCCACTAATAGGTGGATTTTCTCGGGGATCTCCCGTTTCCCCGCCCTTTCATTCCATCGCTATTCCATGCTCATTTCAGTCACCCTCGTCGGCTCTCAAGGCCTCGATGTTAACAGCCACCCAAATCTCTTTACTCGCTCACTTTGCCGACATAATATGAACTTTCCAGAAGTCATAATGAAATTCACTCAAACTGATATCACGTCGGTAGCATTCTCAATGTAAAATTACTAAAACGAAAACAATGGATTGTACAGTATGTTACGTAGGAAAGAAAATTTTGTTGGGATATTGACAAATCGTTTTCATATTGGCAGACAGTGGTCTAGTAATGAACGTTGCACAGTACAGTGTAGTGTACGATGTATTGTGTGCCAACAGGACTATGGTAAGTGTGAATACAGTGACAGACTGGTGTTCATACTGCGGTAGATATAAGATACCAACTTCATATTAACTTCGCCACAATAGTAATAAAGACGTTATCTAATCTTATCTTATATAATTTAACTTCTAGCTTGTCTTGGCTATCTGCGAGTGGTTCCAGACCTCAGTGTGTTAACACTTTTATTCGCGCGTTAATTTACGGTTTCTGGTGCTGCAAAAAGTAATTATTTGATATGCGCTGTACTANGTTAACACTTTTATTCGCGCGTTAATTTACGGTTTCTGGTGCTGCAAAAAGTAATTATTTGATATGCGCTGTACTAAACATGACTGATCACTTATTTTGTTATCACAACCAATAACCTATAGGCGTTGCGTTTGATGATCAGTGATATGAACCAGTATAAAATAGAGCAGTAGCACAGTTTACTAATAATTTACCCACAGGGGAGATCATTGGTCACTGAGTCTCGCAGAGTACAGCATCACTCACATATAACCTTCCTGTCCAACATGTAGACAACAGTATTCACTGGGTATAAAAGGGTTCAATTTCACACATTTTATGGTGAAACGCTATTCCAGAAACAATTCGAATTTAGGAATTTTTCTACGCTTTTGTTTATTCCAAAAATATATTTGTTACTTCAATTTCGTAAGTATTACGCTACAAGGATATTCACAAACATTTTCATGAAGTGTTCAGGCTGGCTAAATTTCCATATCCTACTTGCACACCTGCAGATTTTCTTTGGTTATTGGCGGCGCGTATTCTTCGTCGGAAGACAGCGTAGCCAATCGGAATTAGGTTACTCCGCTACTGAACGTTTGTGATTCGCTGGCAGGCACATAAGGCGAGTAGCTATTAAAATCACGGAATCGCGAATGTGGATATGAGTTCAAGCGTTTAGAGACACAATCACAGAAAATTTATTCACGAAAATTAGATGTCGCTACAATGTAAAAATGATTTTAAATGATACTCAGATATATTTTGTACATTGACCAAACATTTTAAAAATACAATAATTTAATTTTTTAAACGTTTTCTTTGTAACTATGCAAAAGCAGTATTTGTAATTAAACTAAAAAAAATTGTAACGAACAGGAATCCCTTTAAGGCGAGAACTCAAAGTTANAGTAGCTATTAAAATCACGGAATCGCGAATGTGGATATGAGTTCAAGCGTTTAGAGACACAATCACAGAAAATTTCTTCACGAAAATTAGATGTCGCTACAATGTAAAAATGATTTTAAATGATACTCAGATATATTTTGTACATTGACCAAACATTTTAAAAATACAATAATTTAATTTTTTAAACGTTTTCTTTGTAACTATACAAAAGCAGTATTTGTAATTAAACTAAAAAAAATTGTAACGAACAGGAATCCCTTTAAGGCGAGAACTCAAAGTTANCAAAAGCAGTATTTGTAATTAAACTAAAAAAAATTGTAACGAACAGGAATCCCTTTAAGGCGAGAACTCAAAGTTACAAACTATTGCATTCTGTGATATTTATTTGATGTAAACAAAGTAATATTTTTACGAATGGCGTGCTATTAGATAATAACATGTTTTCTTTTAGCGTTCTTTCGAGTGTAAAATACTTCATTGCTCTTACTTTGATTTCTAATCTGAAACGATTTTTCTTTTATGTGTATTAAACCTAACGAGTTACTTTTGTGACCAACCGAAGAGGCTGTAATGATAATTTGTTGGTTTTCCATGCCAGAAATTGCCATCCTGACGCAAAGTTCATAAAATAATATAATCTACGATTATGAGACTTCCGTATATCCTACTGTTCAATCTAACTGCATAATTAACGTCGTTCTAAAACGTAGTAATTGCCTAGATTACTACTCAATCCTTTCCAAGAGGTAAGATTTTCTACTTCTAGCCCCAGTTAAAAAAAAGTATAATCAAACGACGAACACATTATAAAAATGTGTAAGGTTAAACAGTTGTGTGGTAAAGTGAGAGCTTTATAATTCAGGAATTGCGTGTTTGTATCTCGGTGCCATTGAGCCTTCTTCTTCTTCTTTATTTATATGAATAGAATTTAAAACATTTCTCCTCTTTCATTATTTTTCCATTAATGTTGTTATCGAGCATTATAAAAATAATTGTGTTACTACTTTACGATAATTTAAGTTGAACTACAAGCCTTAATTAGCAATATTACATAAATATTTGTTACAATTTTTACTAGAAAACTATTTGTTTCACTCCAATAATGTAGATCCGATTATTCGTAAAATGAAACACCAAAAAGTTTTTTTCTAGATTTTAGTGTTTGCGAATAACAGATCATGTAAATGGCTCCCAAGTAACTGCGAACTTTTGAAATCAACATGTGGAGTCATCTCGTTAACACTAACTGGCATATCCGCGCAAATTTTGACAGCGAGTTATGAAAAGTAGATTTCATTTCAAACGTCTCAATAAAAGTAAAATGTTCGAAACTTATGACCGGTGGAAACGGGTTTCCTTTATCGTCATAAAGGAGAAATGAGTGAAGTATAAATAACGTATTTCAGTTTTTTGGTAGCTTTACTGGACCAAACAATAAATAAAAGTAATAAAGTGCATATGAAGTTACTTTTTACATCGTATGGAATGATATGAAATGGACAGAAGAACCAAGCTATGTTCTTCTCGAAAGTGTCCATTTTTACCGTGCAAGCTATTGTAATAGATATTAAATTTTTAAGTTTGACACGTTACTCGAACGCGCGAAAAACATTAGTAGAGCTGTAAAATACTCGGCTTTTCAAAGATCTTCGACGAATCGCACTCGACATTTACATAAACGAGCGGACATGTATGTTATCTCGAGGGAGGGTTGGAGATGTCTTACTTGCATTCTGCTTGCTGGTTTTTTTTTTTTTTTTTTGTTTTGCTTGAATTTTTGAGCTGGCGACGTGGACAGCTGTACCAATCCGCTGAGACCAGAAGCATTTTCTTGGCCTTCACGTCGGCTGCCGTCCCGGTGGGGCGACTCCCGTCGGCGAAGACAGCGCTTGTTGCTCGCGTCCTCCGTGAAACTGCGGTGCTGGAGACCAGCCCTTCCCTCCCTTCAACACTCTTGCGCTGCAGAATACTCAACAACACAGAATCTAACCAGCTGCTGGTACAGTAGAGTTCAAACGAGAAAATAATCTTCACGCAGCTCTGAAGGAGGGGTTGTAGGGGAGGCATGTCCCGAGCACTCGCCGCTGGAGGGAGGGAAACCACGTGACACGTCTGACGCTATACACGCCAAACTGATAACATCGCTCTTTACTACCGCGCTGTTAAATATCGCAGACGTGGCTAACGTTTTATTCCGGCAGGTAATAAGCACACGCGGAGCAAATCTCTCCGAGCCGCTCTCGGCCGCTGTCACTACTGAACTAAACAACCCCACCCCTTCCTTCAGCGGCAATGGACTTTCCCGACTCGCCCGACGCGTTTTGGACTTCTGCGCATTATTTTGTCATTTGAATTACAATATACCGCGAACTCAAGCCGCACATACTAGCAAAATGGCGTCACTGACCAACGATATCTCAGAATAGCTTCGTCCTTTTAGACGTGCATTAATTAAACACTTTGAATGCTGCCAACGTAACAATACGATGCCTGAATTTAACTTAGTTGTATAGAGTTTGCCGTAAAATTACGACATCCGCAGTCTTTGAAGACACGGGCAAAGGAATAGTACCTTGACAGCAGTTTTCATAAGGTTCTCCGCAGCATAATATTACGTCTGCCACACTCGAAGTGTAATTTACTCAACTGAACAGGATCAATTGCGTATCATTCTACGCAGGGAAGAACTTATGATTGGAACATTTCCAACTCGGAATTATATTGTCAANGATTGGAACATTTCCAACTCGGAATTATATTGTCAAAAAGCTGGCTAGTAATTAACGTTGTACGGTTTTGTGTGAACGAAAAGGATAGTTGTACATGGTAATACAGACATCAGCAGAGCTGATGGTCATGGAGTCGTGAATACAGGCGGCTCACTTCTCGCGTGTTTCAATTGTCGGTGAATGTGTGCTGCGCTCAAAGTGTTAAGCTTTCGGGTGTTTTAGGNGGCGGCTCACTTCTCGCGTGTTTCAATTGTCGGTGAATGTGTGCTGCGCTCAAAGTGTTAAGCTTTCAGGTGTTTTAAGTGATAAACGTTTAGATGTTCGCTGTAATTTACCCGATCCAGTAGTTATTTCGTTATAATAAACAATAAGCTGTAGACTTTGTTTTCAGCTATATAGTCCATTCGTGGTTGGTTCAACTATTCTGAAGAGCTACTAAATTTCTACTTCCAGGATATTCATCCGCCTCATGCCAAAAAAGCTTAGCTGAGCTTTGAAAATTACAGCAAAGGCCCAACGCACCACATTCATGCGCACTCCCATTAACGATATTTTGTATAATACCTATATCTTACAAGGCATTACCAACACACCTATTTTGTATGTGTTATTATTCATACTAACTATAAATTAAACATTATAAATTTTAGGTAAAATGTAATTAAAAGTTCAATTTAACAAACAATAAGGTACTTTTATGTTAACACGTGATACATGGGGTGACTTTTCAAAGGTTCTATTTAAAAAGTTTGAAGAAACCGTGAATAGACTATAGTAAATTGGACCTTTCATTGACCTAGAACAGTATCAAAGTGTATGAATATGTTAACAGAAGTAAAGTGACGTGGCTGCTCCTTTCATTAATTGGCTGCGCAAAGATCTGACACAAACCGTATTTTTTTAATGGCTTCTGCGTGGAGTGGAAGATGTTCAGTCTAGGTGTCTAGTTCGCTAGTCTGCCAGCTGTGAAGTAAGTTACTAGGCTCTGATTGGCGAACGGCTTTCTGACATGGTACTAGCTTGGGTAGCGGTTGGAGTTCGCGTTAGAAACGGCTGTTTAATTTCCGTTTACCACAAAAAAATTATTATTTAATATTTGTACTATAAACAGTTTAATTTTTAGGTATTATCTGCGACTATTTTTATTCTCAGATACAATTTTATTACATCTTGTGGGTTTTTGTAAAATGGCCTTCAAAATCCATTTTTTTTTTTTTCAGTTTTATAACGTACAAATAGAGTGAACCAAACTGTTAGCAGGAAATTTAACAAGGTCAACTTAAAGGTCTTGTCTTTAATTAATTTAAGGAATGATTGGCAAAAGTTATTGTACAAAAATTCAGGGGCAGTCACAAACAAAAAATATTCAAGAATCTACTTATGAACCGCAATTTTTTTTTAATAGCAAGAATATTTCCTTGTACAATTGTATAGAAGTATTAAATTAGCTCATGCCATTTTCTTTTAGAGTGAATTATTTCATTTCTTTGCGTAAAATAATTTTCATCATTTGTACGGTTCTAAAATAGTAACATTGTGGTATTTATATGGTTCCCAAATTTGTTTCGTGTTTAAGGCCCTTAAATCTTTGAGGACGACATTTANGTAACATTGTGGTATTTATATGGTTCCCAAATTTGTTTCGTGTTTAAGGCCCTTAAATCTTTGAGGACGACATTTATTTACTGCTATTTAGAACAAGATAGAATTGAGACCACTATATCCACCCCTAAATTAACCCAAATTCTGTTGATCTGTTTATACATATTTAGTTACCATTGTTTTCTTGATGCATAATACACCGGCACTACAGTTTTTTGTACCACCTTTATAATTAGCAGGCCATGAAACTATGGAGGGTTGATTTGACTGACTTCCAATAATCGTGGCCTTGGTTATATAACAGAATCTGCAAGCCGCTATGTTAACTTTAGCAAATTTACAGTAATTAATATTTTTACTTAGGGAGATTTATTTTTAATGGGTTGTTCTTATATTGGAACAATATGACTATATATGAGTGAAAAAGTAAACATCTAACCGTGCGTTTTTTGACTTCAAAACCGGAAAACGTTTTTACATTAGTATAGTCCTTAAAGTATTAAGAGTTTTGTGACGATACACCAACTTACCAGCCGGCTGCCCAACGAATAGGGAATACTTCGCAGCACTCAGTAGCCAGAGGGGCCACGGTGGCTGAGCGGTTAGATTGCTCGCCTCCCACCAAGGCGAACCTGGCTCAATCCCGGATTTTCGCAAGAGGGAATCGTACCGGACGATGCCGTTGGTCAGCCGGTTTTCTCGGGAATCTACCGTTTCCCCCGCCCTTGCATTTCGGCGCTGCTCCATTCTCACCTCATTTCACCCTCATCGGTTCTCAATGCCTCGTTGTTAAGAGCTGCCGAAATCTCTCAACTCAACAACTCAGTAGCCAGTCAGACACAAGACTTACATCCGAAGCCTCGCGCAGCGTATCAGCAAATTGGCACACCCTCATGAAAGGAGACCCCGCGGAGTTTGACTTATGTATGACTTGGTGTTCTGTGTCGGCGCCTCGCGACGGAGGGAGGTGCGCGGCGTGAAGCCAGAGAACTTGGCGTCCCTTCCACCAGGCATGCCGCGCCACTGGCTTGGAAACCTGATAGGACGAAATGCCCAGGAGCGAGAGCGAAAAGGGGGGAGGATCGGGGGTGTAGCCGCGAAGAAGAGGTTCCCCAACGAAGGGAAGGTGCGTGCAGCCACACGAAAAGTTCAAGCCGCTGCTCTTGCTCGGGTTCATTATGACTGCGTTGTCATGGTAACCGACGCCGTGATGCGCTGGGCGAAGTTCCGGGCCCGGCCGCAAACGCTTCTCGGAGCTCGCCAATCTGCGGCGCCCCCTTCGTCTCCCCGACACAGCCTTTGACGACGCGAGCACAACTCGCGGCTGCGAGAACTATGCACCCTCGCGCCGCTGAGAAGCGAGCGGTCGACATTCTATCGCGGTGTCGATATGCGTCAAACTATGTCGAAGTGTCTGCTCGCGAACATCACCACGACGAAGCAGAACAGGGATAAGCCACAACGAGGAAATTTGCTTAGAACTGTGGTTTTCTTTCTCCATATAGCCCTGCGTATATAAAATAGAAATATATAGCACTAAGCATTCCAATTAATAAAGGTGGTCCGCTTGCGTAACGCTTGAAGTGCGTTGCGTAGTGTTCAAAATACATGTTTTGCAACGTGCGTGCGGTTTGCTGGTCTACAAAAAGACCGATCACTTCAGGTGAGGGCTGTTGAGTGCTTTCTAACCGTCACGCACTTTATAAACGACCATTCCAAATCTAATTTAGTTAAAGACGGCTTTTTCAGAGCGCTGTATCTAAAAATACACGTGTCAGATACATGCAGAAGTACTTAAGGTTCAGCACTGAACTTTGCCACACACTTTCCACCAATAAGATAAAGTCCCACATGTTCACGCAGTGCGACGAGACCACTGGACGCCAGTTCAGAGCCTTGCGCTTAGCGGTGATGGTGCATTTGTTGCGCGTGGCAATGTCGTCCTTATCGCTCCCGCGATTCTTGGCCTCAAAAGCGGAAATAGCTCCAAGTAGGCGGGAGCCATAAGTGTTTACTTGATCAAGTAANTGGCCTCAAAAGCGGAAATAGCTCCAAGTAGGCGGGAGCCATAAGTGTTTACTTGATCAAGTAACACAACTACTTGGAATTTAGACTGCTGTCAGATATAAAATACGAATTTTATAGGCCTGTTAGATTAACTAAACGAGCTAGCAAGAAAAGCAGTAACACAGTATATACAGATAAACATTAAAAAAACCCTAAACGACACAACTCAAAACACAGCCATTTACTGAGGCGGAGAAATGTCTGTGTGAGCAAAATTGGACGCAGATCATACGATCAAAGAACAAACAAAAAATGTTTTCTTGGTGAACTGGTGAACTAGTGACGATTTTCGGGAACTGGCATCTCCTCCGCCATCACTTCAGTCAGGCTGAATCAAGACTGGAGGTAACAATATTTTGTAGGCCTTCTCCTTGGCGTATGACCGTAGTACTTTTAAATTAAATTAGTTATCCCCTTTGCAAATACCATTCAAAGAACACACTGAGTACAGAAACTAAACACTGTGTGACAGAGGCCTGGCGTTTTTCTTTTTAACTTAAATTATTTAACACGAAAGTATTTTTTATTAATCGTATGTTCTCATGTTATATAGCACTTTCACGTTTTCTACTGCTCTTGCTGGCAAAAATGCTGCTTTTTCTGTTATCGTTGTCGTTTGCTCTCACCGATGCTGATGCTGATGTAACGTAACCTCAAAAGAGTGGGAAAAGTAACAGTGGATCTGTAAGATACAGACGGTGTTAAAAACACCGTCTTTACTCTTTACAATGTTGAGTTTAAGATGTCGCTTTTAATTCCGTGGCGGTCACCGTTTCGCCAGGAACATTCATTCTTCGCGCGGGAAAACGTGATATTTTCCCAAAGTTTCCACGATCTGTGTAGCCTATACGTCTGGAGGTGTGTTCTTGTCTACATGTGAAGGGCTTTCTTCTCTTACCCAACATACAAGAATTATCTTCTTATATTAAACGCCTGTGTTTTATCTGAGACAAAATACTTGGTATTATCTTATCAAGGCGTTTCGAAAACATTGATTTGTACATAAATATTATTTCTTTATGTCACTGCTGTATACCTATTACAAGAGAAACTAGAAAATCGCGAAAACTTTTTGAGTCGTCGTATTTTTCAAAACACTGAAGCATCCTGATCCTTTTACTATTGTGTGAAGCATTTTTGACTCAACTTGTCAGTTTAGGCGCTGCGGTGGTGTGGTGGTTAGACATCTCGCCACACACTAATACTAACTGGGTTCAATTCCCGGCGGGGCCGCCCCAGGATTTTCGCATGCGGGAATCGTGCCCGACGATGCCGCTGGTCGGCGGGTTTTCTCGGGAATCTACCGTTTCCCCCGCTCCTTCGTTCCGGCTCTGCTCCACATTCACCTCACTTCACCCTCATTTGCTCTCAAGACCTCGATGATAAGAGCCGCCCAAATCTCTTCACGTTCTTTTGGCACATTGCGACTACATAATCATGAACGTTGAGTCTTGGAGTGCCAGACTTCTCATTTGTCCAGAGAAATGGGAAAGAAGCTTCATACATACACGACAGCAAATAATCAAATATAATTTTCTGACATGAGCGAAATACGTTTCAACCTAGCAAATATTAAATATTTCCCGCAGTAAACCATCGTCTTTGCCTATCACAAGGGGTGGCGGTTTTCGCCAAATTGTATTTGAAAACAAATTGTATTTGAAAACACTATACTTCTGATCCACGTTCGTGATTGGATTATTTTAATTACCACGCGTCTTGCGCGTTTGCTCCACAATCGTGGGCGTTCAGTGTCGGAGCAACTTAGTTCTTATTAGCCCAGTCAAGTAATAAGCTGTCTTGTCATGAATTTACGCGGTCAGCGAAGAAAGTAAAGTTGCAATTGTGCAAGTAAAATAGTTTAAGTCTAGCCAGCGCGTACATATTCACGCGAAAGACACGTGACCCTGCCAATCACGTACACCCTTTCCACTTTCTGCATGGATTTCATTCTACGCGATGTTTGGATGTTTTGTTTCCGCTGCATCAGGCCATAGACCTGATGATGAGGTAGACCGCTTATTCGCCATCTCTTCATGCGCCCAACATTCACCTACTCCAAAGGAAAACCACTGTCAAAGTCACTTGGCCAACAGCGATGAACGTGTTAGTTTATATCTTAATTTTCTAAAGACAAGCACTTTTGTGTGAGTAAAATATTTCCACCAATGTGAATTTAATTTAACAGCATTCCAAATTTCTTAGAGAAAGTGCCGTAAAATTGAGTAAAATTTATCAGCAGGGGTGAGATTGATAACGTGGCAGTTTTCTGTTCATGCTCAGGTTAGCTAGCATATCTGACAATTTTATAAAACACTAGCGAACCGGCCCGGCTTCGCCCGGGTACAATTGAGTTTTACAGTGATACACTAACATATAAACTGGGAAAAGACAATTAATTTATGTAAAAACAGAAATATAAAATAATACTATGTTGGCCTAGGTTTTTAACTCATTACGGCAACACAAAAGGAAGGAAATATTTTTTACCCGATAGCAAAGAAGTAGGGTAATGTTTTTTGGAGTGTATCTGTGCAACTATCGCGTAGTTACTACATTTCCGCTTTCCAGCGTCAATGTATTAAAATCAAAACGTGAGTTTCAGCAAGTTGTAGCTTTAGAGATAAGTGTACCTAGGTACTACTTTTTGCGCTTGGCTGAGGGATCTTAATATATTACCAACGTTAAGCAACGTTCCCAGCGGCACACATTTGGATGGGTGGCCGTTTAGTGGCATAACATCTAAGGGCGTCCGGGCTTCGGAGGGCACGTGTAATATTCGGTCCCGGTTGTTATCGATTGATAGCAGCCTTTAAGCCATTTCAGAGGTCCTTGGGTGGCCTGATAAACTCTGACACCAGAAGAAAAATATATTTCGATCACGTTCCCAGCCGTTGAAGAATTACGTTTTGTTGTTATTCCACAGGAACCGTACAATTTTCCGGGATAAAAAGTATTATATGTCCTATTCCAGGACCTAAAGTACCTACATACTAAATTTCATCAAAATCCGTTCTGCCGTCATGGAGCTGAGTGGTAACAAACCCACACACACACACACACGCACAGACTTACGCATTTTAAATATTATAGTATTATTTTCATGTTATCAATCTCACTCTTTTAATCAATTTAATCCTTTTTCAAGGTATAAAAACGTCTTAAATCACTAGTTTGTTAAACAGTGCTCTAACCACAAATCCAATCCAGGCCGGATTTGCTAGACGTATTGGCATAAAAGCAGCTCAACGTTGGAACACCGAGATTGGCTATGCGCAGCCAGCGAGATCGGTCCACCTCATCTCTAGTCTATGCACCAGGCTGGCAGTCGTCTTGGGGCGCTGGAATACTTGCACGCGTATGGCTAGCGCGGACAGTATAATGGGACAGCGCAAGGGAGCCCCCATTTCACGGCGCGGCGCTCCGGCCAATCAGGCCGTAATGCGACTTCAAAGGCGCCGCCGCTCCATCACGCAAGCGGTAAGGGGTAATGTATGAGAAGGGAGGGGGTGGGGTGGGAGGCATGTGCGGCCGTTTCCAGGGAATCGGATCCGCCCAACACTTTCACCCTTCCACCCTCTCCCCCGGGTCATCACTACTCCGGCGTACCGCCCGCCAAGAGGGTCTATTGAAACCTCGCTCCTTGAATTATTCATGCCTGGTAGTTTGTGCAACTGCTTGCTGACGCCATGTCGATGTGCCTTTTGAGCGGTGGTATGCCAGTATTTCTCCTCGGCCCTCCACCCGTCATTCCTGCCACCCCAGTCGTGGCCTTGCACATCCACAGTACGTCTTGGGCGCACAATTCGCGCAGACCTAGTAGCCCCATTACGAGCGGGTGTATTTGTAGCAGGGAATGTTTAGGTGCATAGACACCACGTCTCAGCATAACTGTTTTCATTAAAATGCTAAGCAAGGAATCCCGTAAGTAAGGTTTTCTCTTAATTCATTTTATATTGTGTTTTACTGAACAAACGTCTACCGAATTTCCCTTACCTTCACAATATTTGGAAATGTGTACCTTTCTTTGCGATTACACATGAATATTGAATTTTTCCAATGCATTTCATCTCACCTCTGCAAGTGTCACAAGCAGTGAAGTTGTGATTCTAGTAAGTACCTACGTAAAAATTATGGAGTCCAAATATTTTCATACTTAATTCAAGTGTTATAACGTGTGGGTGTGTTGAAAAGCATTTTTCATAATTAAGCTGCCCAGAACCTTTAAAGCCATACTCAAATATTGTTCCGGATACAAACAAAGCCGCTATTTTAATGGCTTAAGTTATTTGTAAGGTTACTGATATTTTGCGAAAATATTTTAAGACAAACTATATTTCAAATCACTTTAGGCTTAGGCTTGTTTACCTATCTTGATTAACTGAATTACATTTTGACATGTCTTAACTGTCTCCACACGAATCACGTAGGAGCCGTGCCGATGTTTCAGAATTCTCAGAGGCCCAGTCAAATATGAAAACGCCTTCTCAAGCAGACAGCAGCCAATGGCAGTAAACAAACAGCTTTTGGGTGCTTATAGTGTTGAAGTCTACCGTGCACTCATATTTTTTCGCGTGAAATCACAGTTCTAGATATGCGACGTTGAAATTAATAGAGGTACTGAGACAGACTGTTTTAAATAGAGCATATAACGAGTGGAAATAATTAATGGTTACAAACCATATTCTACGTTTCTGGTCACCGCTTGGACATGTTTGCTTTTACTGTTTTCCCTGAGACGTGGTGGCGCAGCAGATAGTGCGCTCACCTCCCGCCAAAGCGAGCTTTGTTAAATTTCCAACCGTTATTATTACCAGGTTTTCGCCTGTGAGAAACGTGCCGGACGATGCCGCTTGTTGGCGGGTTTTCTCGGAGATCTCCCGTTTTCCGTACCGTTGCATTCCGGCACTGCTCCATACTCACCTCGCTTCACCTTTATTTGCTTTCATGATCCCGATGTTAAGAGCCACCCATACCTCTCCACTCCATTGTTTTCTCCATCCTCTCTTTCATCGTCCCCTCCTTCCCTCAACACGACTTCAGAGCGATAACGTAATATAAATCCGTCTTTAATATATTATCTGTTTCTTGAATGTAAAATTAATACTTCAAACAAAAGAGTTTTGATCTTACGCAAAGAGTATATTCATTCGTATACAGGTAATAAATTTTGTTATCATGGTGGAATTTATCGTAGTTACAATTTTCGTACCACTGTTTAACATGTTTACCAAAACAGGCGCTGTAGTCTTTTATTACATATTACTAGCTTTTCTGTTTTAGGGGCGCTTTGGGATTGTTTTCTTTGCCTTTACTCCACCACGACCAACCCATTTGTCTACTTAATGTGTTAAACATTGTGTTTCATTACAAAGAAGAAAGTTAAATACATTTTATACGAATTTAAACTACCGTTGTTTTGCATGTTTTTATTTTTTTATTTACATACGACGAACGAAATGTGTTGTCATATTTAATTTCCACCCCATCCCCCATTTCTGTCTTTCTAAGCCATTTACTATTGTATTAACACACGTATAATAAATTATTAATTAAAAATTACCAATTTCGCAAATATTCATGAAGACATATAGTAAACTGTAAACAAATTTAAAAGGAGAATACTTTAAAATTTTAAAATGAAAACCAAAATACTCCTAACGCCTGCATGTATGTTGACTTTAATGGAGATCATATTAAAGTTTTAATGAAACTTAAAAAAAAAAAAAAAAAACCTTATCATTTTCATATGAGCGCATTATCGCCACTGAAACTGAAAATTTTTTGAGGTTGAAGGGAGAGAGTATTTCGTAATATATGTAACAGTTCCATCTATAAACATATATCAGCACACACAGTTTGGCTTAAACAAACTGCGAAGAATGTGTGATATATAAAGACCGGATTATATGCAAATGCATATTTGCATATACAAATGCATATTTTGACAATTTTTACAGGTTTTAGCATATTTTAATGAAAACCTACTGATGTGCCATATTTGCGTTATTTTTCNATATTTTGACAATTTTTACAGGTTTTAGCATATTTTAATGAAAACCTACTGATGTGCCATATTTGCGTTATTTTTACAGTTCTAAATACATTGAGGTAGGTACATTTCCAAACGTAACCACGTTGCTTGCTACTAACCTAAATAAAACGCATGGATTTCGTAGCATTCGCGCGTCTTTTGCATAGGCAAGTAAACACATAATCGCGCGGGAGAAGAACGGGTGACATCTTTTCGCTTCTACCGCACTTCTCCCACAGGCCAATCAAAACAAAATACGCGCTGTTTTGTTGTTGACGTAATAACTTGCTGTGCACCGCTAGTTTCATTCCTCTTTGATTTTGTGACAATTTAAAGTGCACGATGCCTCGAGAGAAAAAAAAAAGTGTCTCAGCATGGATAGTGGACTATCCTGGAATATTTACTTACGCCTGGAACATTTTATTATGTCGAGTTTGTGAGAAAAATATTTCGTCCATGAAATAATTTTAAATAAACCAGCATGTTAATACAAATCTTCATATCGCAGCGTTGAACAAGAAGTCCACGACAACAACTTTTAACTGCGGCAAGTAGCAGTGCCTCTACTTGTAAAGGCAAACAAAAAAATGAGTTTTGTTAGGATTTATGTGAAGCGTTGCCTGCGAGTAATATTCCTGTTTACAGACTATCAAATCCTACCTTAAAACGTTTTCTAGCAAAACATTGTTTGAATCAAAATATACCAGATGAATCAACATTACTTAAAAATTGCACACCAATAATTTACCAAAATATATTGGAAGAAATACGGAATGACCTCACAGATAGCATTGTATGGATTTCAGCTGACGAAACTACAGACAGTTGCGGCCGTTACATTGCGAATCTGATAATCGGAAAATTGGAACTATAGCCTTCTTCTTCTTATTTGGTAGCCTGCAAAGAACTTGAAAATACAAATCATTCTACCATCGCCAGATTTGTGAATGAGGGTATAAAAAAATAATTCAGATCCTTCTGTAGATGAAAGAGTGTACATGTTTCTCTTAGATGCAGCCCCTATATGGTAAAGGCAGCTAAATCACTTCAAGTATTTTATCCTAATTTGATTAATGTCACCTACTTTGCCTACAGAGTCCATCGACTCGCCGAAGAAGTACGATGCACGTTTGTAAATGTAAATGAATTGATTTCATCAACAAAGAAGGTGTTTCTGAAGGCACCCATTCGCATTAAAGGTTATAAATAAAAACTTCCTAATGTGCCTTTACCACCTGAACCAGTGGTGGCCCGATGCGGAAGGTAGCTTGAAGCTGTACTGTTTTACAATCAACATTTCGATGCCATTAAATGTGTAGTAAATAGCTTCGACAGCGCAGATTCTATGGCAGTTTGACAGTGCAAGGAATCATTCGAATACTCTTCTATTAAAAAGAACATTGTTCTGATTAGCACCAATTTTTCCCATAAACCGAAGAGTATTAAGAAGCTTGAAACTCATGGTTTAACGTTGAATGAATCCATTAAGCTTATATGTAAAATCCACCAAATGAACTCCGCATTGCCAGAAATATACCCGCATAAACTTAAAGAAAAGTTTGGTAAAATTGTACACAACAACACCGGCTTCGAACCTTTGTGTCTAATTAATAGTGTTATTAATGGCACGGCTGAACTTTTTGCCTGAGACGATATCTGCTANGCTTCGAACCTTTGTGTCTAATTAATAGTGTTATTAATGGCACGGCTGAACTTTTTGCCTGAGACGATATCTGCTAATATAACACTCAAATAAAATAACAACGCACAAACCAACAAAACCTATAAAAAAATACCTTCTAAAATGTGAGTTTTTTTTTTTTCATAATACCATATTACGAGGTAACATGAACACTCAAGGTATTCATTCCGTATTTACGAATTTAANTTTTTTTTTTTTCATAATACCATATTACGAGGTAACATGAACACTCAAGGTATTCATTCCGTATTTACGAATTTAATTTTGTTTTCACGTAATCATCATAGCTCTCAGTAGGAACGTGGTGAAGTGAGTGCACTCATACTTACCATTTATTTTAACAATCCTAACGTTACCAAGTAAACTAAAAACGAAAAGAAAGGGTATACAAATTTAAACTACATACTTTCGCAAACTACAAAACCTATATTTTCCCCTTCGTTGCCATCGTTGGCTTGGCAGTTCAGTTGGTAAGGGAACTGTTTAAAAGCAGGGTGGGAATAGGGTGGGTTCAATCCTGGCCATCAATTTTTTTATTTTATAAATTGCGGCTAATTGTGCAATATATTATTTGGCTTAATTAAAAATATATATATTTAATTCGCTGCACGCAGTTGGCTGTCACTTATTGCCAGTGAAATATTTGTTCTGAGGCAACCACTGATTCTAAGTGGAGCCGTTTGCACTGATTTAAGAAGTTGAATTTCACTGCGAATCAGTGTTTTTTTTTTACTGATTCGAATTTAGACTTTATATGCCGAAATTTTAAGACCGTAGAACCTCGACTTCGGGTATCTCCGGTAAGAACTCGTATTCCCTATCTGAGTTACGAGGGCTTGGTGACCTCTCTGTTAAAGGTCATCGTGGTCAGCCTTATCGCCACGAAGGAAGAGCCACGCCACGCTACATCACGTCCCCGCGAACGACCGGAAACGGATGCAGTTACAAATGGCCGCGCGTTTGAAGTGGGCGCATTGAAGACTTGCTGCACGCGCGCTCCGCTGCCTTAATTAACTGCCGGGAAAGCAATCACGTGTTCGATACCCCCATTAATTGCGGGGATTGTAATGAGTGCATGCTAATGGCTGCAGGCTCGGATTGCAGTGCAGTTTGCTCCGGATTAATTCGTATTGACTCATGATATTTGCTTTCTGTAGGGTAACTAGAAACCTCTGATGTACGAGANTTTGCTCCGGATTAATTCGTATTGACTCATGATATTTGCTTTCTGTAGGGTAACTAGAAACCTCTGATGTACGAGAGCAGTTGAATCATATCAACCCTCTGATATAGTTAAGGTTCAACCTGAATAGTGCAAAAATATCACTTCAAATTTTAAATGTAATATGAATGAATGTGGGTTTTTCTAAGTGTTTCTTCACTCCTATCTTACTTTATATTTCTGCTATCAACCTTAAACCGTAAACTGGACTCAAAATAACTTTTGAGAGACGTGTATAGTGAGTTACTATAATAATTCACAGACACATTTTGTGTGTCCATGAAATTTTAAAATTATTATTGAATTCCTACAAATCTCAACTCTATACATTAAAGATTTTTACTTGCCTATATTGAAGCTACAAACGAAGTTGTTTAAACCAACACGCACATCAAGCACAGAATAAACTCATTTTCTTCTGCAAGATATCAGATTGTATTGTGAATGGCGTGGTCTAAAGGATGTTCACGGTAACATGAAAAGTTTTAAAACCCCTGCTAAGATCTGCTTGTATGCCCATTGCGTATTCTTCTCCCATAAGTAAGGGGCCGCAGTGGCTGAGCGGTTTGACTACTCGCCTCCCACTAACCGGGTTCAATCCCCGGCAGGGTCACTCTCGGATTATCGCAAGTAGAAATCGTGCCGCCCTTCGGCGGGGTTTTCTCAGGAATCTCTCGTTTACCCCACCCTTTCATTCCGGCACTTCTCCATTCTCACCTCATTTCATCCTCATCGGTTTTTAAGACATTGTTGTTAAGAGCCGCCCAAATACCTCAACTCAACTCCACCATATATAAAATTTACATTTCCAAGGGTCTGTTAACTTTATTCATGCGCTTGTCAGGTGAAACTGTGAAGTTATTGGAACAAATTATTGTTTAACGCATTTACTAATTTTTACACGGGTGCATTAACAAAACAGACAGTAAAAGTAATAATTTAAGTATTCATTAATGTTGCCATTATGTTTTTAATTCAACTTTTAAGAATGGAAGTACTTTCCTTTCGTATACGCACATGTCGATCATTGTGCTCATATTTCCAAGGTTGATTTGTTCACGCTTTATCGTGAACATCCTTAATCAAAAATTTACAATACAATATGTAGAAATTTCAAGTGAGGGTATAAAGGTATTTGCCACTAATCATCAAAATTAGTATTAAAAGAGGCGTTTATTTTNGTAGAAATTTCAAGTGAGGGTATAAAGGTATTTGCCACTAATCATCAAAATTAGTATTAAAAGAGGCGTTTATTTTATTTTTTTATTTTAGTTTTCATAGATTATCTCGCTGCGCCCAGCTGACGAATATTTCTGCGTAATGAAGACGCAAATTTAGGTGTAAACGCTTTGCTACAATAGTTTGAATGCAATCCTGAAGATGTAGAATGTGAATAAAACTGGCCACGATGCCACTTTACGTAAGAATACAACATGATACGGTTACCCCAATCGCTAAGGCGTATCGCTCATGTGGCTGGTATGGTCCATTCACGGTTACTTATAACTTTTTTTAAGCCCTGTTTAAGTTTTACGTCCAGAATATCCCTCCACCTGATGCAAACAAAGCTTAACTAAGTCTAGAAAATCACACCAAAGGGACAGCACTCTGCATTCGTGCGCATTCAGTGTTGCATGAGAACTATGTATTTATTTCTAAGCATTGCCAACATACTTGTTTTTCTCTCCCTGTTTTTATTGACGTTAATTATAAATGAAATACTATAATTTATTGAGATAATATAAGTAAAAATTCAATTTAACCAAAAATAGGCACTTCTATGTTAACACAGGTATGAAACGCTAGTGATAGGTGACATTTTTAGGAAACAATCAAACGCTTTATATATGGAGTGATTTTTCAAATGTTTGATTCAAACAGTGTGAAGATACCGCGAATTGATTACATAAGAAGTGAAATATCGTGGTGGTTCCTTTGATGTGGGCGTACCCATTCGCTTATTGGCTAAACAAGGCTCTGTNCATAAGAAGTGAAATATCGTGGTGGTTCCTTTGATGTGGGCGTACCCATTCGCTTATTGGCTAAACAAGGCTCTGTAATTGGTCTTGAGTCTAACTGGCTACTGCATGCTGCGAAAGATTCCCTGTTGTCTGGGCTGCCACCTGGCAAAGAAGTTGCCAGCTGGTGACAGACGACCGGCGTTCCCACATGTTGCTGACCAGTGAAATAATGTTGCAAATAAGGAGTATTGTGATATATGCTGTACTTAAGCTGGCGAATAACTTGCTTTGTTANCATAAGAAGTGAAATATCGTGGTGGTTCCTTTGATGTGGGCGTACCCATTCGCTTATTGGCTAAACAAGGCTCTGCAATTGGTCTTGAGTCTAACTGGCTACTACATGCTGCGAAAGGTTCCCTGTTGTCTGGGCTGCCACCTGGCAAGGAAGTTGCCAGCTGGTGACAGACGACCGGCGTTCCCACATGTTGCTGGCCAGTGAAATAATGTTGCAAATAAGGAGTATTGTGATATATGCTGTACTTAAGCTGGCGAATAACTTGCTTTGTTATCACAACCAATAAGCTGTAGGCTTTCTGTTCGGTGAACAATGATATGTATCAATCATAAGATAGCTCAGTAGGATGATTTATAAATAAGTTAACCCCAGGGAATATGATTGGGCACTGAGTCTCGCAATGTACAGCACCGGTCAAATATAACCTTCCTGTGCAACATGTATACACTTGTTCTATATTAGGGGGATGAAAGGTTTTAAGAGTTATTTTATTTGTTTTTTCCCCCAGGGTGTTTTATTATTTATACTGTTACGATCCCATGCGCCGTCCATTTCCCATCTTTATTTCTTCATTTTCAAGAGAAAAACTCGTTCAGAACATCAAATAGGCAATTTTCTTTTACTTTTTATAGGCAGTGTTTATTTGCGGTGTTACGCTGATTGTCTGCATATATACCATATACCATGTCTGTATTTACAACCAGATTACAGTGTTACGTTCATATGGAACCTAGACGCCTGGATAATCACTCTCCGCGCAATTCTTCGGTTTTTGTGGTAGCCAACTATCAAGGCGTTTTTTAGTAAATTTGTAACTTTATTAAGTTTAGCTGTATTACTTGCGAGGGTGGAAACTGCTGACTCTAAATAGAAATTAGTTGAACTATAAGGATTTAATCACATTTGACTCTGTTCGAGATATTTATTCCCGTAGAGTTCACCATGTTTTAACACTTAATGTTGGTAATTATTTTAATTTTTAACTGGCTTTCCTTTTAACACAAGTTTTAACAGTACCTATTATTTTTAAAGAGTTTCCATGCAAAATGAATATCCCTTGCAAAACTCTTTTCCAGTAGGAAATTTAATGTCTGTACTTTGTACGCTGCAATTTAACATGAACATTAAAAGTGTGTTGCAAAATACTGTTTTTTGCACAACTGCGTACAGTTGCACCAACCACTACTCTAACGTACCGACATATTATCAACATGTATCCTGTATACACAAACTACTAAACTTTGAGTCCATACGTAATTCAGTAACCGCTTATGACACAATTTAATCAGGTAATAATGTGGGAAAAACTACAATCACGAGTACCACCTGTCACCAGTTACTTACAAGATTCGTTACATAAATATGGCAAACGTATTCTTAATTTAGTATGACGTATTGTAGCAAATAACAGTACATTAAAAAATAAGTCCTAGAAGTTTCCCTCCAATAAAAATAAATTAATTTTAATTATCGGTAAATGAACCTGCGTTTTTGGACATTTCTGCAGTCTAGTGGACTTCGGTTGCCCGCGAAGTTTTGTGTTTCATTTGTTACAAATGAAAAGTTGTAAACACTTAATTACAAATAACTAGCTTAGTTATCACAACTGATAAGCTTATGGCATCGTATTCGGTGATGGGTGATATAATACATATCTAAATGTAAAGCAGTTAAGGAAGTTGGTTAAAATTATTTTTACAATGTGGCAGAAAACATACTTATATAGTATATGTTTTCTATACATTACATCCTAGCAAAAATAATTCCTCCGACAAAAAAATGTATTATTCTTATAACCATTCAAAAAGCACGTTTGATTGTAAATCCCTTTACGGAGTAAAGGACACTGAATTGTGGCAGAACACACTCGGTAACCCAGTATCTGATGACCAGTCGATAATGAACGTTTTATACTCCAGTAAGCGTTTCCGGAAAAGCGTGGACAAATAACACTTTGGATAGTGGGAATACAGAGACCAGTATAACAAGCTTTATTTCTGTGGTGGTTACCGTCAATTCAATTGTAACTTGTCTTAAATTCCAGACCTCAAAGCGCNCCAGTGAAATAATGTTGCAAATAAGGAGTATTGTGATATATGCTGTACTTAAGCTGGCGAATAACTTGCTTTGTTATCACAACCAATAAGCTGTAGGCTTTCTGTTCGGTGAACAATGATATGTATCAATCATAAGATAGCTCAGTAGGATGATTTATAAATAAGTTAACCCCAGGGAATATGATTGGGCACTGAGTCTCGCAATGTACTGCACCGGTCAAATATAACCTTCCTGTGCAACATGTATACACTTGTTCTATATTAGGGGGATGAAAGGTTTTAAGAGTTATTTTATTTGTTTTTCNCTTCCTGTGCAACATGTATACACTTGTTCTATATTAGGGGGATGAAAGGTTTTAAGAGTTATTTTATTTGTTTTTCCCCCAGGGTGTTTTATTATTTATACTGTTACGATCCCATGCGCCGTCCATTTCCCATCTTTATTTCTTCATTTTCAAGAGAAAAACTCGTTCAGAACATCAAATAGGCTATTTTCTTTTACTTTTTATAGGCCGTGTTTATTTGCGGTGTTACGCTGATTGTCTGCATATATACCATATACCATGTCTGTATTTACAACCAGATTACAGTGTTACGTTCATATGGAACCTAGACGCCTGGATAATCACTCTCCGCGCAATTCTTCGGTTTTTGTGGTAGCCAACTATCAAGGCGTTTTTTAGTAAATTTGTAACTTTATTAAGTTTAGCTGTATTACTTGCGAGGGTGGAAACTGCTGACTCTAAATAGAAATTAGTTGAACTATAAGGATTTAATCACATTTGACTCTGTTCGAGATATTTATTCCCGTAGAGTTCACCATGTTTTAACACTTAATGTTGGTAATTATTTTAATTTTTAACTGGCTTTCCTTTTAACACAAGTTTTAACAGTACCTATTATTTTTAAAGAGTTTCCATGCAAAATGAATATCCCTTGCAAAATTTTTTCCAGTATGAAATTTAATGTCTGTACTTTGTACGCTGCAATTTAACATGAACATTAAAAGTGTGTTGCAAAATACTGTTTTTTGCACAACTGCGTACAGTTGCACCAACCACTACTCTAACGTACCTACATATTATCAACATGTATCCTGTATACACAAACTACTAAACTTTGAGTCCATACGTAATTCAGTAACCGCTTATGACACAATTTAATCAGGTAATAATGTGGGAAAAACTACAATCACGAGTACCAACTGTCACCAGTTACTTACAAGATTCGTTACATAAATATGGCATACGTATTCTTAATTTAGTATGACGTATTGCAGCAAATAACAGTACATTAAAAAATAAGTCCTAGAAGTTTCCCTCCAATAAAAATAAATTAATTTTAATTATCGATAAATGAACCTGCGTTTTTGGACATTTCTGCAGTCTTCGGTTGCCCGCGAAGTTTTGTGTTTCATTTGTTACAAATGAAAAGTTGTAAACACTTAATTACAAATAACTAGCTTAGTTATCACAACTGATAAACTTATGGCATCGTATTCAGTGATGGGTGATATAATACATATCTAAATGTAAAGCAGTTAAGGAAGTTGGTTAAAATTATTTTTACAATGTGGCAGAAAACATACTTATATAGTATATGTTTTCTATACATTACATCCTAGCAAAAATAATTCCTCCGACAAAAAAATGTATTCTTCTTATAACCATTCAAAAAGCGCGTTTGATTGTAAATCCCTTTACGGAGTAAAGGACACTGAATTGTGGCAGAACACACTCGGTAACCCAGTATCTGATGACCAGCCGATAATGAACGTTTTATACTCCAGTAAGCGTTTCCGGAAAAGCGTGGACAAATAACACTTCGGATAGTGGGAATACAGAGACCATTATAACAAGCTTTATTTCTGTGGTGGTTACCGTCAATTCAATTGTAACTTGTCTTAAATTCCAGACCTCAAAGCGCNTATAACAAGCTTTATTTCTGTGGTGGTTACCGTCAATTCAATTGTAACTTGTCTTAAATTCCAGACCTCAAAGCGCTAATAGAAAAATTACAATGTCGAATTTTCTGTAGTTGGGGGCGCAAATGTGCAAAATAGTTTCAGCTTTGTAGCAAGTTCTGAAACATCTTCATACTTTCTACAGTGATGTTTGACAAACTGTTTCAAGATATGCTAATGCTTTTCCCTTTCTGTACCTAGTCGCTTCCTACACTATAAAATATTTCAGTGAACTTCCTAAACTCTGATGGAAGTGTTTAGCATATACACATTTTTGCAAATTTACCACATATATACCTGCAAATATAGGAAACACTGTTCCACGAATGTATTCTAGGGGGCCGCGGTAACAGTAGTGGCTAGAGCGTTCGCCTCCCACCAAGGTAAATTGGGCTCGACTCTTGGTGGGGTCGCTCCCGGATGTTCGCACGTGGGAATCATGCCCGACAATGCCACTGGTTGGCCGTCTTTCACGAGGAACCTTGCCTCCCCCAGACCTTGTATTTCGGCGCTGTTCAAAATTCACCAAGTTTCACTCTTATCGGCTCTCAAGATCTCGATGTTAAGAGTCGCCCAAACCTCTCCGCTGCACAAGGTATTCTACTCATTCCTTGACAAATGTAGGAACGAGACAATCGATATTTCTATGCACTTTCCGAGGATATCGTCTTCTGGTGCGGTATCGTATTCGCACCCTGTTGAACATCGCCCTACAAATGTCCACTCGCGATAACAACCACAGCCCACGCGTTCGTATTACGCGTACACGCTGCCGTAGTAGTTTCGCGAACAATTTTTTTATTATTGTTTACACATGTATAAACTATTCGCTGGTTACTTCACACTTTTTGAGTCAAACCTTTGAAAAATCACACCACGTATGACGTGCTTAGTTTTATCCTAAATATGTCGCTTATCACAAGCGTGTTATACTCGTGTTAACAAAAAATCACCTTATTTTTGGTTAAATTAAATGTGTATTATATTTTGTGTATAAATTATGATTAAATTATGATACTTTATTTGTGATTAATATCAACAAAAAATAAAGAAAATAAGTGTGTTAATAATAGCTAGTAAGAAAATGTTATCATGCAAAACTATATTACACTGAGTGCGCACAAATGTGGTGAGTTGTCTCTTTGGAGTAATTTTCTAGGCTCCGTTAAACTTTGTTTGCAGGAGGCGGCGGAATACCCTGGAAGTAGAACTTTAGGAGAGCTTCAGAAAAGTTGGCCGTAACCGTAAATGGACTATACCTCTTATATAAAACAAACGAAAACGACAATATATTAAATAGTGTGAATATGTTTCAAAAACGTTTTTAGCAAACAATCACATGCAGTACAAAAATATTCCGTGTCATTTTACAGCGTACGTTGGTCGGTAGAAAAACTTGGGGTGAACGAAATCACAGCCCGAATTTATTAACGCACTCTGCACGCATCCCCTGCGGTAAGCTTATTTGGTGCAGCACGGACCAGGGATGTTTCCGATTTAATCCAAAGCGAGGCGTGGCGTTGGAAAAAGGGCCTACGAAACTGATTAAACAAACCGAATGCTACAAAGGTTTGAAGTCAGCAGCAATCAAATAAAGGAATCCCCAATTAAATACCGATTCCAACATCAGTATTATAGGCCATTCGCAGTTAACTGAGTATTTTGAGAGCAACCTCTGAAACCTGACACTGCCACTACCTGCATGTATTTCAATGGGCACACTGGCTAGCACACTCTCGGTGAAATTGGTAACGAAGGAAAAAAAGTAATCTTAATGTTGAATTAAAACTATTAGGTAAATATTTGTAACTACTGAAATGATTTTTTTTTGTTTTAATGTATATAAATGCAAAAATTAGCAAACTTGTAAAATACTTTTCTTTTCTAATAATTTGTCGGTGTCTTTTGGCCGATGCATGTATAAAGTGAGCAGAACCACGGCAATGTTGAATCTACATATGGTGGAATAATTAACAATGAAATATACACTAATGGGATAATGAGTGGCGTTCGTGCTCATCCAAGTTACTAATATTTTATATGAAAACTATATATTACTAGGCATTAACAACAAACATATTTTCTCTGTGTTTTTATTCACGCCAACTATAAATGGAATATTATAATTTAAAAATAAAACATAAAATTAAGTTCAATTTGACTAAAAATACGATACTTTTATGTTAACAGAATTCTAAAACGTTTGTGGTAGATTACAGATTTACGAAATAGCCACACACGTCATGAATGTGTTGATTTTTCAAAGGTTTGATCTAAAAACTGTGAAGATACTGTGAATAAATTATATTTATAGATATCGAAGAGGTGGCGCTCACCTCCGACTGCCCGCCACCAGGTCGCAGTATGCTGGCCTGGAAGTAGCATAACGAGGGTGGTTCTGGCCCAGGGAGCAGGAGTAGTTGCCGCAACCCGCTGTCAGAAGCGCTGAAGTCAGCTCCTGTGATCACGAGGCGCTAGCAGCGGGGTAATTGGCGAGAAGCTGCTCCGACGAGAGACGTGCGAACGCTGCAGCCAAGTGCCGCAANGGGTGTTTGAGGCCGGGTAATTACCTTGGGCAGGGCCGCCGCTTTGCGCAAGGTTCAGCCTCTTTACCAGCGCCGAATAATTCGTCTGCGACCCTCGTCTTTCCCCTTTCCATAATGCAGGCACGTCACAGCGACCACATCCGTCTAGCGTCGGCGGTAACTGGAGCGAGCTACGTGTTGGTGGCAGCCGGACTGCCACCTTGCGAAGCGCAGACGAGGCGTCGAGTGTTCAGGATGCCTCGCACCAGAACCAATACGGCGTGTGAGAGGCGTAGAAGAGCGGGACTGCTATAGGCGACCCAGGCACGGTCATTAAACCACACATCGTAATATCTGCGTGCAACACTGGCCTCTAGTCTTTACCCAGCCAACTTGCTTTCTCCAGACAGATTTTAAATTATGACTAGGGGTAAGAAAATTTCGCGATTTCTACGAAGTTGATGGCAATACATTACTGTCATATGCGTTCTCAAACCTTATCTATATGTCCAATGGTTGCTGTCCAAGTGAGTAGCCAGGTTCACTCCGTACCACGTCACAAGAGATTCTGCGCGTGTTGGTTTGCAGGTTTGTTATTGGCCGAGGGTTCTCAGAGCGTGTCTAATAAATTGTGATCCTAGTGCAAAGGTAACATAAATTTAGAGTGTAGTGGCTGAGTTTCTTCGTGAGAAGGCAGTTTATAACCTGACTAAGCCAATCAGAATTAAGTTGTTCCTACAACGAACTTACTTAATTTGCGGGCAGACATCTAAAATGTGTAACAATGAAAATCACACAATCACGAATGTGGATCAGAACTAAAGTGTTTTGGTTTACTGCTAGTTATGGGGTCTTTTCGCTAAAAAAAAAAAAGGTGCACCTAAAAGATAATAAAGTTATTGAAAACAAACAAGGTGTATTGAAATGTAACCCAACAAACAACCAAACTGCTGAAAGCATAAGGTAACATCATAAGTATCTTCTCACCTTCACATGNTGAAATGTAACCCAACAAACAACCAAACTGCTGAAAGCATAAGGTAACATCATAAGTATCTTCTCACCTTCACATTGTTGTTTGTTGTTGTTTGTACTCTTACCTTTATAAATGCATGAGAACGCAAGCAACTTAAATTCACTGTAAAATCACGAACGCATTAAACTATGTACGTTGGTTGGTAGGTGGTAGGTAGGTAGGTAGGGCTTAACGTCTCGTTGACTGCGATTTCATTACAGACGGAGCAAGTTGCTCAGACAAGCAGGAGTGGGAGAGGAATAGGCCATGGCGTGTATGGAACCATTGCAATATTCGCCTGGAGTGATCTTGGGAGACCATGGAAAACAAAAACCAAGATGACTGTACCGGAATNTGAAATGTAACCCAACAAACAACCAAACTGCTGAAAGCATAAGGTAACATCATAAGTATCTTCTCACCTTCACATGGTTGTTTGTTGTTGTTTGTACTCTTACCTTTATAAATGCATGAGAACGCAAGCAACTTAAATTCACTGTAAAATCACGAACGCATTAAACTATGTACGTTGGTTGGTAGGTGGTAGGTAGGTAGGTAGGGCTTAACGTCTCGTTGACTGCGATGTCATTACAGACGGAGCAAGTTGCTCAGACAAGCAGGAGTGGGAGAGGAATAGGCCATGGCGTGTAAGGAACCATTGCAATATTCGCCTGGAGTGATCTTGGGAGACCATGGAAAACAAAAACCAAGATGACTGTACCGGAATNGGAACCATTGCAATATTCGCCTGGAGTGATCTTGGGAGACCATGGAAAACAAAAACCAAGATGACTGTACCGGAATTTATTAATTATATTATAAATATTAAAATAGGTGTGTTGGTAATGCCTAGTAATAAATAGTTCTTATGCAAAATTTTATTATACTGAGTGCGCATTAATGTGGTGCATTGTCACTTTGGCGTAATTTTCTAGACTCGGTTAAGCTTTGTGTGCTTGAGGCGGAGGAATAGCTTGGAAGTAGAACTTAAGCAGGGCTTCAGAAAAGTTGGAAGTAATTGTGGATGGACTATACTGAACATTGCTGTAACCAGGTTTCTTGGTATTATCAACAGAGTATTCTGTTATGTTATTATCATTCTGATGGTAGTGGGAACAATCCAAATACTGTTTAAGTTTTTATACTGGAGATACGATCCGTTTTGCGGTAGGAACGCAGTGCTCTGCTGAAGTAGTCACATGTACCGTAGCAAATGCAGCCACAGGCAGGAATACAACAACCAGTTCTGTTGGTGTTACTATTTATTTTAACAAAATTAAAGGTTTGCTAATACCCTTTAGATAGCTATCACTATTCTCACAGTCTAGTGGTTCCTTCAACCTTTCAGCCATTTTTTATTCTTTTACCATATTTTAATCTAAATATTGCCATGTAAGTAATAAACACAGTGTGTGTATATTCCACCGAACTCGAAGTGTTAACGTCTAAGACTACAATAAAATATATTGATTGACTATTATACCTAATGAGAGGACTTTCAAATGTGCTCACTTTACCGTGAATAGCCTGCATCAGTGATAAGCCCACAATATTCGACCAGTGTTGTTTTGTTGAATTTGCAACCGTAATAAATATTAATTCTATGTTTATTCTTCTTTTAGTANAATATTCGACCAGTGTTGTTTTGTTGAATTTGCAACCGTAATAAATATTAATTCTATGTTTATTCTTCTTTTAGTCTCACGTGAGAAAATACAGACTGAAAGCAGTCCATTCTGGTTGCAGGAATCGTATAAAATTGTGATGTATGTAATAGTGTCTGAATTTAAACACTTAATCCTAACAGTAAGTTATGTAGAGGTATAAATAAACAGGATACGGCAAGGATATCACCGCCGTAATAAACCGTGAGGCGGGTTTGCCATGCACGGCGAGCGAGGACCCCTGCACGATGCCTTGCGTCCCCTCAAAGCGGCGGTGGAGGTGCGCGGGTAAATGGCGTGCACGAGGTAGCAAGGCGGCCCGAAGTAACAGGGGGGTTGGAGANAGAATTGGCAAGGTGGCCCCACACCATGAGGGGGGTGGGGGCGAGGCCGGAGAGGGAGCACGGCAGCCCATAAGCAGAGAGGGGGCAGGGACCCTCTTCGCAATCTCCGTGCCACAGGCGGGTCGCCACCGACCGTCAATTCCGGCCCTGCGCCGGATTTATGGCATGGAAAATGTTGCGGAGCAGGTTTCCGCGCCGCTGTACCCGCCCCCCACACCCCACTTCGCCACCACGCCTACTTGCGAGCGCACTGGCCGTTCAGCAGGGGGGTAATGGAGCAGCGAGGGTTCGACCCCCCGCGAGGGGACATTGCCCACAGCCATCACGAGCTCGCTGGACCACACGTACCGGCAAAACAACTGGCAGAAACTACGTAAATAATATCGTACCCAGTGAATACTGTTATATGCTCTTCGCGGTTAACTGGGCACTTTTGAAATCAACCTTTAAACATGTCACTGGCCCTGCCTTCGTGTATTTTAATGGGCTCACTGACTGGCATGCACCCTCCAAAGATGGTAACGACGGAGGGAAAGTTGTTCCATGTCTTAACACTATATTAAAAGTGTGAGGAAAACGTTTGAGAATACTGAAATTATTTGTTTTACTTTGTGTATATTTATTGTACATAATTGTGTGAATTATCAACATTGTAATATATTTACTTTTATAATAATTCAAAAGTGTTATTTGACCGACGCATGAATAATGTGATCAGGCCCATGGTAATGTTAATTTTACATATTGTGGAAGTATACGGAATGTGCAAACAGATAAATCTTAAGCAGGAATTTTAAATGTGTTCAGTTTACCGCGAAAATTTAATAAAACACTTTTGAATTCAAACTTTGTTTGTAACTAAACGTTAACACTATTTTTATTATCTTTATTATTAGCTTTATTAAATGCTGGATTTAAGGCAAATTGCCTTCTCTTACACTTTCCTATTTTCTACAGACGCTTTTGACGGAAGACATGCCATAATGAGTAAATATACAGACATTATGCGCACTAAATTCTTGTTGAATTACGACTTATTACTAATAACCATTTTTCGGTTGAAATAAAGTACAATTAAAAATAACCAAACTAGTGAGAGAATCATTAGTCAGAAATAAATAGTATAAACGAAAAAAAAACAAAAATAGCTTAAAAATTAATGAACTTTACTTTAACATTCCTGCAAACTGTGACGAAACATTTCTTATTAGCTTAGAACAATTTTCATTAACAGTAAAGTACAAGTTACATTTTCGGTAATGTTTGAAAAAATATTTTTAAGAGACAAGTGAAATTGGTGATAGAATGTTATAATACGCTACATATATAAATGTTTACCGCAAAAATATGTTAAGTATAGGCTTACGCATATTTATATTTCTAAAAAACTTTCACATTCACCTCATCCGCGTTTCTACACTGCTATTAATAAGTTTCACCACTGTGTAAGTATTTGGTACTTGTGGCTAACCGACTATACCCACATAGCGTAATTGACATCATGAATTTCTAGGCGTAAAGTTATTATCCGTTACGAATGGCGGGCTGTGCACTCTGTTCAATAATATTAACAAAAACCTTTATGGCATAATTAAATAATTTTATATGTATTCAACAATTTGATGAAGTGTTTCACAGTTGGGTAAGAAACGAAATATTTATTCGACGACGTACAAGCTGGTCTATCTAAAACCTGACTGGATGTGAGGCAGATAGACTATTGGGGAAATGTATAATTATATTCGTCATGTAGGCTTAATGAAATAAAACTAACGCTTTCGTAGAATGGTTACTGAAGTGTATTTTGAGTTGCAAGTGCAAGAAAAAAAGCGCAAGAACATAACAAAAAAACCTAATTCATTAAACTATAAATATAATATCAAGTTGGTATCAACAAAGGAATGATTTTTCTAAAGTGAACGTAATTTTTATTTTGTTGGCGTCTTGTTTTTATTTAAATTTTTAAAATAAATTTTTAAGTCAGATTTCGAATGTAATTTATTTTTAAATAAAGCTTCCGTGATATTAAGAACCCACCTACGCCAGCTCGGGTACTATAAAAGTTTAAGGATGAAGAGCCTTGTATAAAGGAAGCAGGTGGTTCCTCGTTAGGCATTTATCAGCGAAGTGATTATGTTCGGCCAGTCTATCCCAAGTCTGCACTTCCTCCCCCCTCATTCTGCAGAACTATCTTCGTAGCAAGTTGCCGGCAGCACTGCTGAATAACAATTTCCGTCGAGTTAATCTAAGCGAACAACGTCGTGTATCTTTCGTTCGCCTCGGATAGTCTGGGTAATCTTACGCCCTCTTCTTCTAGCCATGGCAGACACTCTTCTTGAGTATAAACAAGATTAAACATTCCCGTGTGCCAAGAGATAAAACTGCAGAATGTAGTTCCATAACGTTTGAAAAAAAAAATTCTAAATAAATTCGCTTTATTAAAATGTGTATTGGGAAGTGGAAAACCTCAGTTAATATTTTATTGTGTTTGTAGGTGTTATGGTACCAAGAAGGCACGAGTTAACATATAAAGGAAAATATTTTTTCTTGGCAACGTAATTCTGATTTTGTTAACTGGATGTATGACGTATTTCAATGTCACTTAAATTATAACCCTTTAGGATATGGTGTTCTTTCAAAATGTTTTTAGTAAATGTTTTTTTAAATTTAATTTTAGTGTCTTGCTTCGTTTTTTTTTGTTAATAAACCGACTTTTAAAACCTATAAGCTTACTCACATGTTCCCAGTTATTGTGCATCCATAAACTAGTAGTGATATTAATAATGCCGCTAATGCAGTTTTCGTGAGTTCTTTTTAATATATTCTCAAGGGTTTTATACTTCAACTGAAAAAGGAATTGCGATTTCTGGAATTAAGAATTGAGAATGGTATCGGAATCGGTATTGAGAATGGAGATACAATGGTATCGTGGTATCACTAATAAAATTATATCAGTCTTAACTTTTAGATAGACAAGAAGACATCCCTAGATCCCCTTTCTGCCATTCATGAACAGCAACTTACAAAATAACGGTTGAATCTCACTTAACTTAATGTCAGGAACAGGCAGTATAGTACCGTAAGTGGGAGTCACTTTGTGACAAATGTGGGGTGACTTTGTGGCACACAATTTAATCACTGAACATTAAAAAAAACCTCTATGAAATTAAAGAAAATTTGATTAATAGTTAAAACCTTAGTGTCACGAGTCACCCACCCTGTCATAAAGTGACCCGCTTACGGTGTAACTCAACTAGTATACTTTGAGTTTGTTTTTATTTTTTTGTAGGTAATGGAAGAAAGTGAAGAAGTAGAGTCATCAAATACGAGCACTGAAGATGTGGCAGCAGGTTTGGTTGAAGGAGAGGCAAATGCAAAACCATCTTCTTCAAGATTAACGCAGCATTCATCCGCTTCAGGGTGCATTGATTATGGCAAATGTTCTGGATAAAACGTCAAAAGAAGAACAAGGAAAAGCAGAGCAGACACGCACGTGCTATGTGGTTCTTCTCTTTCCATAACTGAAAATAAGTATTGGAATGATCATTATAAACCAATTCGTCCATCATTCAAATTACCACCACGTTAACACATATCACATTCCCTTTTAGATCGTGAGTACGTTAGGGTCCAAGAATTAGTTGTTCAAAATATTGGCCCTGTACAAGGAAATCCTTTGACGAACATAATTTTTGCCACACTTGAACCAATATTCCTGAAAGCAATTGCTACAAAATCCAATCGTCATACAGGAGAATACATAGTCAACTTGTTGGATGTGGATATTGATAGAGCTCTCCCCTCTAAGTACAAGCTCTTGTAACCGACAATGTAAGCAACATGAAAGCTGCTTGGCAACTTTTAAAAGGAAAGTATCTTCACTTAGTAATATTTGGCTTTTTTTTCACATGGGCTAAATCTTTTAGCAAATTACATTAACAGTTTAAATACAATTCAGACAATATTGTCAAACTGGAAGGCAATTGTAAAAGTATTCCGCTATTATCATGTTGCTAATCAGACACTTAATAGAATACAAAAAGAAAAGCAAGGAAAAGAGATTTTACTTTTTTTTTCCCAGGGGAAACTAGATGGGGTTCAGCTAGTAGGTGCGTAGATAGATTGCTGCGAACAAAACAAAGTCTGCAATGTGAATCTGTAAATGACACTGTAACAGTATCACATATTGTTCCTACAAAAATTCGTAATCAGATTCTTGACAATAATGTGTTCTGGATGCAAGTTCAATGAGCAAATGAACTAAAACTACCAATATCAGTAGCAATAAAAAAAACTTGAAAGAAACGCACCTACTCTTTCAGATGTTACCAATATATTAAGGAGACTTAATGAAGATTACGTTGAACTGGAACCTTCTTCACCTCTCACCAAAAAAGAAGAAAAAAAGGTAAAAAAAAAATTATGAACCACAGATTTGAGTTTTGCTTTCATCCAATTCTATTAGCAGCACATATTTTGGATCCCAAATATGTGGACAGCATGTGTCAGAAGATGAATTACTTACTGCACTTGATACAACCATGGACGTTGCCAAAATCATCGTAAACATTGATGAAGTAGCTGTGATGGCAGACTTGGCAGAATACCATGTCAAACATACTTAGTGGAGTAGAGACATTATTTGGCGGGCAGCAGAGAATATCTCTCCACTTACATGGTGGATATTGCACATCTCTAAAGGTATCCAAAGTTGCTACAAGTATTCTTAGTATTCCACTAACAACAGCCTCATGTGAACGCAACTGGAAGGCATTCAGCACAATTAAAACCAAAAAGAGGAATATGTAAAAAGCGAACGCAATGCCAAGCTAGTTTCTGTTTCTCATAATCTCTTTTTATTATAACTGCAAGAGATTCCATCAAATCCAAGTAAACTAGAAAGTTGTGGTGCTAGCAGCAGCAGTTCTATGGGCGTGGACACAAGCAACAGCGACAGCGAGCGTGAAGACTTACTACATTTTGTACACAATTGCAATGTACTGTGTTGTGTAATGTAATTTCATTTGCTAATAATTCATAATCCAAGTTTCTAGCGTAGCCTGCCAGGAAAAATAAAGGAATTAGTCAAGGAAACATTCTTGACTGTGTATTCAGTGACTTTTCAAGCATATTGCATTTCGGGAATCATAACATTATCATTTAAAGTCTAACGTTCACATCTCTTTTTTTATGTTTTTTGTGTTTAATTAAATCTTATAAACCATGATTGATTTATGATTTGCATAGTTGAAAAATGTGCNCTTTCGGGAATCATAACATTATCATTTAAAGTCTAACGTTCACATCTCTTTTTTTTATGTTTTTTGTGTTTAATTAAATCTTATAAACCATGATTGATTTATGATTTGCATAGTTGAAAAATGTGCATTACAGATAAAATATAAAACTTTAAATTTGTTTATGAAATATGTGGTAACTGTACAATTGTTCCACCAAATCTTCAATCCATTTTGAGTTAGGAAAATTTTCTAGAAAATTTCCAAGAAATTTTTTTTGTCCAAAACTTTCCGGAAAACTTACATCTCTGTATTTATGATTAATTCTACTTTTGAATTTTAATTTGCTTTTATTAGGTAAATAAAAATTGCGCTGTATGAAAAAGTTAATTGTAATACATTTGTCCTCGCGACGGGTTGCTCTAAAACAGAAATTGTCTATCAAGTATAATCAGGAATATAGTAGGTCTAACACGTTCGAACTCAATATTTTTGGTGTGTCGAAATCAGAAGCAGTGTTCTATTTCGGTAAACTGCATGATTTCAGATTACGTTGATGTGTATTTTACAGTTATCGATNTATAATCAGGAATATAGTAGGTCTAACACGTTCGAACTCAATATTTTTGGTGTGTCGAAATCAGAAGCAGTGTTCTATTTCGGTAAACTGCATGATTTCAGATTACGTTGATGTGTATTTTACAGTTATCGATGAAGTGTAAATCCTCATTTTAAATCGTAGCCCCATAAATATGTTTTTACAGTTCTTTACACTGTAATAAATTTTCACAAAACCAGTAATTATTTTTTTCCTACTGGAATAAAATTTGACTATCAGAAATCCATTCTCTTGAAATGATACTCAGTCTGAAATTTTTCAGCCGTTTCTCTGCTTAACTGCTACATTTTTTTAAAGAGGAAAACCGGGCTTCGATAGAGCAGTCCTTTCAGTCATTTAATCCCAGTTTCCTCTGTTTACCTTTATCTCGCCGGATCAAATTTCAGCCTGAATATCGTGACTGGAATAGATAATAGAGTGCGAATGCATTTCTCTGGTGATACACTAAGTGGACGGGTGGCGCTACCGAACTTGTCAGAACGGGGAGAGAAAAAAAATGGGGTAAGTGGAAAGGAGGGTGTGGAGTTGAAAGAGCGTAAAATACCCACGTCCATCAGCGCCGGTTCCACGTGTCTCATTACCATACCGTGAGCTGGCTCTCCGGCGTTTAAAACCGTCGACGAGGCGACCGCCATTTCCATACCTGAAATACCAATCCCCTTTCCAACCCTCGCGAACATCCCCGCGGGCTAACCCGGGACCACTTCCACCCGTCTGTCACACTCTGTGACGTCTGTCGCCGGCAAGGCACGAGGGAGGGGGTGGAGGACAGGTGGCGGGTTGTCACGTGACCACCCGAGTGCGAAACGGTGTAGGACACACCCCCTCGCATCCCCTACCACCAGGAGCCGGCTATATTCCGCACGCCGAAAGGGGTGAGTCAGTCGCTCTCCCCCAGGTCGGAGTCACACGTTGTTATNAGGCTTTCCTTTATATTCAGTTACTGGAAAATTTCGTGTTATAAATGGTCAGCTAGGTGGATTTTACAAACTTTTAACGTTACAGCTTCAGCTATTTGTTCATTGGCTGCCGTTCCAATGAGTAGACAGTTTTACCACAAACCAGGTAGTGTCTAAATTATTCCTGTTTATTTTACAGAATTGTTTTTATTCAATATCTTCTCCAGGATGTCTTATAATCTTACACAATATGTTATAATTACAAAAGGATAAGCAAAGTGCATGCATTTGAACTCTCGCTTCTCCTCAGACGGATTCACGTAACCATATTGTTCAAAATTACAGTATGTACACTAATCAAAATGTCCGTACATTTACGGGAAATTTTACGAAATTGTACAGTTCGAATACGGAAATACAATCCGTAATGACGAAAAACGGAGTGAGTTCCGTAAATACAAAATACGGAAATGATCGTTTCTACGACAGTTGAAGATAGCCACGCCACTAAGACCTAATTCTACAAAAATCAAATAACATCAGACGTCCGTTATAGTAAGAGTTAGCAACGCTTAAAATACACAAATATTACTAGCAACAGAAAAACTAGCTTGTGTGCCATTAATAAAATAAGAAAGTTATACACAAAACTACCACAATTGTGTCGTAGTCGAATGTTACGTGTCATGGACTCCCTAACGTTCGATTCGGGTTAATTTTTTCGTTCAGGTATAAAGTGTTTGGACTTTTTTAATGTCTTTCTTATACAAAAGACAGCACCCGCATAGCGAAAACTAAAAAATTTGTTTTCCTTCTCTTTTTGAAACTGGAAGTACAGAAAACTGACTAGAAATTTCACTGAGAAATTCCGCGAATTTACGAAAAGTTTTGTCAAAATTTATGGAAAGTTTTTTTTTTTTTTTACATCGCATCCGTAATTGTACAGAGAGTTCGCGGAGAGTACTGGAGAATTTGTTACCAGCACTTTTCCGTGAAACGAAGGAAATTTTTTGTTAAAAGTGTACAATTGGCTACTGTCTCACATGAACACCAATAAATGTTTTGAAATGCTGCCTACTTTGTCACACGTCGTGTGCACCTCCAGATCGGACGACCAGCCGATAAAGGACACGGACATGCATCGACATCGGCAAGGGACAATGTACTACTGTCTGTCGGAGTGACATACTCCGTCCAACCCCTGCCACACCCCTTCAAACTGCCTCGGGCTGTGTCTCGATTTTTGCTACTGGCAGGAATATATATTTCCACGCTCCCATACTTTGGAATTTGTCGATAAGCCGATAAGTCTGCCGCTGTGCCTCGGGATGATTGCTTCCTGATTTTAAGGTTTAAGGGCCTCGCCGGCCTATTGCAGGAGCTACCATGATGAAATCTGGAAATTCTTCTTTTATTGGAACACCGTTAGAAAAAAAAATTGCCTTTAAAATACGGAAATGTACTGGTAAAAAATTATCCAGAAATGTTATAAAAACTACGGACACTTAGTTTTATTAAATATCGGACTTTTCGTAAATTTCACNGGTAAAAAATTATCCAGAAATGTTATAAAAACTACGGACACTTAGTTTTATTAAATATCGGACTTTTCGTAAATTTCACCAATTTTCTGTGAATTCATGGAAACTCTATGTAAATGTACTAAGTTTTTGTATGTTTCCAGTTTATAAAGAGATGCCATGAAAAAAAATGTTTAGTTTTCTTTATGTTGGTTTTTTACCAGTGTATGAAAAGAAAATTTTTCAAATGTATGTTTTTGTCTTGGTGCAAGATTTGAACATAAGTCAGAATATTCATATACCAAAACCCCCAAAAACAAAATGATGAGTGAATTAGGACAGGTTTAGTCAATGTCATAACTCAAAATATCAACAGTATATTATTCTTTTACGATTCTGTAATTTCATTTTCCTTTAATTAATATATATTAGTCTATATTCTAGTACATTGCCATTTTATTTAATAAGCAATTATTTTTGATGTAATTAAAAACAAAATGGCTGTCAAAGTTACGTTTTTATGGCACTTATATATTCTCCACACCCGATTTTATCTGTTTCTAAGGCGGGCTAATCTCACCCGGCAACGTGGTAGAAATACTGCTTTAAGTACAATAACTATCTGATGAACGAATTCAAAACTGCACGCCATTTCAGTGTCATGTGAACACAACGGACTAGGCATTGTGTGTATTTTCTGTTGTCTATCTCAATACACCATGGTTTTAAAACCGTAAAAATCACAAACCTGCTATAGGGTCAATACTTTTCAAGTGTAATTAATGCTAATGTTGACATTAAATCGCACTAAGGTACCATGTTAGATAAAGCAGCCAGTTAAACCTTATGCACTCTAAACTCATGGTTTGTTATCAACAAACTATTTCTTAACCTGGAAAAAAACTAATAATTTGCTTTTTTCTTCTAAACAAAATCCCGAGGAGTTAGAAATTCATATAAGTAACATAAAACTGAGGTCATCTAAAAGAAAGTAATTATAATAATACTACAAATGCGTGGTACATATATATGTCATGAAATATTTAAATCAGCCACACTTTTCATTCTTAAAAATAAATGTAAGTATAGCAAAAATACAGATATTCATAATCTATACACACGTAAATGAACATTTTCGTGATAAACAAGCAAACAATAGGTTAACCATAAAATCATTAAAAAATGCCGGACTGCAATTTACCAATGATTTACCACAAAACTTAAGAGCAGTTAATTAAAATAGTACTTTTAAAAAACTAATTATTTAATTTCTTTTTTTTTTAGAAAAGCCTTTCTACAAAATAAATGAAATGGGTTTATTATAAATTAACATTTATATATTTTTAACATATGCTGAAAACCTAAAATGGATGTTTTAAGTATCTACTATATTATTATTTTATGAATTCTTTTGTGTGAATTATAATAGCCTACTATATGTGTTTAATACCACTGAAACCTGAAAATTGTAATTATAATCGTTATTGTATATGCTTATGCCATTTCTNTTTATATATTTTTAACATATGCTGAAAACCTAAAATGGATGTTTTAAGTATCTACTATATTATTATTTTATGAATACTTTTGTGTGAATTATAATACTATATGTGTTTAATACCACTGAAACCTGAAAATTGTAATTATAATCGTTATTGTATATGCTTATGCCATTTCTNTACTATATGTGTTTAATACCACTGAAACCTGAAAATTGTAATTATAATCGTTATTGTATATGCTTATGCCATTTCTATGTAAACCTGTTATGTGATTTACTGTACTAAGTTGTAATTTAATGTACATGTTATATTATTTTATGTATGCCTTCTACATCACTACTATGTATATCCACTGATGAGTTATATAGCATACAAAAGCTCCACAAACTATTAATAAATGAAATGAAAAAAAAATCCATGACTTTACTTTTAGATGCTGCACGTATTTACGAAAGACCATTCTAATGATAAAATGTCTTTGTTAACCATTAAAAATTGTGTTTACAACTTACGGGCCAGGATATATACAAAAAAATACAAAAAAAAATATGTCTCTTAAGCTGAGCCTCGCTGATGCAGTGAAATTTTGAACCAGAGCAATTAAAGACATTATTGTGAGGCCATGTTATTGTCGCTGTGCTGGAAAGCGAGCCCAGGAATTATATTGCGCTCAGAGACTTACCTACTTCGCTGTAGGTTTTCGCTTCAGACTATGCTAAGTTTGCGATCTGGACGACATAGCTAGTTGTATGGAGAAACTTGCACTCCATACACTAAGACCAGAGGTGATATTACGTATGTTTGTTGTGGAGAAACCACAATAATTAAGCAGTTCTCCGTACCCTCACATCCTCTTCAACTCCAAATTTTCTCGGCACATTCACAAACCAGAGGGAACAAGGACTTATGCTACCCTGCAGTTCGTGCGTGAGTGCCAATGTCTTAGAAGTGTGGAGCGAATTTAACTCATATTATGTTTGTGTAAAACAGTCACTCAAAGAAGACATGGTATGTTGTAAAAGTTTTTTGGATCTAAATTCGCATATTTTAAAAAAATTCCATTGTTATTATTTTTTTTTNACATGGTATGTTGTAAAAGTTTTTTGGATCTAAATTCGCATATTTTAAAAAAATTCCATTGTTATTATTTTTTTTTTAATGAAACAATTTACATTCTACTAACGATTTTATTACTTTGAAAAAATGTTTCGTATAATTAATGTANTTTTTTTTTAATGAAACAATTTACATTCTACTAACGATTTTATTACTTTGAAAAAATGTTTCGTATAATTAATGTACGTTAACTTATATATATAATGCTCCATTTTTAATGAGTTTCCAAATGTGAGAAATAAAGAAAATGACTTTGATAACAGAAAATTTATACTCGCTTTCAAGACATCGCATACATTAGAAACACAATTTCAGTGCACTCCATCATAGCTAAAGTGGCATTTCCGCATGCGTTGTATCTGAAAATATACATGTCGCCTACATAAATAAATGATCGAGGGGCCTGCGTTGAACCCTGCCAAATGCTTTTTACTAATATAATGATAGAGTAACCGCTGCAAAGTGCCATAGGTACACGCAGCACGACGAGAACACTGCACGCCAGTTCAGAGCCCTGCGCGTAAAAAAGCGACGTGATTTATAATATTTTTCAAGGTGCTTGCTGACTTGACTGTACATGGTCTCAGTTCATTCAATATTTTAAAAGTTATCTTTCGAAAATAAATTAACTTGATATTGAGAAAGTTGTATCATAAACACTGGGCAGCATTCATGAGGGTGAGATTTCGTAAAATAGTTTTGCGTCTCAGGATCTTGTTAAATTTTATATAGTGAACAAATTGGCAGCAAACTGTAACTACATTATTGTTGTTGCATTTAAAATAGAGCATGTGTGAACAGAATAATAAAATATTTGCGTTTCTGGAGTCTATATAATACTCTCTGACCAGCGCATCAATAAAAATCGCTAGGCCGACATCACTTAAAAACATGGCAGAAGAACATAAAGTGGGCAGAAATATAAAACTAAGCTATACTTTCAATACTGCTTAGTTAACCCGGAATCCAACTGTAGATATCAAATTTAGAAACCGAAACTAAAATTCAAAACACGCACAACCATAGGAAATCACATAGCATGGTGAATAATCAAGTCCTCCCGGAAATGAAAATCTGCCATTACATATAAAATGTATGGTATGAGAAAAAGGTATACAAAAACGTACTGAAAGAATATAATACACTGAAGAGCCAAAAAAAACTGGTATATGCGTGCGTATGCAAATAACAGAGGTATGGAACCGATCAGAGTAACGCAATGCGATCGGCAGCTAGATCGGTTACTGCTGCTACAATGGTAGGTTACCAAGATTTAAGTGAGTTTCAACGTGGGGTAATAGTCGGTGCACGAGAGATGGGACATAGCATCTCCCGTACGACCTTTTCACGAGTGTGCCGTGAATATCGGGAATCCGGTAAAACATCACATCTTCGACATCGCTGCGGCAGGAAAAAGATCGTGAAAGAACGGGACAAAGGACGACTGACGAGAATCATTAAACGTGGCAGACGTGCAACCCTTTCTCAAATTAGCGCAGATTGTATTTGTGGACTGCCCTGCAGGATTCATGGTGTGAATTGCCCCCTGCATACCTTCAGACATTAGTCGAGTTTATACCACGTCGTCTTGCGGCATTTCTGCGTGCTCGTAGTGACGGAGAGGGGGGTGGGGGGCTACATGATATTAAGCCGGTGTGCAGGTTTCTTGGCTCTTGAGTGTATCATAAAGAACAGGGTAATAACCGGTATATATACTTGCAGTTGTCGGTACATTTTCCCCTCAGATTTCGCATTATTTTATGTAAAGGCGTCGACCTCCCTGTAAACGAAGAACAAACAGTGTAATTCACACATATATCCGCGACTGTAAATACGAGGTAGAGTTACTTGTTCCTCCTACAGCTAGGTCTACTCAAACTTCGGGATGTTTACTAGCAGATGTGTGTTTTTCAGCGCAGTGCAAATAGGCCGTGTTTTCATCAACAGTTACACTCAGGTGGCTCTAGCTAACAACAGAAGTGTTTGTAATAGTTGTTTCTCCAGACGTGGTCGAGTATCCGAATGTCGATGTTTTGTAAACGCGCACACATGGTTGGTAAACAAAACCTCAGATTTAAGTCTCGGAAAACATGGCTCTTCTATTGCCCGTCTACTGTTCGCAAAATCACAGAAAATCCCATATATAAAATATTTTTTTCAACTTTTCTTTAAAGCGGTTTTGTGGCAGAACACAAAATTTATATGTATATATATTTTTTTTATCTTTAAATTCTGCATTCAGAGATTCCAACGTGAGTCAGTCTATACTGGTACAGTCTGGTAAAGCAGCGACCAAATTGGCAGATTTTTCTCTCCCGGATTGTAATTTATGACCGTACAAATTATATTATTGTTTCGCGTTCGTGCTAATGTAAATAATGTTATAACTAAGCTTTGAAATTTTTGACCTCTTCTTGAATTCACGTATTTCAACCAACACTTTGTCAGGCATACTTAAAGTAAATCTGAAGCCCAATTTGGAATGTATTTTTTTCATCTTAACTGGTTACTAAAAAAAAATAGAGCTGTGTATTTATTGCCTTTGGAAAATGTTTCATTTTTTTTTGTACATTAAGACAATATTAAATAAATATATTTTCCAAATAATTTTCACAGTATGATTTCAAATCAATTAATCCAAGATAATATTAAATTTTACACGTGGTGTAAGTAAACATAATTATACGGAGAAAATGTTTTTATATTGGGCTTAAAATATATTCAGTTAACATCAATATATGTGAGTTCAGAGTTAACGGCATGATCTAATATTCACAATAATAACCGAGACCTGTAACAACATATTTCAGTTACATTGTCAGTAGTCAGTATCCTTAATTGGTGTCAGCGGTTCAGTTTTTTTATCAAGTGTTATTCCAGACTTTCAGAACTCTATGAAAATAAAACTTATCACTTACGTAGCCCGCTTTTGACTAAAACTCTATTGTTCATTGTAGTAAAACTTTTGTATTCCAGTATAGTGCTTGTCTGCTTGCGTCACATGAGGATGCACCAATGCACGAGTCGGGGTAACCTACCTCAAACGCCACTTGAATTTCTTCAATCGACAAGAGTTGCTCTTCCGATACTGATGATTCGGCTGGTTCAGGTTTGAGGGTGCACGTCAAGATGCTGTTGACGATACCAGAAATGCTTCAACACGCGGCGATATATTCTAAAGTGAAACAGATTACGTAATCCCCACACCGCTGTCCCTCCTTTTACGGCATCTTCATTTTAACCCGTATTCGCTGGAAGCGTGTGAGGGTTCACGGTGCCAGAGGCGGGAGGNCGCCCCGGGGTGTGGGTTGTTGCAGGGGAGGGGGTGAGGGAAGTGTGAGGCCAAGCCACTCGGAAAATGAAACTGGAGGGCCAGGATCCAATCTTGCCGTGCAGCCGCAGGTCCGTCAGCGACCCGTGAAATGTCCTCTCTCGTCGCCAGAAGAGGCCCGGGGTTTGCGCGGAGAAGCATAGCGTGCGTGGCTCCAGGCTGCATGGCGAGTTGTCCTTCGCCGTCCGGGACTGTCTACCCGCTCGTCACTTTCACCTATAACATGTCCACGGTTAACTCAGCACTTTTTAAATCAACCTTTAAATCATGTCACTGCCCCTACCTACGTATATTTTAACAGGCACGCTGTCACGCGCCCAGTAAAGTTGGCAACGACAGAGAGAAAAAAGTTACATGTGTTAACGTTAAATTGCAAGTGTTCAGTAAACATTTGTAAATATTAAAATATTTTGTTTTGCTTTTTTTTTAACGCATATAAGTTTAACAACATAAACATTTCTAAAATATTAGTTTTTATAAAGAATGTTACAGTTTTCCTTCACCTACGCACAAATAAAGTGTTCACGCCCATGGTACCGTTAATTGTATATACACTCAAGGGCCAAAAAAACTGGTATAGACGTGCGTATGCAAATAACAGAGGTATGGAATCAATCAGACTAATGCGATGCGGTCGGCAGCTAGATCGGTTACTGCTGCTACAATGGCAGGTTATCAAGATTTAAGTGAGTTTCAACGTGGTTTTATAGTCGGTGCACGAGAGATGGGACATAGCATCTCCGAGGTAGCGATAACATTTGGATGTTCGCGTACGACCATTTCACGAGTGTGCCGTGAATATCGGGAATCTGGTAAAACATCACATATTCGACATCGCTGCGGCCGGAAAAAGATCGTGAAAGAACGGGACAAACGACGACTGACGAGAATCATTAAACGTGACGGACGTGCAACCCTTTCTCAAATTGGCGCAGATTGTATTTGCGGACTGCCGTGCAGGATTCATGGTGTGAATTGTCTCCTGCATACCTTCAGACATTAGTTGAGTCCATGCCACGTCGTCTTGCGGCACTTCTGCGTGCTCTGGGGGGCCCTACACGATATTAGGCAGGTGTACGAGTTTTTTTGTCTCTTCAATGTATGGTGAGAAGAATACACAATGTTCATGCAGGTTTTACGGCCCAAAGGCCGGCACACCCTCCATCCTTCAGCACTGAAACTGTACTCGGATGAGTAAGACACTGCACGGCACTTTCTCCTCTTCTCGTCTTCGATTCCCTTTTTTCTTGTTTCCACTACATGGCTTTCGTCTGGGATTCTCAGTAAAACCTGTCCTCCTCTCCAATTAGTGATACTCAGACTTCATACATTAAAGCCTTTACTCAAGTACCACCTCATTGGTCATTAGAATTTGCCTGCTGGCATTGGTTATATTATTCCAGTATCTTGCCTACTTTTGTAGCAAAATTACTCCATATCTAGTGTAGGTCTTTGTTGGCCATTATTCTTCCCATATCCAGTTGCAGACCTCTCCAATCGATTACCCCCTGTAGCCACTCTTATGTAAAAGATCTTGATACACTCCATTAATACATGTTGCAATTTATCGTCCACTCCGCATACATCCCATAATAAGGAGGTGACCAATCCAAGGCTATGCAAATTGGTCTTAAAAATGCTCATGACCAGTGTACAGTTGCACACTATACTGGTTCATTTTCACCCATTTTCTTCCCATTCTTTCTTCCACATCTGGTAAGAGCTCATGTCACTCTTCGTTTATTGGTATTATCCCATTATTCTTGTTATGTCATCAGTGTGTCCTGCCTCATTTCCTTCCATTCCTCTCTTGAGAGTCTTCTCATTCTTCATCTCTCAGCGACAAAGCTTCTCTTTCTCTTTCAAGCAATTGCACAGGCAGGACACCAGTCAGTATGGGCAGTGCTTCAATTTACACTGTTTTATAGGCCTTCAAAACTCTCAGCAGTGCTTTCCTCTGAGCACTAATTAGCTTTATTTAGTGCCACACCAATTCTGCTCTTGTTTAACACATCACAGCTCAATACACCACTATTCCCTCAAACACAGCCTTATAAATTTTCCTTAAGGTAGTAACAGTTAGGTCCTATTCTGTGTTGCCAATATATCTTAGTTTGTGGAATACCACCACAGCTTTGAGGGTAATATATTGCATATTCCCAAGAAAGTTCATTTTATCATCCAGCATGACTCCCAGGTACTTAAACTCCTTGACATATTAAAGAAACTCATCATTAAATCTCACAGTGTGTGTCCTAGCCAATTTCCCTTTCAGCGTCATTATCTTGGTCTTGCTGATGGAGAAGCTCAACTTGATCTTAGCTGTCCATTCTTCAATACGATTCATGATCGCTTCTGCCTTCTCTTCCAGCTGTCTTCTTGCCGATCCGTTTATCAAAATCAGCCCGTCATCAGCATAGCCATATATAATACACCCTTATGGTAGAGGTATCTCCAGCAGTCCATCAAAGAGAATGATCCATAGGACTGGTTCTAAGACCGATCCCTGGGGACATTTCTTTGTCAGTGTTTTCTTTACCTGGACTGTTTTGGCAGTGTAGTATGTAACTCTTTCTTCGAATAAATCCAGCATGACATTATATAGATTGACCGGGCATTTCTTCCACTTTAGCTGCCACATCACTTCCGGTCACCTGCCATTATTAAAAGCTGCTGCTATATCCAGAAATATTGCCTGTAGGTATTTCTCACTTCTTCTAGTGACTGCCATCTTCACATCATGAAGTGCAAAAACAGTGCCACTTCTTTTTCTCAAGCCATATTTCTTCTCACTTAGCATGCAATTCACCTCGAGTGCATCCCCTAGTTTTTTGTTCAGGAGATTTTCATAGATTTTGCCCAGGACTGGATGTAATGTCAACGGTCTGTATGACTTTACTTAAGCCCGATCTCTGCCAACACATGTGAACAGTATCCTTACTTCGCCTTGTTTCCATGGGCAAGGAAACACTATCTCATTGTGACATCCATTGCAAATTTCCAGGTGAGGCCTTTTCAACCAGGAGTAACTTCTTTTGGCAAATTTATTCTCCTATACCATCCATGCCCCGAGCCTTCCCGTTTTCTCATGTTATATACTGTCTCTTCTGATTCCTACAAAGTGAAATACGGCGCATCCAATTCTTCTGGCAACTCTTCCATTACATCTCTTTTAAGAGAGTGTTCCTTGCCCTCACTTTCCAAGGAGTCATCTGGTAACAGTGTGTGGAGCAGAACATCCATACTTTCTTTCAAATCAGTCACCAGGGTCCCATTAACTTTGATAGATGGTGGTGGTATGGCCTTTTTTATTTTGGCGGCCCTTATCTTGTATATCACCCCAAAAGGATCTTCATTTCCGACCCTGGTGGCGTAATTAGCCCATAATTGTCTTTACTTCGCCCTGACTCTGTTGAAGTAAGTTTATTTCTTCATATTGTACTCGCTTGCAAGTATTTCCCTCTCTTCACCTCTTGACCAGTGAAGTTTTCTCCTTTCTCTTCGCAAACTCCTCTTCTCCTCTTCAAGCTCCATATCCCACCAGGAGAGGTTGGAAAGCCCATGCAGCATCTTGCAAAGAACTTCTTTTCAGGTCCCCTTGATGATTTCAATTATTGCCATGATTCTTTCTTGCAAGTTTACTTCAGGGAAGATTGCCTCCTACGATATTTTCCTCCTCAACACAGCCAAATCAAATGATTTCCCATCAGCATTATTGTGAATGTACCTTAGTTCTGATTCCCATTCCGTTTGCTGTTGGTCTCTCACATTTCTGCTTCCAGGAAGCCCCACTTCGAATATGATTAACCTTTTTTCACTGGAGCTATCTTAAGTAACTGTCCAGTCACATACCATTCCATTCGCCCTGGCATTCATGAGTGTCGCATCGATATTGTGCTCAGTCCCATGTGATTGTGACACGTATGTAGGGAGTTCTCCTCCCGTATTTGCCACTTCCAGATTATTGGTCAAAATATATTGCCTAATAAGCTCTCCCTTTCCATCCGTTTCTGAAGAATGCAACATTTAAGACTTGGCATTAATATCTGCCCCAATGACCACTGGTTTCCCTTATAACACATCCAGCACCACGTCCCATTTGTCTAGGTGGTCTTGTGTCCCATCACCATACTGAAAACATGAAGACACTATCCATATTTGCATATTTTTATTCTGGACTTGAGCACAGACATCATGAGTGTTTTACATTTTATTCAGCTTCATGACATCCATTGCCATATTAACTCTCACTATTCCAGCTTTATGAAATTATGCGTGATGTCATTAATGTTCCTTTAAGACCAATTACTTCGTCAAAATAGCTATATCGAAAATCGATATTCATTATACAATATATATTTTTATGTAGCGATATTTTTAAAAATACTCGGTATAAGAAATATTAATATTTTTTCCCCCGATATCAACATTCTTAATGCTGGCTCTAAGTTACGTTATAGTCCAATCACGGTTACTTCACACTTTTCTGCAGCCCTGCTGATGTTCTACTGCCTGGGTATTCCTCCACCACATACAAACTAATCTTAATCTAGTCTAGAAAATTACACCAAAGGGACAGCGCACCGCATTCTTACAAACTCTGTGAAATAATATTTTTCATAAACATTATTTCTTACTAGGCATTACCAACATACATATCTTATCAATGTTTTTATTCATATTAATTCTACAAGTAATATTATAATTTCCAGATAAAATGTAAGCACAAATTCAAATTAACCAAAAATAAGTTACTTTTATGTCATTACTAGTATAAAACGCTTGTGTTACATGACATATTTAGGAAACATCCAAACACTTCATGCATGGGGTGATTATTCAGAGATTGATATAAAAGGTGTGAAGAAACCGCGAATAGACTATAACATTGAATTAATCGATATTATTATAAACCTTTGCCGTTCTATTGCGGATGTTGTGTTTAAATTTATGACCAATGAAATTATTATTTCCTGCTTAATAAAAATAACAATGATTTTGCATATTAGTAACACATTTTCATTGGATGGCGCACGAATAATGTGATCACGCCCATGACGATATTAATTACGGCACAAGGATAGTCAATGAGAAGGAAAATAGTTCCTAAGCAGGACTTTCAAATGTACTCAATTAACCGCGAGTAACCTATACTAGTGAATACATTGCGGTGTTATTTGACCGAATGAATCCCATTCATCTTGTACTATATTTAATGTAATAATAATTAATGGCCGGACATTGAAAATCAAAGCTTGATATAGCATAGAGGGCTTCTTAACAGAATATTTGACTTATCTATGGTTTCATATATATCAAAAAACGTTGTGCGTGACAGAAATGATCAAATAATAAGGAAACCATTTATTACGGTTGCAGATGTGAATCGAATCACATATAAAAAAATTGTATTTCAAAATAAGTATGAATAAGTTCCTTGTGCCTCAACAAGCTTGGTTTTTAAATATTAAATCTTAAATTTAAGTTGTACGGGCATATTTGTAAATCCAAGAAGGTAGATGCAGATATACCTGCTCCCCCTCCCCCCAAACCTTTTTATAAAGTTATTTCTTGGCCGGAACTAAATATATTAATTATATCCCAGTTCCAGGCGCTCTACTTATTTATCACAGTGAAACTTTCAAACTGTTTTTCACATATCAGTTTCGCGAAGGCATGTGATCTTTATCGTTAATTTTCCTGCGCATTTAGAAATTACACCGTTAGAAATAGTTTGCATAGAATTACGGAAATGTAAACCAGTATTTAATTTGAGAATATTTTAATAACGTCACCTCCTGCGAACAACTGAGGTTACTGATTTAGAACACAACAGAGCATATCAGAATTACATAAAAATTCTGCAGGCAGATTGAACATTTGCAAATTGCAGTAATTTCGGAAATTATTTTTATTTTTTTTGTCAGGGCGACATTTATTGGTATCACGTACGTACAAATCGTTGTTACTGCCCGTACGACTAGTTGCAGCATTTATTGGGTGAGGGGGGAATGTACACAGCCACACAATCGCAACAGCCAATCTTGTCCCATGTATTCTCTTGCGTCAGCTTTCTGTTCATTGGCTGCTGCCCTAGAGTTTAACCAGTTTCACCTCATATCAGGTGGCACGAAATTTGGTGCTTGTTTCCTTGCAGGCCTGTTATGTGTTCATATTTCACCTAGGCGTGTCTGGTAAAGTACGATCCAGTTGAAAATAATAGTAAAGTTAGCACATTTTGAAGGTTAACTTGTCCTAAAAAGAATTCGCAAAATCTTCCAGTTCTTAGTTAAAGGAATTTTGTTAATATCTTATATTATTATGTTTAATAACACAACGGAACGTCATTCCTAAACAAATTCACATTTAAAAAATTTAATTACGTATTTCTTACAGGCTGTAATCGTTTATAAATTTAACCTCGCTACTTAAATCCAATCCTAATCAGCACCAACATTTTTCTAGGCAATTATAAATATGGCTGTTGTAACGTTACGGAAAATAAATTTTGCGAGATATGCAATTTTAATTTTAAAAAGACTTGTAATAGTACCAAAATGTAAATTGCAATTTTTACAGTGTACTGATTTTTGTAAAAGATTGGAAGATACGCTATAGGGAGAAAGGATAAGCTAATAGGGTTTTTAAAAAGTGTCAATACTTGTTTTGTGATGGTAGGCGCATAGACTAAAGGTGAGGTAGAGCGATCTCACTGGCTGCGCACAACCAGTCTCCGTGGCCCAATATTGAACTGTTTTTCTACTAATACGAATAGAAAAATGGCGTGGATTGGACTTGAGGTTAGAAGACTTGTTAGTGAACAAGTGAATTGAGATGCTTGTATACTTCCTTTAACGAATTTATAAAGCAGTTTGATTGAATTAAAATTGGTGAAAATATTTTATTCATATAAAAGTGCTTGTCTTTTGATAATTAATATATAAACAAACACGCCCGTCAATGAGGACCATGTGACTTTGAGAGTTGTAATCCTTTGGGGTCGGTCAATGTTGGGTACATGAGCAGAAGACGAACAAGCGGTCTACCTCATTTACAGTCTATGAGAAGGTGTCGCTGCTCGGTCGGCTAGTTCGTGTAACTTGGTATCTGCGATTCCCGCGCGTCCTCCAAGTGCACCCTACATCCGCGAAGTGGCGCGCTCCAGTTCTACCGCCTTCATAAAGCGCACTCCCCTCAAACAGCGCGACCAACTCGGGTATTAATTCTGCCAACTTCCTGCAAAGCTGCAGCGAGTCTCTAGTTTCCACTCCGGTCGCCGCGAGAGCGAGGAATAAAGCTGAGTGTCGACCCAGGTGCGAGCAAATGGCGCCAGGCCAGTAATAGGAAGTCGGAAAAGTTGCAAGTCAAATAGGGCACGTGTGCAATGTTTCACACAGGTTTGAGTCACTTCTACCACTTTCGTATTTAACTACTCTGAAATAAAGGGTTTGTTAGTGGCCACAAAAACTGTTTGGTTATGCTTTCCAAGGGGAAATTTCGTTTTTAGTAAAAAAAAAAAAAAACAGATTAAGGTGCCCAATAACACGTCGACTGACTAGTACTGAAGGTATTTAGTGCTCAGTAACATATTTATATATTGAAAAAACGTTTATTGGCTGACACAAAATATTTTGTTGGCAGCAACAGCATTCATGTTATCCACAGTAAAACATTTTGCAACGACCGCAGAACTGTATCCACTACATTCTGCGAATGGGCTCTGGCATATTCGAAGTGGCTACGTCTGGCCACGACGCCAAATTTGTTGGGTTCAATTCCTTGCATCGGGTTGAGAATAAATTCATGAGTGATATTCTTAGGTGTTTATAAATTGATTACATATTTACATTATTCCAAGTAAATAAATGTTACACGTAAATGATTAAAGAAAATTAACTTTCCATGAGGTGAAGTATGCAAGCCTTGTCGTGTGTGCCTCTTATTATATATTGAAAACAGCTCGATAACGACGTGCGCGATAGCGTAATGGTAACACGCTGAGCTCACATTTGGGAGGTACATGGTTCGAATCCAACTCAGGACGACTTTTAATTTAGTGTCTACTTGTTGTTACACCATATCTACCTACACAATCCCTCAACCCGCATAACACCTTTGAGAACCTCACTAGTCAGTATCGCTGCTATCATCGTACATCATCGTTGCGACTAACGAACACGTTACTGTCAACAAACACACTGAATTCATTGATGAGCACACACGCCATTTTGCAGTTTCCACTAAATACTTGAATCAAAAAAAAAATTTGTTGGTCCCAGAAAATATTTTGCTATATCTATTTAACACAAAAATTTTTTGGTCGCCAACAAAAATGTTTTGGTCACCACAAAACCTTTCTACCATTGCAACCATTTGATGTCGTCAGAACTTGTTAGACTCCACGTTCTACCGTGATAGGGCTATGTCTCTCGTTTTTTTTTTTTACATGCCGACCACGATAATCAGTACGGCCACTGAAAAGTTTCCGCGACTAGTTGTGCTGCAAATCCCGTTAGTTCAGAACGTATTTGGTGGTTGAATAATTCCACCTTTCACGCGTCTTAGGTGTCTACCATCCAATCATCGACCTTCAGTGCCGGGATAACTTAATTCGGATTGACACAGTCCATTAAAAAATTTTCAAGTATGCACTTACAAAGTTGAAGTATAGCCTGCTAGTAAATATTTTTGCGGAAAAGCAGGAAGCCCTAATAATCACTGACGAAATAGCTAGAGTATGGGAGGGGAGGGTATATATGCATTACCTTCCCTAGATTTTGTAAAGGACCCCAGAATGATAGTTAACGGTCACCAATGCTTTTTTTATTTTATTTTGTGTAGATACGTGAAAAATTCGCGAGTTCAATGACTTATAGGCTAGAATTAGTAGTTTTGCATATAATTCATGCAGGTATCTACTGCTCATTGGTTGATTGTAGTGGCAGCGCAAGGTTTATTGCCTGTTTATTATTGGCCCATTCTTCTCCAATTAGGGTCAAATAACGCTCCGACCATTTGCCAAAGTGACATGAACGTACAAGTTTTTGAATTCCAACCTGTCTCTAAATTAAACCGTGAATTTTTCATGTCTGCGCCACCACCGCCAACCCCTCATACACCACCGAGTGGCCTTGGTGGCGTGAGACCGGGAGCCTTGACTCCCATAACTTACTGGGTGTTTGTAAAACAAATGCACCCCGACACATACTCAAATCAGTGGGTCGATGGCGGGGCGCCGTGTAGCTGTGGTTTCTTGGGCACCAGATCCGTATTAAGGCTCTTTATTAGTGTTGCCTGTTTTAAAGTAAAATTACGTGTTTTTGTGTTTGGCAGGGGAGTGAAACTCTTCTCCAGCCTTCCGGCTGGAGTGAATGTCAGTATCGTGATGTCTGTCTGTAATGTTGGTCTGTTGCGTGCAAGTGTGGTAGTTTATTTAGCATGTAATGTGTGGGTCAGTCCCTAGTTCCTCAGAGCAGCCCACGGAGTACGTTTCATCGTGTAGTCATGTAGTGATAATCATTGTTAGTATGCTATAGGGGCCCTTGGTACCAGAATCTATTCAGGTTCTAGTCAAAGCAAAGCTTCCCCTGTCTGCACTTCTGTACCATTTTCTCTTCTTCCCGATCTGAAACAGACTATCAAGTCGGCGTGTTATTTTGGGTACATAATATACATATATATCTGTAATATGTTTTTTTTTTTGTATTTTTAAGTTTTATATATATTTTTCTATTTTTTACTCATTCATTTATATTATTATTACTTATAGTATTTCCCGATATGTACAGTATTTGTTATGTAGTCTAAGTGGTATATAAAGTTGATTACGATAGTGATTTTTATGATTGAATGTTATATGTTGCCTCCTTGATCACTATTCCCTGGAACAGTGCGTGTGCCCCTATGCCTGGCTCTCGAGTGGAATTGGGGCAGGTCTCCTTGCCCGAGAACCCACGCAATTGCCCCTGAGCTAGCGCGTCTCTGTCTTCTTGTCTTACATCTGCATGTGTGCTTTTACTGTGTGATGTATTGCGATGTGAGTCGTGCACAGCTTGGGTGCGGTCGACATGCGCACTCTACTGCTGCATGCTCCTCTGCGAGGTCAGCCGCTCGACGCGTGCGCCGGACTGCCGATGCTGGGCCATGCGGTACCTCTAGCAAGCACTAACCACCACTAGTTTGCCTTTAGTTTGCACGAGTAGCTCTAATAAGAACTGCTCGGCAGTACTGCTGCCTTGAAGATCTCTAGGTAGGAGAACGCTGGAGCTGCTACCTTCTCGCTGGCTGCTGCCCGAATGCGGATTTCTGGCCGTGCGACCAGTTTTATTGGGAGCGCCTCACGCTCTGTTTCGCTGGCCAATCAGCGTGCAGGCCCCTTCTCTCTCGTGTCGTGTTCAGTGAAGTTTCGGTTTTCTGAATTTTCTTACTCCTGCGGTATCATAGTTACCACGGAATTTTATATTAATTTTGTCATTATTTGCCAGATTATTATACATACAAAATTCTTATTTTTGTTGCAATTATTTCTTTAATGCATTTTATTGATAGTAATTCATGGATAGTTTTAACAGTAGTGAATCTATCTTGGATAGCTATTATTCTCAAGTACTTGTTTTGTGTGGTTTGCAAGTCTTTAGTTCTGAAATCTGCGGCATGTCCCCACATCTTACATCCATATAGCACAGCTGGGATTATTATTTGATTATATATTAGGAGTTTTTTCTTAAGTGGAAAGTTAGTTGCGTTTAATACTGGATATAGTTATCTAAGTTTTCCCAATGCTGCATATCCTGCATTTTCTATGTGTGATTGCCAAGTTAACTTGTGATCTATCGTAATACCTAGATATTTCGCCTTTTTAACGTACGGGATTTTTGATTGAATAGTATTAATTCTTGATTCTGTTTCGGTAATTTTTTTTTAGTAATAATTATTTTCTCTGATTTTCTTGGGTTTACTTAAATTCGCCATTTCGTGTACCACTGTTCAAGGATAGTAAGTGCTCTCTGTAGGGCTATTAATGAAAAGTTAATGTGGTAGTGTTGCTTTATTATTGCTGTATCGTCCGCGTACATTTGAATATTAGCATTAGTGCGTGCGTCTGTAATTGGGATGTCGGCTGTGTAAATACTCGGCAGAAAAGGGGAAAGCGCTGACCTCTGCGGTACTCCTGCTGTTGCTATTTTAGTATTAGAGTCTGCTCCATATAATTTTACGTAATAACGTATATTATTTAAATAGTGTGCTAATAAATTAACATAAATTGCTGGAAAGTTGTAGTTTATTAATGTATATATTATTCCTAGGAGCCAGACTTTATCAAAAGTTTTTTCTGCGTTTAAGAAAATTATTATCGTGTAACGTTGTTCTTCATTAATAAATCCATCTGTGATATCTTCAGCTATTCTAATTAGCAGGTGTATAGTACTGTTCTGGGCTCTGAAACCATATTGGTTATCTGGAATTATTTTACTTAAATCTGCATGATTTTGAAGTCTGTAGAGTAGAACTTTTTCAAATATTTTACTTTTACTGTTTAAAAACATTATTGGTCGTCTGTTTTATGTTTTAGTAGGACATTTTCCAGGTTTTTTCCAAGAATTTGCGTAGTTTGAACATAAATATATATATATATTTTTAAGAGATATTCTAGAGCATTTACAGGTTATTTCTTTAGAGCTTCATATTATATCCCGTATGGTCCTCCAAATTTATTTTTGAACGTGTTTGAATTATTTTTAATAGTTCTTGAATGTAATTGGGTCATATTCCTATGTTAATTTTAGTTTTAGGTATTCTTTTAGTTTTAGGTATTCGTTTATGTAATTATTTACAGATTGAGTAAATTGTATATCTTGTACATCTTTATTGGGGGAAAATTATTTCTCTAGGCTGTTGGATATTGTATTAGCTTCCCTTCCAGTATGTACATAAACTTGGGGCGTTTCTATTGCTGGGGTGGTAAATTTGTTACATTTCCCTGTTAATGCTTTAGTTAATCGTCCCATTTCTTTTGGATTGTGAGCAGCATTTTTTGTGGTTTCGCTCCAATTTTTAATTTTTAGTTCTTCAAGTTAATTTTTTACTTGTCTTTTATGCCTGTTGTATTCTTTTTTTAATTACGGGATTTTTGTGTTCTACGGAAGTTATTTCGTACTTGGCGTTCTAGGGTTATTAAATAATCTACTGCTGGGTCATTTACACTTGTGTATTGCCTTATATTCATGCATTTAGTGTTTTGCTTTATCGTTTCCATTACTGTGTCTGTAAAGAGTTTTGCCTGCACATTTAGTTCTAATTCGTCGTTTTTTTTTTGTGGGTTTCAAATTTTTCTACTAAATTTTTGGAAACCTTCCCAGTCTGTTACTGGTCGCTTTATTGTGTATTTATTATTAGTTCTGTGGGTGTTTGAAATTAATTTCGTAAAGACTGGGTGATTATCTGTGTCTAATTCGTCTAAATCCTCTGAATATATGTTAGAATTGGGGATATTAGTGAGTATTATGTCTAATTTATCTGGTCTTTTGCCATTTTCTGGTAAGTGGATAGGTTTAGGTGGTGAAAAAATTACATAATTATTTTTATCTGCATGTCTACTTTGTTTCCTTCCATTTGCATTGTTATATAAACAGTCCCAATCTGTGCCGATACGCCCTGATATATTATATACAATTAAAATAAATCGGTACAAGGTATTTATAATTCTAACACACATCTTCTCTTCTTGGTTATAAACTTTTTTCTATGTTTTCATGGAGCCAAAATTAAATTTATATGATAAACAAAAACGTCTTAGGAGGATCTCCTAAAAGCTTGAACTTCCATTTCCGCCTAAGTAAGAGACATTATGTCATTGAAGATACTTAAGGCTTCTTTCCACGTCACATTACAGCCCAGTTTCGACAGAATACTAAAAGAGCAAATAGATAAATTAAAGTTGCATGTACTGTTTAATATATCGACGCAAAGAAAACACATGTAAGTGAGGTTGCTACCGTGTCTTGGAACTTAAGGATTCTGAGTTCTTTATTCCAAGTTAACTATTCATATATAACCCCTCCCTTCATTTTGTTACTCTCTTTAAAAAATACAGGCGCTACGTATAGTTTCAAACGATTTAACATTTAACACTAATACACCGCCGACGCATTTGTTGTTGCACTGAAGGCGACCGTCGATGAGGACGGATACTAATAAAAATTTCATCGCTCCATCTCTCCAAAGAGTGCTGTGGGGAGCATTCTCCATCACGTGTGGTGGGAAATTGCTTTTCCGGCCTCACGCAGCGTGCGGGGCGAGTTTAATTGGGCGCGGAAGGGGTTAACGAGAAATGTTGAAGCATGTATTTACAACATGGCGCGCCGGGGCAAATATATCCACACGTGGCGTCGCCATGGGGGCGGGGGAAGTTCACTCGCATCAGTAAATAACTGTGTGAATAATTGGCAGGTCCGCAGAGCCATCGGAAATAGAAGTGTTCTGTCGGAACGGACGGGACAAAGCTGTTCTCACATACCAATTACGAACTGCCAGTTCGAGGGCCCAAATTGAATTAGTCATACCGCGCGAGCGGACAATGCAGGTATATCCACCCTACCATCACCCCATCCCCGTGCTCGACCCTCCGAGCCCATCACTTCTGCTCCGGAGCAAGCCCTTGCCGGCTGTCTCCTGCCCACTCCAATTTCATTTTATTCTTTTTCCCGCTGTTATCAAAGTCACTGACGGCACGATATACGATTACATCAGCTCTAGTGCCATGCCCTGCTCATCTCACATCCATCCCGCCAGATGAAACTGTCACATCGCAATTCGCGTCTTTTCAGCAGCCGGCGTTTTGCTTCAGCCGAAAATGTTTTCTAATCAGTTAGTGAGATGAGAGTGTTTTTATTTCAGTTTTTTGTAATTAGTACATTTTCTGTTCTTTGGGAAGATATACAGCATCCATATTTCGTACAGATATAATTCGCCTGTTACAAAAATAAATTTTTTATTCTCTTTTTTTATTTTATTACGAACTTGAGTAATGTGTGACCTCATTATGCTGTACTCTGTTATTATAACATATTATTAGATTACCAGACGAACGTTAGCTCCCAGTTTTTGTGAGCTTGGCTCTTGATGTGTAAATTGCAGTCGGCGTGTTTGACAGTAATTACTGGAGAACGAGGAAGGGTGTATTTCCTGCATAGCTATGAATGTCTTCTCGGATGATAATATATTATCAAAGCTCTCGTGATGAACTGAACAGTAACGCCAATATTTTTTCTGCAATTACATATGAATTACAATATTTCGCAAGTCTAAATTAACTTCAGGGAAGAAAAATAATCCGCAGTCATTAGAGATAGCAGTTTATCATGAACATATTAAGTTCCGACATACTTAGTAAAATCTTGTAGCAGCTTAGTAGAATTCTAATTGGTTGGTATAAAGGTTTTTTCAAAGAATAAACGCGCTGCTTACAGGATGTGTAGTATTTATATTATGAAGTAAAAAACGTTCGCAAACATATGGTCGATTAAT